>JAHRHJ020002896.1:0-276232 GCA_019776745.2 Taxus chinensis | reverse complement strand
TACAACGGTGAGTGTCATTGAACCCTATCGTAATGTTGATTGCACCTTGGGTGCAGAATGTGGTAAAGTGGTGTGTTACACTTAGTGAATGTATGATCATGATCTACCCTGTATATGTACCATATGTAAGACGTTATGGTAGTTATGTGTGTGCCACCATTATGTTAGTTATGTTGTTGTATGTTATGTTGTGAACCTTACGCTAACCGACCCTAAAGGGAATCGGTAAAGTGTGTGTTTAGAGTGAGGAAAGGTGTACAGTTGACCAATTAATAGAGCCAACCTTAGGCTTAGTAGATGGTGGACCGTGCACCTCTCTCTCTCTCTCTTTATGTGGTTGTTGTATGGGTACAACCTTAGTGTATCTATGACTATGTTTAGCCTTGTCGAAGTGGTGCCAGGATGATTCAGATGGAGGTGATGACAGTTGTATTATTGACATGTATTTACGAGATGACGCTCGATGTTCCGAGTGCTAGCAACTCGTTGAGTACCCCTTGGTGGCCAGATAAGGCCACACAGTTATCGTAATGTGACATTATTATAAGTTGATTTTATTCATAAATTGAGTTTTTTACCTTATTTTGTAAGGACCAGTAGCTTTTCTTGATTGCCATGATTTACAATTTTGGGCATTTCCTTGGTTTGTGGCACTAACATGGGGATTTTGATACTAACTATGGCTATTTGGTGATTTATTTTTGCTTGATTTTGGGTCTTCTTTTAAATTTGGAATTTTTACCGCCTTGCCCAAGGCTTGTACTTTGTCACTTGGCACTTTGATTGGATTGTTATGCTGGTTCTATTGTCGTGATGTGTGGAATAGGGTCATGGGATGCACCATGAAATGGTTGGACCTATGGACCCACTTTGTTGTATATGGGTAAGCCCCAAGGAGTACAGATAACTAGCGGGTTGTTGAACCACGCGTTATTATGTCACTTGGGTTAGGAGTGTTCGAACTCTATGTGTCTTAGGCCATAGGGTCAACCGGCCTCCTTGAGGAAGGCATAAGAGTTTAAGGGAGGCATAAGAGACTTGAGGGAGGCATAAGAGTTTGAGGGAGGCATAAGAGACTTGAGGGAGGCATAAGAGTTTGAGGGAGGCGTATGATATTTGTCTGTATGGTTGATGTTTCTGGGACATATGTTGAGTTATTGTGATGTTTTGGTAGTGGTCTTTTGATGTATGTGTTACTCATGTCAGATGGATTTGTGTTGTGATGTTGTGGTTATGTCATTGATTCCCTTGTGGACACTATGTACCTGTAGCATGGTTTGGTGTTATGTGAATTTTTTTTCATTGATGCAAATTGAGGAAATGTCTGGTGGATTGTAGTACTGTTTTGATTAAGTATTTTGTGTGTCAGTCATTGATGTGTGATCGAGTACTATGTTATGTGGATTGTGCCTATTCTATTCCGTATTTGAGTAACCTTTTTGTGGTGTAATACAATCTTGAAGTATATACTTGCGTGCTTGTGAATCTGTAGTGTCTTGTGAACCTGATAGGGTGTTGTGTTAGCAGTTCATGTTGGGCACCCACAATAAAGAATAAACCAAAACTCTTCAATGATGAAATTTTTAAAAGAAATTAAACTAAGAAAAATGTTAATGGAAAGGAACTAATGAAATAATAAATAAGAGGGAACTGCCAATCTTCACAGAACCTTGAAAGTTAAAATTTCTACCAAATGTTCCTAAGGCTACCCTGTGGCCGTGCTTTAAATCGACTAAAATTTTAAACCATAGGGTGTAGTTTCTCCTTTACCTGTTCTTGGTTACGTGCCATTTCATTCCCTCTATGTAATGTCGCATCGAGGATGATGCTTCCTTAAGGGGAGGAGAATGTAATGCCCTGTTCTTCCTGCGGCGATCGGGTGCTAAGCATGGAGTGTCTTTGTGCCTTCGTCGACCTCGATTGCTGACCATTATGACTATAATTGATAATTATTTTACAAGCTGTAAAATGATAATAATGATAATAATAATAATAATAATAATGACATTATGATTGTATTATCGATCAACGATTGTATTTTATTATTACTTTCTTTATATCGATTGTTATCGATATCATCCTCTGTTATCGTTAAACTATCCTTTTGATTTGTTTGTCGCTCCCGCTGATCGAGCCTCATTGCGCAAATGAGGAAGAGCATGTTTTGTGGTGGCACCACGGTTTGGGAGTGGAGTTCGCGTAAATATTTCATTTAAATACTCAACCCCGTTCTCCTCCTGGGTCGACCGATCCCGCAATCCTAGAATTGTTTTAAATTGCTAATTTTAAATATGGAATTTTAAATCCCCAACCTACCTTGTCTCGGTCAGCTTTATCTCCTGCTTGGCGTGGGCTGGAGGGAATTCTTATTTTTTTATTTTTATTAGGGGCCTCTTTGTGCGGACTAACTGTGTGGAGGGTGGAGTTATTAGAATCTAGACGTGTTGGAGTCTTCTGGCTAGTGGCTACACTGCATTTATTAACCTTGATTTGTAAATCTTCTTTTTTTTGTTTGACTGTCATGTTTTTCTATGTTGCATAAGGGAGATGGGAGTCGGTGGAGGCCTATTTTTCTTCACCAGGATCTCCTTTTGATTGTGTTATTCAATGCATTGGGTGCAGTCTGGTTTGACGTGGTGGTTAGATGAAGCTACAAGCTAGTGTAGCAGGCTGTCCAACTATGTTGTTATCTGTCCTGTATCGAATGCATCCTCAAATTCGGGATTCTCCTTCAAGGTGACAGATCACACCCATGGGCACAGGAGATCTATGCAATGTTGGAGAAAATGTCTTGGGAGATGAAGGTAGCAGGATATTTTTCAGATCCAGAACATGTACTGAGTTTGTATCTTCAAAATCGATTATGTGACAGTGAGAGTGTTACCAGGAGACCTGATGAAAATTTATTACAAGGATTCTCTATTGAGATCTTACTTGTTTTACTGTGCAATAGCTGCGTGAGCCTTGGCATATGCAGTGCCTGAAAACTCCATTGACGGTTGTTTCCGCTGGCGAGGGGTGAAAGGAAAGAGAAGGTACAGGAAGGAGAAAAAGGATTTCGTTCCAGGCCATGGTTTTGCTTATGATGGTTCACATTTATCAATTCGTGAAAGATTCTCCAGGATTGCAGAATACGATTAACCATGAGCTGACTAGGTTCTGTGTATTGGAGATAATATTTTAAAGTTAGACCTGTAAAATTTTCTATTGAAATTTACGGATTGCTGGAGTCATTCCTAACTGGAAGATGAATAATAAACATCCAGGTGCAATCTCTGAAATTGTGAGTGATAGTCACTTTGTTTCAGAAATATCAAATGAAGGAAACTCAAGATTCCCAAACTAATGGTGAACTAAATGGCTTAAACAAAAGTCAAAGTTTTACAGAGAAAAAGAGATCTTTAGAGAATCGAGAGGTTAAAGCTCATAGGCCCTTAACAGTTTTCAGGGTAATAAGTGGAGTATTGTGTTTGGTAGTTCTTGTTTCTACGGCATTTATGGCCTTGATTTTTCTAGCCCCTGTTTCATTCCTGATGCTTCGGCTGTTTAGCATACATTATAGTAGGGAGGCAACATCCTTCTTATTTGGTCAGTGGTTAGCAATGTGGCCATTCTTTTTGAAAAGATAAACAGGACAAAGGTTATATTTTCTGGACATAGTGTTCCTCCAGGTGAACGCATTTTGCTAATTTGCAACCACCGAACAGAGGTAGATTGGATGTACTTATGGGACCTTGCATTACGCAAGAATAGCCTGGGTTACATCAAATATATACTCAAGAGCAGTGTGCGTAATGTGCCCATTTTTGGTTGGGGTTTCCACATCCTTGAGTTTAAACCGTTCTTCAGAAATGGCTGCAAAAACATGGTCCGAGGTCAACAATCTCATCCAGAATTACACGCCCTTCAAATCTGCTCCAAACCACAGCAATCTCCGTCACAGGAAGAAGGGCAGCTTGAGACGATCAATACATGGGAGCTCATGGAAGGGTTAGAAGATAATACTGGAAGCAGTCCTTTGGTTGTGGTTAATGAGATTGCCATGAAGAAATCTGTGGATCGAATGCTAGACCGGTCATTTTCCTTTTCACAGCGTCAAGGACGTCGAACAGCTTGCCAGAGACGAGCCCAAACGCTCCGTTTGGCACAGAGTTACTCCCGGTGTGAAGCTCGCCGACGAAAAGCTCAAGTTTTCGTCCAAAGCAATGGAAGAGGCAGGAGGGTGAAGCTGAATCTAGAGAAAAAGGCAAGATATCTCTACACCTTTCTACTGCTATTATATTTACAATTATTGCGAAATCGAACCACTTTTTCCTTGCATTGATTTGTCAGTTGGATGTCATGATGGGAGATTTCCCCTTTCTGCTTGTCTCTTCTTGTTTTTGCTTTTATCGTTGTCAGTATGTTGGTCGAAAGGATGCGTGTGCTTTCTCCTCTGGGTGTTATGTTTCTCTTGCTCGAGTGATAGACCTTCGTCTGTCGGTTTATGTATTTATTCTTCTCTGCGTTTGAGTTGCAAATTATTATGTTGATCAAACTAGTATTTTCGATATCATGGAAGTAAGTTTACGATAACTATGAAGCTCCTCCCTAGCACCCAAGTTGTCTTTTGACGCTTTTGTTAGCCCCTTCGCAAGTCCCTTTGATAACCTTTTGGCATCGAGAGAGAAATGTTGTAGGATTGTGTGAGCAATGCGTGGGCTAGCCAGCTTAGAGTTTTGGTATTAAAACTGGTGGAATGAAAAGGTTTGTGTGCATTGTGTCTTCCGTCTCGCGTGTTTAGACTTTTAAGGCCATCCTCAAGAAGTACCTTGACCATCCCTATCAACTTGAACCATAACTAGCTTTTCGGATCAACTAAGCTCAAGGTTTCATTGTGTGAATCCAGTACCTCGTTGACACTAGAATAGCTTGGTCTAATCCCCCTCTCAGAATTATTGCTGATGGCGCTCTTCTATTTTTTTCCTAACTGGCATTATTTTCTCCCTTGTAATGTTAACGCTATTAATTAATATTGGTCGGTTTTTATGCACGTAATTACCGTAATAGTTTGTGATGGAAATTTCCTTAAATGTGATTAATCTTCGGGAAAAACTCAGCTTTCATTTGATAATCTTATGGATTCATAGTGGAAGGTTTTGTTTTGATAATGTCACTTAGAAATTATGTTTGTATCTATTTGTGTGACGGTTGACTGTGTTACCAAGGGTTGCCGTAAAATATGGTTGTTTTGGGATATGGGTAATTTATTTTAAGTTAACCAAACATTAGTATTGTAGTGGAGGTTTGCAAATCTTTAGTGTTATAAAAATTTGTTGATGACATTATTATATACTCTTGTTGGACGGAACCCCCTTCTTCTCTCACGTGTTTGCTACTAGCCTGTAAGACTTTGACCCTTCTTGGATGATTGGAAAATATTTGTAGTTAATGGTCAAAACTAATATACTTTGCTTTCGCCTCGAAACTTATGTTGTGTGTATACTTTATTTGATTTCCGGTTTGAAACTCGATTATACATGGCTTTTTGTGTTAATTTTTGAAACCCGTGGTTCCCCTTTCTTGGGCCGATCAACTCTTTTTCTTTTAGAAATATATTAATTTAGCCTATGCGTTTGGTACCTTTGATAAATTTCTAGATGGTTGGTGTATATATCAAATCTTAATCTTGTAATTATGGTTTAATTACTTACTTGATGGGAATTCTATTTTTTGCTAGATTATTTGTTTTCTCCTTATAGGGCCAAGGGCCATTCTCTTACGATTGCTATACTTTCGTTGTTTTTACTCCTAACTGAAGTACAAGGTCTTCTCCTTCTTTTATTAGCATGATGGAGACTTTATTATAACTTGATGTGTTGATAGTGTTTAGAGGTTTGAACCAATTCTTGTAATAAAGTGCTTCTTTTCATGATATTGTTAGATAATAGTTATGGTGGTTTTGTGTAGCCTTATCTTGCTCAGTTCTCGTGAACTGACTCTTGTAGAAAATTTGTTGCAGATGGATTTTGCGTGTAGATGAGGGATAGATTTGTAGACTTTTGTCATCAACCTCAGTTGAGAAGATCCCTTGCTCGAAACCTTTTTATGTTGTTCAACAATTGTTAACGTCCAGTGGAAAGTTTAAAAGAGGATTAATGTCTTAGTATAAAGTATTGTGGAATTTGTCATCTGAACTTTGGAAACCTTGTATTGTTTGACCATCATTGAAATTATAAGAAAATTTGGTTATTGTTGTTGAGTGACTTTGTTGGAGTATCAGTATTTTAAGAATTGATGTAATCTTGTTTTTTTCTTGTAAATGAGTGTTGCTACAACCTTGCCTTGAGAATAAATTTGGAGTTAAACCTTGATATGACTTAGTAATAAAGTGTCATAAGTAAACTAACATGGGATTGTTTAATACTTCTGGAAGTTAAATTAAAAATTTTATTCAAATAAAGTAACGTAGGGGTCACCAACTTGAGAGCAAGAAATTCTTTAAGTAATCAAGGGCAAGACTATCATTGCAGGTAAACTTTATATCATGATAACCCTAGCTCCTCTAGTGAACATTATTCCCTTTTACGGTGAAATTTGTAAAATGACCCTAAGGTGAAATGAACTGCTAGTTGTCTAAAGTTGATAAGATTTAATAAGCCAGAGAAAACAAATTGGAGACCTCACCATCTTTCTCACTGCCATTTGGAAAGTAAATTTTTACTCCTTGTTAATACTTTTAGCGAATCCTGAGTAAAGTTTTTGATAATTCTGGTTAAGAGCCCTAGCTTCAATTAAATACTGGCAATAACTAATGAGGTCCTAAAGATGTTTCATCTCGACCTTCTCCCTCTAACCCTTTTCCAAGGCACCTTGTATCACTTCTCTTAGGTGTGTTGAACTTAAAACCATGTTGTCTTGTGGGCAAGAATGAATCTTAGTAGTGTTAGTGGTGAGCAGATGACCTTGTGGAATTTAAATACTCCTTTTTCTTGATAAACAAATTAAGCAAATAAATGTCATAATAGAGAAGATTTAAGGATAATTACTTAGTGTCAAAAGAATAAACCTAGCTTGGTAAGATGAATTGTATGAATCATATCTTGAGCCTCCTTGAAAACGTAAGCTAAGAATTGCAAGATGTCCTTTTAAAATAAATAACCCTCAAGAATATCTCATTGTGGTTGGCCCTAACTGTAAGTGTGTTCTGTGATTGGACTTCTATGTTGTCTTGTCAAAAAGAAAATTAAATTGTCCTTGATAGGTGTGAACGTTTCCGTGCTGCCTTTATGGCCATCCTTGTATCAAGTTGTTCACAGTGTTAGTTGTATACTTGGTGACGACATGTTGCGTCACGCTCATAAATTACACACACAAATACAACAACAATAATACCAGGATTTTTTTTTTACTTACATTGCTCACTACACAACACCACAAGGCTCTAAGCAGAGAAACTCAACAACGCATAAGACACTTACAAAAGTCATCGACTCACATAGACACATGGCAACACCATATAAATGTTGATGCCACAATTTCACTAATGAACGAATTCTAGCAATGACCCAACTACAAGAAAAGGGACCCAAGGATTGGAAAGCCCACACACATCATTACCATGATTACAACTTAGTTATGATTAACATTTCAAGAACATTACTATGCAAGGATGATTTTGTCATTTTTCCACCTATAGGTTCTTAAATTAATTTCACATTCAACTTATAGTTCGATCATGTAGATTAGCTCTTTATCTCTTACAACGATCTCCGAACTTACATTATTATTTTTCATTTTTCAAATTGCATACAAAGTTCCTAATTCGCTCATTCTTATGTTAAGCTTATGTTTCTCAAACGTTTATTCAAAGTTTAAATTTTACCCTTACTACAATAGAGAATCTGAAGTAATGTTAAGACATAAATCTTAGGATTTGGGGCAGATTTAGATTCAAGATACCTTTTCCCAAAACATTTTTCAATCATGATGTCCTTATTTCCCATCGTAGTTAAGATATATCAAAAACTTGTTGAATCCATTCAACATTCCCACATCAAGAATATATATATATATATATATATATATATTTTGTTTTATCGAAGTTAGATCACACCAAGGCAATTCATATTCTTTTTAACACAAGTAAATGTCTAATTGAGTTACAAGGACTCCAAGAGTGGCATTATTCCTAACCCCGAATCTCGTTTTATTCTTATATGCTTTACTCGAACATTGCGCTATGGTCTCATTATTGGCATCACTTTGTAACAAAAGAGTTACGAAATTACTTGTCTAATATCTTAAAGAAGTACATGATTGGAAGCATTAGAACCATAAACGAACCACAAGTAATTTGTTTTCAAAGTGAGATCCCATGTTTCCACATTTTACGATACAGCATGAGGAATTTCTTTTATTGTTAAAGTCATAAGCGACATAACAAGGAATTACGGATCCAAGTTTTCAATTGACTGATTTCTCTTAAGTTAACATTTTTCAAATCAATTTCGTTTGCAAAGAGTTGCGTAAAATTTTCTACCCACCAGTTAACCTCCAAAACAACTATGGTTTAGTTTAATTCCAATTTATACTCAGGGATCTACGCCCTATAAAAGATCAAATTAAGGTTTAAAAAAACATATTTACCCAATAAAGCCTCTGCAAAGGACCCATGCGTTATACTTTCACTAGCCAAGATAACACATTTAGCTGAGAGGATGTAAAGAGGTCATTAACAAGAGTTTAAGTAATAGTACAACTATTTCACTAGCTCTATTGTGTCATCTGGATCCCACAAGCAAATCATTCGATGAAGAAATTTAATTCTAAATCCAACTTCGGAAGACAAGGTAGTCCACTAGGATACTAGGGAAGTGCTAGTTCTACTTACTTCAGATAAATTTTGACCATGTCACTCCTAGCTGTCGGGTTTATGACGATGTCACTAAACATACCGACTAAGATGATAAACCCATTCTTGGGCTCTTATTTACCTAAAATAGGAGGTGTCATGAGGAGCAAGGTTCATTCGAAGGTCTCAATTTTCTATGCTAAGGGATTAACACAGGCAGGTTAGTTATGCACGAATTTGAACTAGGGTTGACCATTTCATTTGCATTTCTTTATTGCATTTTCAAGGTAAGGAAAACATGGTGCCCCAATTAATTAATCATCTATTGTTCACTGGAAATACACTACAAGATATTAAATTCAAATTCATTTAATTCATTTAATACACACACACACACACACACACACACACACACACATCTCAACCTTTTTACCATACATAAATATGAAACCAAAAAACCCAACAAACCACAACTGAAACCAAAGGTGATCAGGCTCTGATACCACTTGATAGGAAGTTAAGAGTAGCGAAAAAACTTCCTACGCTAATCTTTGAGGAGATATATTATGCAAAACTTTCAACATAGTAAAACAGTTACAAAAATATCAGCAATATATTCATAACAAAACACAAACACCAGATATACGTGGGGAAAATCATTTCAGATAAAAAACCCCACACTCCAAAAGCTCACTCAATATATTTCAAATCTAATAACAAGATTACATACACTTGTAAAGCAAGTTTCTTACAGGAGTTTCACCAAAAACAATTCTAGGAGAATTAAAACTCACTACTTCAATTGCTTCTCCAAGCCTTCAATTTATAGACCTCCGGTTATACAAGAAACCATCTATGGTTTACAAAACCATGTGTCAAACCTCTCATGAGGTGGATAGCATTAAAGAGCAAGATTTTGGTCTAAAATTAGGCTCCCACGTCCACAATATTCTCCCCTATTTTTGACCCTTACAGATGTCATAAAATCTGTCATAATATCTTTAAAAATAGTCCTTCCATGATATACTATCATATGGGAATCTTTTGACAACTCCTATTTCTATTTTTAGAGCCTAGACAATGTGAAACGGTTGTAGGAAAATCATAAATGAATAAACCAAACAAGGTTGAGACACCTCATTTCCAACACTCCGGGAGTTCCCACTGGCAATAAATTCAGCGAAGACTCTGGTAAGCTCATGGAACTAAAATTCCAGTCGAGAATTTTGTGCACCTCATATGAATTCCTCGTCGCCGCAAAAAATCCCACATACGCCGATCTCGAAATGGTTTTCTCGAGCTCCACCATGTGGATCAAAAGGCTCTCCACGCTGCTACCCGATGCATTGTCTGCATAGCCCACGGAGATTTGCAAGTTTTTGCTCCACCCATCGTAGGCGACCCGAACCGTTATCGGTCGCCCGGCCCTGATGAACATCCCATGCTCTGCCATGTTTTCCGTTGCGTTGGATTTTATTCCCTCGATGTCGATCCCGACGTGGTTGTTGTATGGGTCGAATTCATTCTTGAACGTGTCAAACTCGATGGCGAGCTACCCGGTCGTGTTTCCGTTGGTGTCAGAGTCAAAGAGGCTGAGGACGGCGCCATAGCTGTCTGGAAAAAAGTTTCCATAGAATGATGATGAAGGCCAGTCCGTCGCCATTGAAATTCATCAGCGCGCCCGTGGCGTTGGTTGTGATGTTTCTTACCAGTATAGTGAAGGTGGTGGTGAAACTTGCCGGCCAAACCGTGACTGGGTTCTGGTAGAGAACCCTTCCGATGCAGTTTTGCAACTCCAGGTTTGAAGCCATTTGGTTAGAAGAAGCAGCGGGTGTGGTGGCGGTCGGATCCGATGTGAGATCGATATAACCGTGGGAAGTAGAAAAAGAAGCATTCCCCATGTATATCAACTGCTGGCTGTTGTTTTGGCCAAAGTTAGAGAATGAAAAACTAGTATTGTTTCCATTGGTCTACTCTGCATATGAAGTGCAAATTAAAAATGGGAGCAATACTATCAAAGCACAAATCACCCTTTTCAACATTGTTACGCTATAACAATTAAGCTAAGTGTTAGTTATCGGTATGCCGGCCTTGTTTATACTTGATTTAACACACAAATACAGGAAAAAAGTGCATAACAACCCTTATCATCTAACCAACCAGCCCTTACAGTATGTTCTAGGCATCGTGAATATGATACCTCGCAGATAACCGATCCCATCAAAGGCTTTGAGACAAAATAAAACTCAACATCATAAATAACATTTACATAAATCTCACTGACAACAATTTTTCTGTAACATCTTAATCTGAAATGGATGTGGAGGAGGAGTGTGGGTTTTCTTTGAGTGGATTGCATCAAGCTCTATCCTAATCACAATAAATAGCAAGGAGTCGAATTTTTTTGTATCAAATTTTCGCCGTCAATAAATTTCCATGGGCTCATACCTAGTCAAATGTGACAAAAATTTCCTTCACTCTGAGGTGCAAGAGCCTAAATATTTGCGTAATCAAAATCCATGCCGTACCACAGTGAGCAGTTTGCCATTTTGTCCATCCCGAGTCAATTATAAAAGCGGGATAAACACTACAATTTCCACCTGCATATTCGAGGAAGTTTCGGTGTAAGTATGCCCATGGACGTCTCTCCATTGGGACGCAAGCACTTAAAGATTTAAACAATCATCTAGATGCATACCAATGTCCAATGGATATTTATGTATAGGTATTTATTATTCTCGAGTATACACCAACATTTTATATATACTAAGTAGCAATAGCACCAAAGGTTGATAGCCCTATTTATAAATTATAATACTATCAAGTGTACTATAAGTGTGCAATGGAAATGTTGACACATGGGTACATGGGTTAAATTTGAAGGCCGTTTAGACGTTTTTCACTATTTTAGCCATAAAATACTTGTAGATATTTGAAAAAACCGTCACGCATGACTTGTAAATTTACAGTATGACCCTCATTTTTTATATAAGTTTATTAGTAAACTATACAAATATATATTAGAAGCAGTGAAATACATATAAAACAATCTTTTATAAATCTTATTAACAATATAAAAATAACACTCTTTTACATTTTTGAAGGGTAAAATTTAAAACTTACCGTCAACTAAAAATTGTTTGATAGGCATAGGTGGCCGTCAAATTTAACCCTTGGATGGGTAATGCGAGGGATGTGAGTTCAATAAATGAGTGCGGTTATAATCATGAATACAATCAAAAGCAATAATGCAAGTAATGATATTCCAAGTGTTATTCCTTTAATAATAAGCCATGTGTTTCAAATTCTATTCCTTTAGTAGTAGCTAAGAATATTGCTTAATAAACACTCTTACACTACATATTAAATGTGTGTCCTCTTTTGCCAATCTTCAATATACTTGTCTTTTACGTACATATCATTTTATAGTAAAATATTTATGTATCTAGACCTCTTGGTGACTACATATTAAAACACATCCGAATCTCCCATCCACCTATCAAGCATATATACAAACAGAGCACTCTGTCATTTTCCAATAATAGATATAAAATTAGTGTATTATCATTAGTAAGTAAGGCAAGTCGCTTGCACACGTTTTATTGGTGTTGGGAGCTTTCACAACAATTAAACGTTACCCACACCTTGTATGCCTTTTTATCAATATTTTCTTGATATGACAATTATAACAATGAATTTTTTGCGTTTGCAGGTTATAGATATTTTAGATTTATCCGCATCCTAAATGCCATTATCAATTTTTTCTTAATAGGACAAGTTTAATGTAGGAAATTTAAGGTTTGCAGAGGTAGGAGACATTTTAAATTTGTTTTAAGGGCATTCGATATAGATATTCCTTAGATTAATAAGATTAGTTTAAAAGATATGATATGAATCGTATAGCTTGAAAAGTATTGTATCTTCTATGTGTTTCTCCATCTATTTAATAGCAAAATAAACGTTGAGTGGGGAAAATAGACCCATGTCAAACAAGCCCACCAACCATGTTAAGCGCTCTTCAAAACCCAAAGCATAACATGGAGAGCGACACATCCTAAACGCCCTTTCAGACCTGCCATTTTCCTTGCATAATAATTAAAGTACTTTATTTGAGATTTGGAGGCGTTAACTACACTGAAACCCAAGTTAAAGTTGTAAATTTAGCACTAATTAGATAGTTGCAATGATAATTAAATTAAATAAATAAACAAAACATTAGAGGGAATTGTGCTAAACAAAACTCTCGCTAATAGTTGTCCTAAAATCAACACCACTGTGGGTTAAATTAGACCTGCAAATGGAGATAAATACGTAACCCTAATATCTCCTCATTTTACTATATACAAACTGATTGATTTGGCTTTGTATTTGTATCTAGAATAACTCTCTAATGTAAATAAAATAACTAAACCTCAACCCCCAATCCTAACGTCTCCTCTACTCTTCACACACCACTCCTTTACACAAATCACGAATTGAAAACAAGTGGATAGCCATGAAGGCAGTCAGGTTTGCACCCCATGTCACCAAATGCCGCTTGGAAAATGCTAGTAACTCTGCCAAAATAAAATATGTCCGACACCACAACAAAAAATATTCCAAGATAACATACGTCCAATACAACGCCTCAATTACATAAAGAAAATGACAACAACACAAATATCTACAAGAAGATAAAAACAAACACCTTTCATGGCATGAAATTATGGACGCCCGAACTCGATATACTTCTCTCCAAGCCTGACGATAACTGGGACGATGTTGAAAAGAACAAAGACATTGCACAGGTCTAACCAAACATGAAGGGCAACATAATTGGATTGTTAATCATTTTCGTCACTTTCCTCATCACAGGGATCAACATCTTTACTACTTTAGGAAGGCTCCTCCCGGTTCGACATATTCTCTTGAAGGGTTCCAAGGCATCGTCAACTATACCCATTTCATGGACATCGATTGTGCTGCCAATTTTCTGGAAAAGGCAATGCGCAGGAAGCCCTCTGATTCTCAGAAGGAGAAGACGTCCAAACATAGTAGAGAAACTACGCTTAACAGAGCTCTCGCTAATAGCCGTCATAAAATCAACACCATTATGGGTTAAATCAAACCTAAAAATGGAGATAAATCTGTAATCCTAATATCTCCTTGTTTTATTATATACAAATTGAATGATCTGGCTCTGTATCTGTATCTGAAGGGGGTTCAATAGTCTTTGATAGGAAACTACTTCCTTCCATTGTTTTCTTGACTAAAATACCATTTCACATGTGCCCTATAATTTTAAAACAAGATTGAACAGTGCATGGCATGATCGAGGGATATCATTGATTCCATGGTCTTGCTTACGTACAACAGAAACGTGGACTGTGGATTTAGATCGTAGCAGCTAACCTCCGGCTATAAAGAAATGCTTAATAATTTTATTACTAGCAATTGCATGTGTACAATGCAATGTGAAGACCGAACGGTATATGTTATTTGATTTATAGGGATAGTTATTACTTTTTTAATTGAAGTTGATAAGGGGAATTCCTTTAGTATTTCAGAGTTACATATCCCCTATATAATATAGCAACTAATTTCAACAAAACATTGAACATAGTTGATGTACTTCCATGAAAAAAAGCCACAACTACTAAAAGATTGCTTCCTTCTCTATAAGTACCAAACTCATTTCATTAATCATCACACATAGAGTTGGTACAACTAAATACATGCATTGGAGGAGTAGAACCTATATCATCAATATTTAAGAAAATAACCAATGCAACTAACTAAATGTATACAGAAACCCATTTCATCAACCAAGATAACATCTCACATTGGGAAAAGCATTTCATCAATCAAAGATAACTACTTGTTTTGGGAAATATATTCAATCAGTTCTCAAGTGAATGGAAAAGGAAGCTACATTATAACACAAACTTCAATACTTAGGTAAATGACCAAAAAAGATAACAAGTTACATTACCAAATACTATTAAGCACACCCCATCACGTGCTAAACAGACTGAAAAAGGAGTTCCATGTCATGACAAACCACAAGGCACCACAATAAGATGAAACCCAATAGAAGTGTCAAATTTTCTTATCATTTTTGTACTGAGTGACATCATAAGCACATACTATGTTCTATAAATCCTTCATGTTAGTAGCTTCTGGTAAGGTATTTCTCTACATAATGGTGTGGGATTAATTCTACAGTTTAAGGGAGGCAGATCACTTTCCCTTGCTGTAATATACAAATACACATGTTTCTCTCTATAGTATAATCAACTTTGAGGATAACGAACTTTTAACGTCCTAGACATAGTTGTATAAGTTCTAGTGGATGTGAAAGTTTGTCCTAAAAATTTGACGGGAATAAGTTCAGTAACAGTTTTCAAATAATAAATACACGTGCGAAACCCACCTGAAGTTCGTTTAGAGACAACACTCTCTTCTTTACTGCAGGAGAAAGAGAATAAAAAATATCTTGTAAAAAAAGAAAAAGAGGAAGTTAAAGAGTTGTTGTAAACAATAAAAAGAGAAATACATCCAAACCACTAGATACATAGAGTTTCACATATGAGTGGCAGTAATATTATAAAACTATCAAAGTGCATGTTAACTAATCCAACCAAATTTGAGTTATTGTCCACAGGTTTCTAGAAGAACAATTCCGTAACTGTATACATCATATTTCTCATTAAGAACAACTACCTAGGTAAGAAATTGGGCAAAACCCAAGGGCAGGTGTTGGGAGTGTTACAGTAGTTGTTTGCAATGATAAGAATAACAAGCATGTAGTTAAGTGGGCACTAGAAAAATTGGATCTAAAAGGAGATAGATTGACACTCCTACACGTGAGGCCTCCTTTTGATACCATCCCAACACCCAGTAAGATCTAAGATTTCCTTACTTGTGATTTATCAGATATTATGTCATTCACATGTTTAGGCTTCAATACCCACAAAACAGATTAAGAGACCTGTTTTTGCGTGTTGGTCATGGTCATATTTTGTTTTATTCTTCGGGTGGAGGAGGGGAGGATCAGATACATAGAAGCTGGTGGTTCAAGCGACACCTCTAGTGAAGGAGGAAGAAAAGGATAACAAAAACGAAAATCCAAGTGGTTTGCATGAAACTGAGACAATGTGAGACCGTAAGTAATATAAAATTTTGTTATATGTTTGATGAATTAGCTACTGTGGTCATATCTTATGTAAATTTATCTAAATTTGTCTACGAATAACTTCCCAACATCACCGCATTTTCTGTAGCTTCATTAAGCTTCAACACATTCTTTGTTAGTTCACTCCCTTGATGGTATGTCATCAGCAAGCAAGGACGCGAACCGGCCGAACTACGGGCGACAAAAACAAAAATTCAAGTGGTTCTGTTGAAATCAGGCAGAAGGAGTTCACTCCAAATGGGACAGAGGGACACGCAAAGGCCGAAGGAGCCCGAGGACAAATGCCTGTGAGAGCGAAGCCTAACCATGAAAAAGGAGGAAGGACACAACGTTGGTGAAACTTCAAACATAACTTTTGACTCCGAGCTCCGATTTTCAAAAATTGGACTTTCTGGAACGAGCACGACGTCCTCTATTTGGATTTATTATTTTTAATGGTATTCGGCTCAGTGAATGCTCATTCCCGTCAAATGACAGAAAACAGGCCCATGTGCCCGCACTCAGAAGGCCATAACTTTTGTATTTCTCAATTCACACAAAATTGGTACCGTTGGAATCGTGGTTCCGAGCCCAATGCATAGAAATCAAGAAATTCTAGATTTGATGAGAAATTGATTGATATTTTTAAGAAAACGTGGCCGGGTTCAGAACAGTGTTTTATTTGGTAGTTGGGAGTGCAATTAAGAGGCATGGTCAATTCTTTAGCTGCTGCAAACATGGGACAGTATGGGGAGCCTTTTGCAAGTAATATACTTTCACTCAATTTAATGCCTCTTAAAGGACAGATTTCGGGATTTCCATTTTCCCTTCTCTTCTCCTTCTCATTTTTTCTATAAATTGGAGTGTTGGGCTCATTGTAAAAAGAGAGAGTTTTTTGGTAGCATAGCTCTGTTAAAATTGCTTTGTGAAGCCAATGTGTTGTAGGCCCTTGTAGTGGACTCCTTGCATGGTGATCCAGGCCCCTATCTTGTAATAGATTGAACTGTGCATATCATGAAGCAATAAAATACAAGTTTGTGGATGTATCTTCCCCTGCTGTGTTTTCTTGCATTCTTCTTGCCTTTGAACCTCATTGCTATAAGATATTGTGTCTATTTATTATGTTCTTGTAGGGATTCATTATCATTGTGTATGTTGGAAATATTGTGTGAATGCATTTTGCTAGATTATGGAGAACTGTCATCACCCCTTCTAGTGTGCACTTTGCTTCTGTATTTCACACATTTGGAAATTACTCTCACACCCTCCTTTTCTGGTGTATCACCGCTTTAGTGTAGGCATGCATTCTCTCTCCCTGGTCCCTTGGAAATTTAGATTAGAATAGTTAGTTTTCATTAGAGTAGATTGTGGCAGGTAGTTTAGGAGCAAGAACCAACTTTCTCTGGAGGTCTATCTCAAGTAGCAAGTCCCACAACTTGGAGATAGTACCCATGTTATCCAATCACACTGTGAGTTCAAGTATCACACTTGTGCAAACATAGGGTGCTGTGATTCGGTGATAACAGTTTCTCCAGCAATGGGGAATTTCTCCACCTCCTCTCTTTTCACCATCATGTTGTTGTCTTCTAGTCGGGATTCGATATCCATCACTATGTTCCATATCTCTTTCACAAATATGGTTGCTTGCTCGCCTCAAGCCCAAGAGCCAATTCTTCCTGCTATAATATAGAGATCACTGCGATGCTTCCAAAAGACACATATGGTACTAGAGATGGCGCTTGTGTGTCAAGCCATTAAAGGCAGCCCAGATCGTCCTCCCAAAGGTTGGTAGCAATATTTTTATAAGTGTCAGGGCCTTCCATAAAGTCTTGGAGGAAAATGGGGCCGATGGTCAGAACATCACACCCTGTGACCTTCTAGCTCTTCAAACCCATTGAAAGCATATAATCAAATTTCTTCTGCATATCAGATTCATACAACAAAATCTGGAACATAGAATCATATAATCTATCTCATTGCATTTATATATTACAAAACATGAGGAAGTTACATACATTTACCAGAATACTTGGGATAACTTGTTGAATAAGTTACATAATTTGCATTATTCAAAGTAAAACCTTGCATCTCGTGACTGAAATTCATATAAGCTCTTGAAAATTTCAAACAAATCTTGGTCTACACAATTGTGCGCACCATTACCACTTCAATCTCCTAGGTGCCGAATATTATGAAAACCCTGCATGATCATGCTGCGGACTAGATAATTCAGGTTCAGGATTAGATTTGACAGCACTTGTTGCATCTTTGGACACCTTCTGTGATCTGCGTCGAACCAGGCTTGGATAAATGGCTGATCGTATGTTTGTCAAAACACAAAACACAATATTGAATTTAGAATCCATAGACATAATTCAGAAACATAATCCAATCCATAATAATTGATGAGAAATACTGGAAAGAATTGAAATTACCTATCCAGTGGCAAGCATGACGGGATCCTACATGATCTCGGAAGAAATTGGGCAGAGGAAATGTTCAGGCGCGAGAGCCACGAAATCTAGAGTGACAAGTGCCTCCTCCACCCCACCAAAACTCAACCCCCTCACCTGCCCAAATTTGAAGTCTCTGAGATCACTTAGGACATGGGCTATCTTATAAAAAAAGTCAACAGGGTAAGAGCGCTCATTGCTGCCCTCCTCAATCACCAAACCCACCAATCTCTGTAATTCCCGCTTTAGCTGTGAACCGCCATGTCTCTTTTCCATAAGACTGGCCGTTCTCCTTCCTCTTCACCTTTCCCTTCCCTTTCTTTGAAAATATTTCGCTATCAGTACCTTGTGAGAGGACTACGCAGGACCAGAGTGAGGAAAACAAGTTAAGATGCGAAAACAACACAATCGATACAACTAATGTTTTCCTGTCAAGATGTTCTTTTAGCATGCAACTGCAAAACACTTAAAAACACAAAAACGTCTGGACGCTTGTCTAAACTGTTAAAACGGGCATAAAGTTTAATTGTCTTGAAAAAAAATGTCTAAATGGACATCAAATTTAACTTAGTCGCAGAAACATCCAGAGGTCCTTTACCATAGGGGGAACGCCTTCGGCACTCCTTCGGCGTAATAATAAATTTATAATGTATATAATATATAATTTAATTTAAATATTTTAAATTATTAATTATATAATTTATAATATATTAAGTTATAAATAAATTATAAATTATATATAATTTACAATATAATAAGTGATAAATAATAATAATAATAATTTTTATAGACAAACACTTTTGATCGGAGCTATGAACCGGATTACAATAAAAAAAGATATATTAATTAAGCTTAGCAATTAGCGAACCACAAGCCACCACACTTAAACACACGTCTAGTGAATCATGAGCTGTCATGCATGCACACACCACCAGTGAACCACATGCCTCCATGCTTGAACACACATCTAGTGCAAGTCATCTCAAGCTAAAAACTACAATAATGAATCTAGCCTGCCAACCGCGCCACCTCGAACATTACCACCTCGAAGGAGGATCGTGCCTTAATGGGATTTGAACCTGGGTGGTGCCGGAAACAACCATATGACTTAACTGCTCCACCCAAACCCCATCGACATAAGTGATAAATAATTATTATAAATATAATAAGTTTATTATAATATTATAATATTTTAAATTATAATAAATTGAAAAGTAAAAAAGTAAATTTTCATTAAAAAGTTAAAAAAACTAATAAAAATTAATTAAAAATAAAAATTTAATTAAATTAATATTAAAATTTAAAATGAATAAAAATTACAAATTAATAAGAAATAAAAATTAATAAATTAATAAAAAATTAAAATTACTAAAAAAATTCTCAAGCTTTTTTTGCCTTCGTTGCGGAAACTGTGCATCCTTAGCCTGTCTAGCGGTCTCCCCTTGGTCCTATCATAGTGTCTTCTCGCTTTTTCCCCGCCTCTAAGGCAGTGTCACACCCATAAAATGCCCAACTCTCCTTCCATTGCAATGACTGTTGCAACTAGTGGAAATGGCTCCCAAGCATGCGAGGAAGTTTCTGCCAAAAGTTTACGGCAAGGTATGGACTCTGAACCCTCTCCGGATGTAATAATTAATGATGAATGCTTGGATCCTATTTTCAAGTGGTATCAAAACATTTGTCTTATTGCCTATTTCTTTGGCTGTATCCCGACTGAAACCTACCTACAAAACTAGATGAAAAACCACTGGGACTCTAACGGTATCCTTGTTTCAGAGATTTGTAATCTCACTAGGGGGTTTTATTTGTTTTCCTTTCGTGAGCCTTCCCAACTTCAATCCCTCCTGCTTAAGGCGGCTTGTTGGTACTTAAGTAATACCCTATTGGTGTTTTCTCCTTGGACCCAGGAGTTCAATCCGACTAACCAAGTCTTGCTCAAAATCCCTGTTTGGATTGAGCTCCTTGACCTTCCTATTCACCTTTGATCCTTTTTACCAATGATTTTTAAGCCCATTGGCAGGCTGATTTTTCATGAACATGAGTGTTTTTCCTTTGCTCGGCCCAACAAGCATGTTTGCGTCGAAGTGGACCTTGCGAAAGATCTGCAGGACCATCTGAATATTCAAGTTGGGTCCCTGTGAATCTCTCAAAAGGTGCTATATTTAGACCTCCTCAACACGTGATTTCAATGTCAGGCCCCAGACTACCACATTCAGGACTGTCGTCTTTTGGCCCATTCCAAGCATGTCCCCACGCAATCCTCTGCAATGAAGTCTAAAGTTGACCCTCTAGCTGATGGCCAGATAGTGGTTGGTTCTAAGAAGAATTCAGGGGGGGAAACCTTCTGTTGAAGTTCTGCATCCTTGTTCTTCCCCTCTGCCATCCAGGTATGAGCCTAGAGTGGAGGAACCTAGTCCCTCAATTTCCATTCCTTCTAAGTCCTCACAGAGCCAAGTTGTTGATCCTAATTCAGAGAATACTGGGAATGTTGCTTTAACTTATCTTCCTCTGCGACGTTCATGTAGTCCACCTTGAGAGGTTTCACGCGGCGTGTGGGGGGAAAATGGGGCCAAACGCTGCTCCATTCATGTTGAGCATAATGATTCATACAACTTCTTCTTGCCAACAAATTTTCCATTCTCGGCTCAAAGGATGGATTTCTTGACGGGTAAAGGGAATTTGATATGTCTGATTTCTCATGAATTTCATGTCATGGAATGTTCGAGGTCTAACAGAGCCCTCCCAAAAATTCTCTGTTTGTTTAGCTTGCCAGTTAATTAGCAATTTAGATGTGATTTGTTTATAGGAAATCAAGATTTCTTATTTTTTTCTTCAGACTACTCTAACGTGTATTGCCCTTGATTTTACACATTTCAATACTCAACATATTGATGGTAGAGGTGGAGCTAGCATTTCCATTGCACCGATATTTTTGGCATTAATTACTACCTCGGGCTAGGACCCCTGTAATAGGGTAGTGTGGGGGATTATGAGTATTAATGATCTTTATTTTGGTATTTTAAATATTTATGCCCCTATTGAAGGTCCTGAAAGAACATTATTATGGAATTGGTTAGGTGACAACTTACCTGTTACTTATTGGTTGGTGTGTGGTGAATTTAATATAGTGGAGCATCTGGATGATAAATGTGGTGCCCTTCCTATGCATTGGTGTCTCAGTGAACATGCGGCCTGGTATTACTTTAAAAGCCATTGGGGCCTTTCTGATCCATTACTTAGACGACGAAAAGAATTTAAAGACCAAACATAGTTCACTTGGACCAATCTTCGAGAAGGATATGATCGGGTTTTAAAATGCCTCAATCATGCACTTGCTATCTCAATTTTGCCCTCGTAAAATTGATCAAACATGACTTTACATAGAAATAAATCTAAGGGACATTTCTATCAAATGAGCCTACATTTCAAATCCGATAGTCAGGTTACAGGCAGGCTATATAATGGAATAACAGGGTCGGGGAAGAGTAAACAATGTCAAGGAAAAACCAGAGGCTCTCAGGAGAGAAGCGGGGAAAGGCTCAAAGTCTTCGAGCTTTACAAACGATTTAGAGCTAGCCCAAATTAGATAACTATGGAAGAATTAGCGGAAGCTGACATGTGCCTCATCGGTGCTTCTCCAAAGGTTAAACCCAAAATGAAATCCTGAAAAAAGCGCGGAGCTTTCACGTGTCCCAGGCTTGAAATGGGGCAGAGTCGGCCGTTAAAAAGTCTAGACTCACGGAAGGCGCCACGTGTCTCAATGACGCACATTCAAAGGTGCGGCCCAAAGCGGAGAATCAAATGAGCGCGAGGCTTCCACGTGTCTATGGTTCAAGAAAGGCATCAGACTGAATTTCCTAAGTATCGTAGACTCATGGAAGGAGCCACGTGTCATCCCGATGCATCTTCAAAGGTAAATCTAAAAGTAGGTCTCTCAGACAAGTGCCAAGTCTCCACGTGTCTCGGGTCAGATATATGGCCCCTGCCAAACAAAAGGACTTAGCCAAAACATAAAGGAACAGAGAAAAGCCGCAAAAGGTGCCACATGTCTCTTCGGCACAACTTCAAAAGTAAAATCCAAAAGCGGTCCCCAAACGCGCACCAGCTCTACACGTGGCCATGTTCCAAGTTAAAGTGGGAAGGCGGGTCGCCGGAGGTAATTTTAACTTTTTGGCTTCGTTTCCAAAAGGCATAAAGTATAAAAATGAGTTGTGCCTCCGCTGATGCCCAAGGAGTCGTGTGTCAAGCCTTAATTACATGCGGGCCAACGAGCCTTGGAGTGTTTTTTTTCCCAAATGGAAAATGCAGACCGACATGCCCGAAGATGGTTTTTTGACAAAAATGAATTGCGGGCTTGCGGGGCATTTTTTTTGCATTATTTATTTTTTGTGCCAAAAGGCGCAAAGTGAGTCTTGGGCCCGCGAACCCATTCTGCTAATTGGTTTTCGCCATTTTTGTATAGACCAAAATCAAACATTCAAATGGACATATCTTCCAACCCAGTGCCCGAAATTCAACAAATTTGGAACCATTGGAAAGGTTTTGACCTTGTCTACGCTATGGAAACCTAAAACTTTAATTTTGATGAGGTTAGGTGGGTGAAAAATGGGAAAACATCTTCATGCCATTAATATGCAATCCGATTGCTCCAAAAACTAGATCATATTTTATTCGATCCGCTGTTCTTACCTCTTCAACACGCCGAATAGACATAAAGTGGAAGAATCGACAGATTGTGGGTGGATTTACAAGGGCATTGATGGTTGATAGCTGAGCTTCAAGTCAAGTTTCCCGCCTCTTTTCTTCTTCTCTCTTCACTACATCTATAAAAGAAGGAGATGGGCTCATTGTAAAGGGTCGGACATTTCTGTTTTACACCCTCCCTTCTTCCCTTGTCTACAAGATAATTTGTGCAACTTTCAAATCTCCCATTCGAGTTGTAATAAAAATATTTACCTCTTGGCTACTATAATGTCCTGTATTAACTCTGGAGCAATAATATATATCTGTGGATGATTCTCAACCCTCTCATGTGTTTATTGTTGTCTTCTGATCTCTCATTACAGTTTGGTTATCTGTGCATGGTATTTGTATTGCATTTCTATGGTTTGTGTTAAATTGTAAAACGGGTGTCCAACATTCCTTTGGTGCATCACCTCGTTAGCTTAGGTTTATTTTCTCGTATCTTCTCACCCCTGTCTCCTTGGTAATATAGAGTAGGTTTTAGAATAGGTCCTCTGCAATTTATTTGTATGCACCTGAACAAAGGAATAGGAACCGACCTTCATCCGGAGAGCTCTCTCGATTTCAAAAGTCCTACACTTTGAGAGATGCTCCATGTTTTGCAATCACACTGAGAGTCTCAACTCATCTAGTTGCAGGCACTCAGGGTGCTGTGATTCTGCACTAACCGCACTTCTTTCACAACAACCTTATTTTGATTTTGACACACAAGGATCCTCTGTTATCAAGGTTTGGCTAGAGGTTCTTTTTTCAGACCACCATTCGATCACATTTAAGGTTGGTTGGCAGGGGGATGATCTAAAAATGATCAAGTTTTTATCTACCTGATCTAGGACCCCTATAGGCTTATTTTATTTTCCGACAAGTTACTCCTTTTAAGTAATCAATTTAAAATAAATGCAAGAATGTAATGACAATTGCACACGATTGATTACGGAGTTCAGCAATAGCCTACATCTCTGGGTTCTTATCGAACCATTCCACTAGTAAAAATTGTAAGGACAATGTTATTTCTTACAACAAAACCTAATGGAATTTCCACTTGCCTAGTAATACGCCAGTCCTTCGAAGAACTTCCGATGATCATTCGAATCGTTCTCCACCTTCTTGATGCACAACCTCCTTCAGAATTCAATCGGCCTTCCCAATGCTTCCCTACGTCCTCTAACACTACAGTCGATACTTCAGGGATTGCAAGTGATAAATAATGTGGCTTAATGGGCCTATTGGGTAGTGTTATACTCCCAATCACAAATATTTAGTCTAATATTGCCTAAAAATAATAGGCCAATAAACAATATTTTCCCATAGTAATTTTAGGATTTTAATATAGTGCATAGAACTATATTTAAAAAAAATTCCAACTACTACAAAATCCCACAAATAAGCTTCAGAAAGGACAAGCTCAAGGTGTGTCTTTATAATGAGGGAGAGGTCCCTTTTATAGTGCAAATGAGACCCTAAAATTTATTTAAGGCCTTATCAGCTAACTCACCACTCAACCAACTCGCTGGTTGAGTTGGTTAGGATCACCGAGTCATGAGGGGGGGGGGATTCGCTTTGGTTGTTGAGTGGCCCAAACAAGCTACCCACTTGCCACATCCTTGCCTTTCCATCGCTGACCCTTCTGTTGTCGCGAGCCCTCCTTGCCACATTCCGCTGAGCCCGCTTCAACATCCACCTCGCAAACTCTAGCGAGTTTGCTCCACCATCCCCCTTGTGACTCTTGCAAGCTCGCTCCACCATCCACCTCACCGACTCTGCCGAGCCCGCTGCACTGTCCACATCACCAACTATGCGGAGCCCACTCAATGTCCCATGATGTCGCTGAGATTTCCACCGAGTCTGCTCCCACTAAGTCACACACTCCCGCCTAGTCACCCATGATTTCTTACCGAGTCTACCCATCCATGTAGCCTAATGGCTTGACCGAGCCAAAATACCAACTCGTAAGTGGAAAAGGGCTCCTTACTTAGAAAATTTTATAACTCTCCAAATAGCTCAGTATGAAACTCGAGGAATAGCTCGATCATGAGCTCGGTTAAATGAGGGTTTAGTGGTGGCAGACCATGTGGTGGCCTGAGGACTCACCACATGGCAATATTTTTTATCGGTCGTATACGAATATGAAGAAGATGTTGAGTTATGAAGACCAGAGGTATAAACCCGAATACATGATCTTCGCATGATCAAACTTGCCACTGCTTTGTGACTTGCCTGTTGACTTGGTCCCGCCTAGGGTTGACCACAACTTTGACCAGCCACCAAATGTGCATACAAACTCCATTTTTGATGTTTAAATAGTCGTCGAAAAGCTCCCAAGAAGATATTCTGCACTGACACAATTTAGGGATGTTTAGGGAACTTTTGATATCCAAAATGATCCCCTAATTAGGGAACCCTCTAAAGATGCCCAAAACGTAATTCTTTCTTAATGTTTCTTTATTGAGTCATCCAGAAGTGATTCCACTCATTTCCAAGATTTGGAATATGTTGTCGCATCTACCATTTTCTGCCAGCTAGATTTCATGGTGGGAGGCGGCGATACACTGCATCACCAAATTCCTTCGCCAGTTTGGAAAGCAGGTTGTCAGGGTTTGTAGACAGGTGGACTCAACTCTGCACAAAGAATTTAGACGGGTCTCCCTGCTTCTCGAGGCCAATCCTTTTGACTCTCACCTTCAAAGCCAGGCCGCTAGTATTCACCACAAGCTCAAACTTATTGAATCCCACTTGGCCCGTGGTGCATAGATCTGCTCAAGAATTCGTTGGCTTAGGGTGGGAGATAAAGCCTCCAAAATATTTTTCAAATCCCTCTGGGTCAAGCATGCTCGACAATAGATCAAGGACTATTTATGATTCTCACCAACGTCTTATGGAGCTCCCAAAGATCACTGATGCTTTTTTCAAGCACTATTGTCCGGTGTTTCAAGCTTAGGAGGATTCAATTGAGTGGGCTACTACTTTACAGAAATGTATTGATGTTGTGCCTAATAAACTTACACCTAGAGAACATTCCCACTTTAACACCCCTCTAACTTTGGATGAGTTACATGCACCTTTACTTTGTCTTGCAGATGACAAGGATGGATTCCTTAACGAGTTTTACAAAGCAACCTTATCCTTTGTCGGTCTTGATTTGTTTTTGGTTTATAATGAAGTTGTTCACACCCATTCTCTAGGGAGTTTCATCAATCAAGGCAACATCAAGTTCATTCCGAAAGCAGGAAATCCTTAACAGATAAATAATTGGTGGCCGACCACTCTGTTGAACGTGTCTTATAAAATTCTTGCTAAGTTGTTGGATCTCCATATTAGGGATATCCTTCCTAAGATCATTCGGCCTGAGCACACTGGTTTTGTCAAAGGTCATTACATCCATGATAATGTTATTGTTGTCTGGGAAGGCATGGAATGGGCACATGTTTCTTCACATAAGCCTCTTTTCCTTAAGATTGATTTCAAGAAAGCTTACGATCACATTGAATGGCCTTTCATTCTGGCTATGCTTAAAGTGTTGGGTTTTAGAGATTTCTTTCAAACCGATGTTAGCACGCTTTTTTCTAATGTTTCTGCTCAACTCACCATTAATAGCTACTAGTCTACTGCCATTGGTATTTTCCTCTCTATCACACAGGGGAGCCCTCTTGCACCGGTGCTATTTGTGCTTATTGTTGATGCATTGGATTACCTAATCACCCGTCAAGCTGCGCAAGGACATATTCAGGGGATTATTCTTCCAGATCATGTGAATCAACTTATCAATGGGCATTTTGTAGATGATTCCTTTCTTACTCTTGCTGAATTAGAGAAGAACATTGCTACAACCTTTGAGTGTCTTGACACCTTTTTCTTGGCGTCTAGCTCAAATATTCAAATGACTAAAACTTTGGGCTATTGGCAGAGTTGTTTACCTCCTCCGGATTGGTTAAAGTCCTACCCCTAGAAATGGATTGGTCATGGCAAGAAATTCAAATTTCTTGGCATTCCTTTTGCCTTTGACAGTGACTCTGCCACCTTATGGAATTATGTTCTTAACTGAGTGGAGCAGAAAGTTACCAAATGGTCTTCCAAACCCTTATCTCTAGCTGGTAAGTTCCAAGTTTACACTAAAATCCTTGTCGTTACTCATGTTTATTATTTCGCATGTTGGTTTCCTTCTTCTAATTCGTTCAATCGGCTCGCCAAGCTACTTTGGGACTTCTTATGGTGTAAAATTTCTTGTTTAGTTGGTTTTCACCTCATTGCTTGGGATGTCTGTTGTCTTCCTCAGGATCAAGGAGGCATGAGATTCATTGATGTTTTTTGGCAGAGTGTGGCTTTATGAGCCGAATGGGTGATTCGGTGTCTTTTCGATACCTAGAATTGGAAAATTTTGTTGCGTCATTGTATTGAATATGGAGCCCCCTATGGCAAAAAGTGTTAGCGTAGAATTGTCTTGCATTCTGTGATTATCACTTCTATTCCTGTCAAAATTACTGGTACCTTTGTCGCAAAAATTATTTCGAAAGCCTTTGAGCAGGTAAAACCTTTAATGAGGTGGATTGGCGATGGTTTTCACGTTGGCCTTTCTTTCAATTCGCAGAACATCTGGAGGTCTCCTATTATCACTTATGGTACTCTTCTGTTTGCTGAAACCTCAGCCATTAAAGCCATTCAACTTTACCGCAAGGGTATCCATACCATTCATGATCTTTTGCATCACAAAGATTGGATTCCTTGGCCCGAGCTCAAAGTTAAGTTTCATCTAAACAACTCATACATCCTCTCAATCTGCAACATTCAGAAGCACCTAACGGATGTCATGCTACATAAATTGGGGCTCCAACCTTTGACAACATGGTGGCGTGATTGGAGGTATAATTGTGACACAACTTTCCTCCACTACAACACTTAGACCATTTATCAATTGTTATGTCCTCTCTCACTAGCCATTGACAAGCTCAATGTCTGATGGGGGTTGAACTCTACGCATACCTCTTGGCTTCGTCAATTTTCCCGTGTTTTGAACCCTCTTCTCAAGCCTAAAGTTAGCCATTTTCTATGGTGTCTTGTTTACCAAGGTTTTCTTGTGGGAGAAAGGCTTAGGCATATTGGCATTCCTATTCCTAATTGTCCTTTCTGTTCTAGCCATGAGTCGTTCATACACCTTTTTTAGCCTTGTCCCCATGCTCAATCTATATGGAGATGGATCCATTCTCTATTCTAACCCTATCACCAAGACTATGGGAGAAACTTTACAATTACACCTCTTAATGGCTTCTTCAACACACCTTTAAACTGATGGCTTCCTTCGCACACTTCCTACAATATTTCTCACTACTTCCTTCTATGCTAAATGAGGGGGGTGGCCTCTCTATTTATAGAACTTCCAGGCTTATCCATCTTATCTCTAAGATAGGATAAGAAATCCACTCTGACGAATCATATTCCATACCTTAACTCTTATCTGTACATGTAAGCTTATCTGTTAAGATAAGATAAACCTTATCATTTTACATGGGTTCCACATTTTTAGACTTTTTACAAATAAAATACACAAAATATTTATGACCTCACTCCTTGTCCTTATTACCAATATAATATTTCTAATTCCTAATCATGTAGACCCTACTTCTCTAATTACCCAAACTTTGACATTTTAACATTACCGGACCACTTACGACAAATATTTACTTTTTACAACATTCCTATTGTACTTTGACTGTTACCGTACTCCACATTATTGGCGGCACCGTACTGACGGCACCGTTATCTTCTATCAGACGCTACTACTAATTATACTTAACAACATCCTATTCCTAATACATACATTAATGAAATAGAAATTATGGAGGAAAATTTTAGTGTCGACATCTTCCCCCTTCCTAGCTTCTACTCCGTCCTCGGAGTAGACTATTCTGGTGCTTGGAAAATCTTCAACTTGTCGTGGTTGACCCATTTCGTAATGGGAGTGCCATCCAATTCCTCCAGTCGGTACGTACCATTTTCATGCACAGCTGCTATTTTGTAGGGCCCCATCCATTTTGGAAGAAATTTTCTCTGTCTTCTTTTTTTGTATCTGGAATCATATACTAGAACCAAGTCATTCACATGAAATGGAGACCAATCAGATCTTTTGATCAAAGTATTCCTTCTGCTTCATTTTCTTCTTATGGCTTGTATCCTTTGCTATTTCCCTCATTTCCTCTAGCAAATGAAGATGTACCAACCTTTCTTTTACTGAATCACTTTCATCCATCCTTTCATTTTTCATAACTCTCACAGTGGGAATATCAAACTCAATAGGAAGAACTGGATCAATGCCATAGGCCAACTGAAATGGGGAGTATCCTGTTGCTGACTTTGATGTTGCCCTATATGCCCACAATGCTGCATGAATCCTTTTATCCCATTTATGTACCTGCAAGGCTGCATCTTTTGCTAGAATTTGACACAACACAAAATTTGTTCGTTCCACCTGTCCATTTGTGCTTGGCTTGTATGTTGTTGCCTTCCTGTGCTTAATAGAAAAATTATTGACTAGGGCTTCTACCACCTCATTAATGAAGTGGCTTCCTTGATCTGTTACAATTTCTAATGGACAACCAAATCTGGTGACAATGCGTTCATATATGAACCTTGCCACTTCATCCATGGAAGTTGTTTTCAATGGCCTAGCTTCAACCCACTTGGTTAAATAATCTGTGGCAACTACAATATACTTATTTTGGCGTGATGTAGTTGGAAGTGGACCTACAATGTCTATTCCCCACTTTTCAAAGGGACCAAGGGGAAGAATAGGACATAATGGAGCTGATGAAGTCTTACGGTTACCATGTGTTTGACAAATATCACATGTCTTACAATAATTATAACAATCTTTAAAAAGAGTGGGCCAGTGATAACCTGCATCCAAGATCCTTCTTGCTGTAAGTTGTCCAGAGAAGTGCCCTCCACATGTACCATTGTGGAATTCTTCTAGCAGCTCCTTCCCTTGATCACGTCCAACTGCCCTCTTGTACTGTCCATCAGGTCCTATTCGAAATAATACTCCATGCAGAATAGAATATGGACGACTGGCTTGAGTAATCTTTCTCTTAGTCTTTGCATTGGCACCATCAGGAAACTTGAATTCATTCAGATAATTCCAAATATCTATGTATTCACTAGGGATTGTGTCAAGGGATAACAATGCTGCATCGGGGAAATCATCATCATCACAAGATGATCCTAAACCATCATAGGCTCGAGAGAGTGCATCTGCATTGACATGCTTCTTTCCTGGCCTATCTATAATATCAAATTCAAATTCTTGTAGCAAAATTATCCATCTTGCTATCCTCCCTGATGGGTTAGGCTTATTTACAATATATTTTAGAGCCTGATGATCTGTTACAACTAGAAATTTCTGCCCTAGCAAGTAATTTCTAAACTTCTTTACAGCAAAAATGATAGCCAGAGCCTCTTTTTCAGTTACAGTATAATTTACCTCAGCACTGCTCATTTGTCTGCTCCCAAAGTAAATTGGATGTTCATTCCCATTTTCATCCTTTTGGCTCAAAGTACTTCCTAGTGCTGCATCTGAGGCATCAGTGTACACAATGAATGGCTTGCTCCAATCTGGATTCTTCAAAACAGGTGAAGACACCAGGGCTTCCTTCAGTTGTCCAAAAGCTTCATGCGCCTTATTTCCTGGTTCATAAGTAACATCCTTCTTCAAGAACTGGGTTAGTGGCTGTGCAATCTTTGAGAAATTCTTGATGAACCTTCTATAGTAACCCACATGGCCTAAAAATGATCTCAACTTACTTCTATTCATAGGAAATGGTAAATCTTTGATTTTTGAAACTTTATCAGGATCAGTACCAATACCATCTCTGGATACAACATGCCCTAACAAAACACCTTTAGAACATCCAAAGACACACTTTGTAGGGTTTAGTGAGGCTTGTGCTTCATCTAACCTTTGAAATGTTGTCTCCATCTGGTGCAGGTGGTCCAACTTACTCCCATAGATGCAAAAATCATCCAGAAATACTCTGATGAAGGTCCCAATGTAGGGTTCGAACACCCTATTCATCAAACGCTGGAATGTTGCTGGAGCATTACACAACCCAAAAGGCATAACTCTATAAGCAAACGTTCCCCAAGGAGTGGTGAACGTGGTCTTCAACTGATCTTTCTCTGCTATACGAACTTGGTTGTAGCCGCTATATCCATCAGCAAAACTATAGCACTCCTGGCCAGCTACTTCGTCCAAGATCTGATCTGAAAATGGAAGAGGGTAATGATCCTTCTTTGTTGCCTTATTGAGCTTCCTGTAATCAACACAAATGCGTAGCTTCCCATTCTTTTTTATTGAGATCACAATGGGAGAAACCCATTCTGAATTCTCCACAGCAAATATGAATCCTGCATCAAGCAACTTATCTATTTCTTCTTTTACAGTCTTGGAAAAATTAGGATTCATTCTATATGGCATTTGTCTTTATGGGCTTAGCACCATCTACCAGCTCAATACAATGTTCTACCCAACTTACTTGACGGAGTTCCTTGTAATCAAAAGTGAATAGGTGTATGTACCTTTGAAAGAGCTAGAGGTAGGATTCCTTCTCACTCTCCATCACAGCATCACCAATATTTATTTGTTGGAGACGATCATCAACTTCTTCTTCAAATAATTTTATGGGGTCATGAGTTGGTGTGACTGGAAGGATATCCATGACTGAAACATCCACCTCACTTTCTTCATCTTTAGTGTCCACTTCACTGGTACTAGAGTAATCAGAGGATGTCCAATCATCAGTTTCATCACTTGAATCCACAGGTTCTGCCTTATGATGTCGAGGGATCACATTTATCTTCACCCTCTCTCTACCACGTCCAAGTGTCTTGAAACCTTCATTCCATTAGTTTCTTGCATGAACTCTCCTTAGCCATGGTCTTCCCAGCAGCATTGGGTACGCAACAGTACCATTTTTCATCACCTGAAAGTCTACCACACATACCACACCCATAACAGATATTGCCACATTTGAAACTACACCTTCTGGTTTAGTTTTTCCCTTATTTAATGACCTTAACATAAGTGTTGAAGGGCGATCAATTTTTAACCCCAACATATTCATTACAGACTCGGCCATTACATTAACTGCAGCACCTCCATCAACTAAGATATCATGAATTGAAATACCATTACATAATACCTCAGCTTGTGGATCATAGGGATCTGCCTCTGCCTCCAAAACAGGGACCTCAACCTCCTTCCTTCTTCGAGCATTGAGTCAACCTCGCAACTCCCGCCTCTTCTCAGAATACATAGCCAAGAGTTGACCATATGTAATATTTACAGGCCTTTTGGACAGATCTTCCAAGATGGAGTATGGTCCTTGCCCCTGTGAAATCATAAAATCCTGCACACCCAACTTTCTTCTCCTCTGTTTCTTACTAGTTTCTTCTTTCATCTTCTTAGGATCATTTCCATCTTGATTATCTTTTTCTTTCTTTCTTTTTGTTACAAACACATCTACTTCATTATTTCTGCTCTTATCTACTACATCAAAAGAATTCACATGTTCTTTTCCTTTATCATTATCTCCTTTACCAGATGTAGAAGCTCTATCTGGACAATTATACTTATAATGACCCTTTTTATAACAACCATAACAAACAACTTCAAAAATATTTCTTTTTGGACCTCTATCTCCTCCCTGAGAACTAAATTCCTTTCCTTGAAGAAGATTAATAGTTAACTGACCCATCTTTTTGAATACTCAGTAGATGTACTAGGAGAAATATTTGTGCTCACCGGAAGTGGTTGTGGATTCTGGACCAAAGGTGCTGCTGTAGGCTCTACTTTAGCAACAATTTCTTTGGGCTCCTCTTCCATGCTTTCTTCTTGCCTTCTTGCAATCTCCTTTGCTTGTTCAATGGTAGCTGGGCGGTCATACTTCACTCATTGTCTGATCTCTGGCTTCATCCCAAGAATGAAGTGCTTACAGAGGAGATTATCCACACCATTCATCAACCCATCCGCTAGTCCTTCCTTCCGGATCTGGGCATCGAGCTTCCACCTTAGCTCTAGAACATGAGCATGATAATCCCTTATCTTCTCCTTCTCTCCTTGGGATAGCTTTGTGATCTTGATCACGAGATCTGCATATTTTGGTTGTTCACCAAATTCTTCAAGAAAACTTTTAGTTGATAAATCCCATGAATTTTTGACATTATCACCTAGTGTTTCAAACCACCTAAGTGCTAAAACATCTAAAAAGGTAGGAAAAAATTCAGTCCATTGTTCCCTTCTTATAAGGCCATTACAAATACAAGATCCCTTAAACTCTTAAATGAAAGAAGAAGCATCTTCATTAGATTGAGCTGAAAAAATAGGAATCTTTCCCATTTTCAGAAGTAACCACCGTGAAATACCAACCGACAAGTATATTCAACAAGACTTATTTGCACAAATAATTGGAATCACTATACTAGAAAGTGACTTTACACCTTTCTACAGTAAAATAGAAATGACCACGGTAAACTATGATAAAACTTGACTTACTGCGGTAAAAATTGACTTTACTATGGTAAACACTATTCACGGTAAAAAGTGAAGTTACTGCGGTAAATACTATTCACGGTAAAAAGTGACTTTACTGCGGTAAATACTATTCCAGCAAAAATGACTTTACCATGGTAACTACTATTCATGGCAAAAATGACTTTACCATGGTAACTACTATGCACAGTAAAAACAAGGTTACCCTCTAATTGATTTTTGACTAAGTGGGAATATCTCTCCAGAAAATCCACCAACGAGGAATGATCCCGGCAACGGAACCAAAATGTCATCACCAATCCGGCACTATGATAATTCTTCACCGAGAACTCCTCGTGCTATGATTAGTTACTAATGCACAGCCTTTAGTTTGGTGGATGTAATCCATGAGGTACTTCAAGTGTTATTGACTTCACTTGACTTTCACCAAGACTATGGGAGAAACTTTACAATTACACCTCTTAATGGCTTCTTCAACACACCTTTAAACTGATGGCTTCCTTCGCACACTTCCTACAATATTTCTCACTACTTCATTCTATGCTAAATGAGGGGGGTGGCCTCTCTATTTATAGAACTTCCAGGCTTATCCATCTTATCTCTAAGATAGGATAAGAAATCCACTCTGACGAATCACATTCCATACCTTAACTCTTATCTGTACATGTAAGCTTATCTGTTAAGATAAGATAAACCTTATCATTTTACATGGGTTCCACATTTTTAGACTTTTTACATATAAAATACACAAAAATATTTATGACCTCACTCCTTGTCCTTATTACCAATATAATATTTCTAATTCCTAATCATGTAGACCCTGCTTCTCTAATTACCCAAACTTTGACATTTTAACATTACCAGACCACTTACGACAAATATTTACTGTTTACAACATTCCTATTGTACTTTGACTATTACCGTACTCCACATTATTGGCGGCACCGTACTGACGGCGCCGTTATCTTCTATCAGACGCTACTACTAATTATACTTAACAACATCCTATTCCTAATACATACATTAATGAAATATAAATTATGGAGGAAAATTTTAGTGTCGACACATCTCGTCATATGAACAATTCTACCCAAACAACTATGGTGGACTATGGCTGAAAATAAAACGGTTCAGGGTGAGAAACATGTGCAGCTCCACCGTGCAGTTCAGAAGGCTCTCGAAGCAGCTACTGGATGCATTGTCTACATAGCCCGTGGAGATTTGTAGGTTTTTGGTCCACCTATCATAGGCAACCCAGATGGTTATCAGTCGCCCGCCCTTGATGAACATCCTGTGCTCTCCCATGTTTGTCATTGCATTGGATTTTATTCCCTCGATGTTGATGCTGAAATGGTTGTCTCGGTAAAATTTGTTCTTGAACATGTTGAACACAATGGAAAGTTGCCCAATCATGTTTCTGTTGGTGTCCGAGCCGAAGAGGCCGAGGAAGGCCCCTTAGCTGCGTGGAAAAAAATTTCTGTTTTCCGGAACAATGATGAAGGCCAGTCTGTCCCATTTAAATTCATCAGCACGCCCGTGGCATTGGTTGTGATGTTTCTTACCAATATAGTGAAGGTGGTGGTGAAACTTGCATGATCAGCCTATCCATCACGTAGGTTCATAGTCAACACAAACCTGCGCAAAACTTGACTGGGGTGGTCCATCCTTGCACCCAGCTGGCCTTGAACCCATGACCCCTACAGCGTATTTCATGTGCCCCACCATCCTGCTGTGCTCTCACGTATGAAATACTACGACGTTGGTTCTTTTTATAAAAATACAAACATAAATTTGACAGAATAGGTAACAATGTAATATGTAGTTACCTATTCCATCAAAACTAACAGCGACGCGACAAAACTAATGGTGAAGTGACGGAAAATACTTTTTGCCTTTGTGCGAACTTGCGTGAGAGATAGGCCTAGCCAAACTTGTCAGCCAAACCGTAAAAAATTTGCCATTTTGTCCATCCAAAGTCAATAAAATTTTTTGGCTAGAACACATTTTCCACCTACATATTCAATGACGTATCGGTGTAGTCCCATGGTTGTCCCTCCATTATTATGTCTTAAATTCTTGGGACGTAAGCCACTCAAGATGTGAGCATATATTTGAAGATTTATACAATCATCTAGATGCATACCAATGTCCAATGGATATTTATTAGTCTTGAGTATGCACCCACATGTTATGATACCAAAGGTGTTTCTTATTTGGGGTGGCCTGAGCTGAATTTGACAACAGTCAGAAGATGAATGGAGGGGATTGCAAGAGTAAACAAGTTGAAAATGAAACGGTTCAGGGTGAGACACAGGTGTGTCTCATATTCACATGGTGAGTCATCGATAGTAGAGATAGGTGGATGGTTTCTTGGCGTGTTATAGGGAGCCAAAAAATAGGGGAAGAGAGAGAAAGTGGAAAGGTGATCGAGTCAGAGAGAGAAGGGAAGTCTCTCTAGTCTGTGTCTGGTTCGTAGTCGATGGGAAAGCCATCTTGTCATAATACATATCGCCACATTCCACTAAGCCCGCTGCAACATCGACCTCGCCGAATCTAGCGAGCTCGCTCCCCATCCACCTTGCCGACTCTAGTAAGCTCGCTCCACCATCCACCTCACCGACTCTGTCGATCCTGCTGCACTGTCCACATCACCAACTATGCGGAGCCCACTCAGTGTCCCATGATGTCGCCGAGATTTCCACCGAGTCTGCTCCCACCAAGTCACACACTCCCGCCGAGTCACCCATGATTTCTTACCGAGTCTACCCATCCATGTAGCCTAATGGCTTGACCGAGCCAAAATACCAACTCGTAAGTTGAAAAGGGCTCCTTAGAAAATTTTATAACTCTCCAAATAGCTCAGTATGAAACAAGGAATAGCTCGATCATGAGCTCGGTTAAATGAGGGTTTAGTGGTGGCAGACCATGTGGTGGCTTGAGGACTCACCACATGGCAATATTTTTTATCGGTCGTATACGAATATGAAGAAGACTTTGAGTTATGAAGACCGGAGGTACTAACCCGAATACATCATCTTCACACAATCAAACTTGCCACTGCTTTGTGACTTGCCAGTTGACTTGGTCCTACCTAGGGTTGACCACAAATTGGACCAACCACCAAATGTGCATACAAACTCTATTTTTTATGTTTAAATAGTCGTCAAAAAGCTCCCAAGAAGATATTCTGCACTGACACAATTTAGGGATGTTTAGGGAACTTTTGATATCCAAAATGATCCCCTAATTAGGGAACCCTCTGCCCAAAATGTAATTCTCTCTTAATGTTTCTTTTTTGAGTCATCCCGAAGTGATTCCACTCATTGCCAAGATTTGGAATATTTTGTCGCGTCTACCATTTTCTGCCAGCTAGATTTCGTGGTGGGAGGCGGCGATACACTGCATCACCAAATTCCTTCGCCAGTTTGGAAAGCAGGTTGTCAGGGTTTGTAGACAGGTGGACTCAACTCTGCACAAAGAATTTAGACGGGTCTCCCTACTTCTCGAGGCCAATCCTTTTGACTCTCACCTTCAAATCCAGGCCGCTAGTATTCACCACAAGCTCAAACTTATTGAATCCCACTTGGCCCGTGGTGCGTAGATCTGCTCAAGAATTCGTTGGCTTAGGGTGGGAGATAAAGCCTCCAAAATATTTTTCAAATCGCTCTAGGTTAAGCATGCTCGACAATAGATCAAGACTATTTATGATTCTCACCAATGTCTTATGGAGCTCCCAGAGATCACTGATGCTTTTTTCAAGCACTATTGTCTGGTGTTTCAAGCTTATGAAGATTCAATTGAGCGGGCTACTGCTTTACAAAAATGTATTGATGTTGTGCCTAATAAACTTACACCTAGAGAACATTCCCGCTTTAACGCCCCTCTCACTTTCGGATGAGTTACATGCACCTTTACTTTGTCTTGCAGATGACAAGGATGGATTCCTTAACGAGTTTTACAAAGCAACCTTATCCTTTGTTGGTCTTGATTTATTTTTGGTTTATAATGAAGCTGTTCACACCCATTCTCTAGGGAGTTTCATCAATCAAGGCAACATCAAGTTCATTCCGAAAGCAGGAAATCCTTAACAGATAAATAATTGGTGGCTGACCACTCTGTTGAACATGTCTTATAAAATTCTTGCTAAGTTGTTGGATATCCATATTAGGGATATCCTTCCTAAGATTGTTTGGCCTGAGCACACTGGTTTTGTCAAAGGTCGTTACATCCATGATAATGTTATTGTTGTCTGGGAAGGCATGGAATGGGCACATGTTTCTTCACATAAGCCTCTTTTCCTTAAGATTGATTTCAAGAAAGCTTACGATCACATTGAATGGCCTTTCATTCTGGCTATGCTTAAAGTGTTGGGTTTTAGAGATTTCTTTCAAACCGATGTTAGCACGCTTTTTTCTAATGTTTCTGATCAACTCACCATTAATAGCTACCAGTCTACTGCCATTGGTATTTTCCTCTCTATCACATAGGGGAGCCCTCTTGCACCAGTGCTATTTGTGCTTATTGTTGATGCATTTGATTACCTAATCACCCATCAAGCTGCGCAAGGACATATTCAGGGGATTATTCTTCCAGATCATGTGACTCAACTTATCAATGGGCATTTTGTAGATGATTCCTTTCTTACTCTTGTTGAATTAGAGAAGAACATTGCTACAACCTTTGAGTGTCTTGACACCTTTTTCTTGGCGTCTAGCTCAAATATTCAAATGACTAAAACTTTGGGCTATTGGCAGAGTTTTTTACCTCCTCTGGATTGGTTAAAGTCCTACCCCTAGAAATGGATTGGTCATGGCGAGAAATTCAAATTTCTTGGCATTCCTTTTGCCTTTGACAGTGACTCTGCCACCTTATGGAATTATGTTCTTAACTGAGTGGAGCAGAAAGTTACCAAATGGTCTTCCAAACCCTTATCTCTAGCTGGTAAGTTCCAAGTTTACACTAAAATCCTTGTCATTACTCATGTTTATTATTTCGCATGTTGGTTTCCTTCTTCTAATTCGTTCAATCGGCTCGCCAAGCTACTTTGGGACTTCTTATGGTGTAAAATTTCTTGTTTAGTTGGTTTTCACCTCATTGCTTGGGATGTCTGTTGTCTTCCTTAGGATCAAGGAGGCATGAGATTCATTGATGTTTTTTGGCAGAGTGTGGCTTTATGAGCCGAATGGGTGATTCGGTGTCTTTTCGATACCTAGAATTGGAAAATTTTGTTGCATCATTGTATTGAATATGGAGCCCCCTATGGCAAAAAGTGTTAGCATAGAATTGTCTTGCATTCTATGATTATCACTTCTGTTCCTGTCAAAATTACTGGTACCTTTTCCGCAAAAAGTATTTCGAAAGCCTTTGAGCAGGTAAAACCTTTAATGAGGTGGATTGGCGATGGTTTTCACGTTGGCCTTTCTTTCAATTCGCAGAACATCTGGAGGTCTCCTATTATCACTTATGGTACTCTTCTGTTTGCTGAAACCTCGAGCCATTAAAGCCATTCAACTTTACCGCAAGGGTATCCATACCATTCATGATCTTTTGCATCACAAAGATTGGATTCCTTGGCCCGAGCTCAAAGTTAAGTTTCATCTAAACAACTCATACATCCTCTCAATCTGCAACATTCAGAAGCACCTAACGGATGTCATGCTACATAAATTGGGGATCCAACCTTCGACAACATGGTGGTGTGATTGGAGGTATAATTGTGACACAACTTTCCTCCACTACAACACTTAGACCATTTATCAATTGTTATGTCCTCTCTCACTAGCCATTGACAAGCTCAATGTCTGATGGGGGTTGAACTCTACGCATACCTCTTGGCTTCGTCATTTTTCCCGTGTTTTGAACCCTCTTCTCAAGCCTAAAGTTAGCCATTTTCTATGGTGTCTTGTTTACCAAGGTTTTCTTGTGGGAGAAAGGCTTAGGCATATTAGCATTCCTATTCCTAATTGTCCTTTCTGTTCCAGCCATGAGTCGTTCATACACCTTTTTTAGCCTTGTCCCCATGCTCAATCTATATGGAGATGGATCCATTCTCTATTCTAACCCTATCACCCTGATTTCTTTTAGTGGCATCTCGTCATATGAACAATTCTACCCAAATGACTATGGTGGACTATGGCTGAAAATAAAATGGTTCAGGGCGAGACACATGTGCAGCTCCACCGTGCAGTTCAGAAGGCTCTCGAAGCGGCTGCTAGATGCATTGTCTACATAGCCCGTGGAGATTTGTAGGTTTTTGGTCCACCCATCATAGGCGACCCAGATGGTTATCGGTCACCCGACCTTGATGAACATCCCGTGCTCTCCCATGTTTGTCATTGCATTGGATTTTATTCCCTCGATGTTGATGCTGAAATGGTTGTCCCGGTCAAATTTGTTCTTGAACGTGTTGAACTCAATGGCAAGTTGCCCAGTCATGTTTCTATTGGTGTCTGAGCCGAAGAGGCCGAGGAAGGCCCCTTAGCTGCGTGGCAAAAAGTTTTTGTTGTTCGGAACAATGATGAAGGCCAGTCCGTCCCATTGAAATTCGTCAGCATGCCCGTGGCATTGGTTGTGATGTTTCTTACTAGTATAGTGAAGGTGGTGGTGAAACTTGCATGATCAGCCTATCCATCACGTAGGTTCGCAGTCAACGCAAACCTTGCGCAAAACTTGACTGGGGCGGTCCATCCTTGCACTCAACTGGCCTTGAACCCGTGACCCCCGCAACCTATTTCACGTGCCCCACCATCCTGCTGCGCTCTCACGTATGAAATACTACGACATTGGTTCTTTTTATAAAAATACAAACATAAATTTGACGGAATAGGTAACAACGTAATATGTAATTACCTATTCCGTCAAAACTAACAGTGATGCGACAAAACTAACGGCGAAATGACGGAAAATACTTTTACCTTTGTGCGAACTTGCGTGAGAGATAGGCCTAGCTAAACTTGCCAGCCAAACCGTAAAAAATTTGCCATTTTGTCCATCCAAAGTCAATACTTTTTTTTTGGCTAGAATACATTTTCCACCTGCATATTCAATGACGTATCGGTGTAGGCCCATGGTTGTCCCTCCATTATTATGTCTTAAATTCTTGGGACGTAAGCCACTCAAGATGTGAGCATATATTTGAAGATTTATACAATCATCTAGATGCATACCGATGTCCAATGGATATTTATTAGTCTTGAGTATGCACCCACATGTTATGACGCCAAAGGTGTTTCTTATTTGGGGTGGCCTGAGCTGAATTTGACAACAGCCAGAAGATGAAGGGATGGGATTGCAAGAGTAAACAGGTTGAAAATCAAACGGTTCAGGGCGAGACAAAGGTGTGTCTCATATTCACGTGGTGAGTCATCGATAGCAGAGATAGGTGGATGGTTTCTTGGCGTGTTGCAGGGAGCCAAAAAATAGGGGAAGAGAGAGAAAGTGGAAAGGCGATCGAGTCAGAGAGGGAAGGGAAGTCTCTCTAGTCTGTGTCTGGTCATATGACCAATTCTACCCAAACGACTATGGTGGATCGTTTCTCTTAAAAGAAAATAATTACCTAATTAAAGGCGGTGACAACCAAAAGCACATGAACGAGGATTTCACAGAAGTGGTCATTATCATATTCCGCTTTCACCTCTTCTCTCCTATTTTTTACTTTCATTGTTCTCTTTCGTGCTTTTGTTAGTAGCTATATTAAATATTAATACATCCACCTGATGTCTGCAGAGAGAGAGAAGATTTTTGCACATATTTCTATTAATTTTGGAAAAAGTCATATACAATTTGTTGGAGGCTAATGTATGATTGAGAGTTTAGTAAATTATTGATTTTTTGACCATGAAAATATTTTAATTGCCTTTTTGTTTGATTAGTTCATAGTATTGGTTTCATTGTTGGACGTCTTGTTTTTTTCACTTTTTCCTTGTACTGCTTCATGCCTTCTTGTATGTGACTTCTGTGGATGGTGGTGCATGTGGAGACTCGAGAGAAGAAAAATAGAACTGCAGGAATGTGTGCTTGGAGACACCTACAGTTAGAAAATCTACGGTGGTGGGAGTATAGGGTAGTAGTTTGGTTAAGAACACCTTTCCCTTATATTGTATGCATTGTATTTTATTGATAATTTTTTCACTTACACTTTGGAGCTTTCTCGAATTCATTTTTCCCTTTTTGTGTTGTTCATCCCATTTTTCACTAAGTTCAAAGCTTATCCCACATCATTGTAGCAAACGTCTAAATATGTCGGCAATGTTGAATTTAATGAGAATAATATTGGACTATAAGAGGATTGTGCAAATATTGAGAATACACAGAAGCCATTGCTACTCATTCATCAGCTACACCCAACACACCCACTTCACTATTCAACTATAAATAAAGAATTTATTCAAATTCTCAAATCAACAATTCAAAAGTATTTTACTTTTCTTGCATTATATAAGAAAAATGGTACCTTGAAATACATGTGTCAGATTTAAAAAATCCAACTTCCACTATACTTTGATTATTATCCATTTCGTGCTCTAAAGCTTCCAAGCTCTTTTGAAAAATAATGTTTTTTTTCCTTGTGCATATCCTACAATTATTAGTGTCTATTAGACCACATAAGTACCATTTGGGCCTTTTTTAGGGATGCTTTTGTTAGATCTCCACGCCATGTTTTAAATAGTGATATTATTGGTTTTACTTATTGCAATTAATTTTAAAAGTAATAAATTGTCAATGATTCATGTGAGCATGTGGGTTTTCTTCTTTTCCGAAAGCCTGTGTAAAGTTGTTGTCTACTAGGCATGTAAGGTTTTTCATAAAATTAGTGATATTATTTGCATTGTATGCCATTTCTTTTGACAGTGTTTCCTTTGGTTTGGCATATCCCAAAACGCAATCCTAGTTTATATTAATTTATATTAAGACACAAACAATGAACAAAAAAATGTTGTTATTTTAATAGGTTTAACCTCGTCTGTAGAAACACCTTCTTAACCAAATATAAAGTATTTTATTATCATGAAATCTTTGTTCTCTGTCTTCATTTTTTACTTCCGATTAGTTAAATAACTTGGCTGCAAACCACCCCTTTCCAAAAGATAAAAGAGCTACACCTCCGATCTACTAAAAAAATGGATGTTGCTATTTTGGCATACACAAAAATAATTAGGTTAACATTTCCACATCCAGGTATATGCAAATGTTCCTTTTAAGCATCAAGGAAGATAGATGCCACGGTGTTTTCAGTTCCCCTCCCTCGATCTTCTTCTTTGTCACCCTCCTCCCCACAAGCTTATTTATGTCAGGTTTAACTCCTTCCATGCATCCCCTTCGGTATTTCGATCGCACATTGCACGTGCGATTACTAGTATCTGGATGTCCAATGGATATTTATGTATAGATATTTATTAGTCTTGACTATGCACCCACATGTTATATCTAGTAGAAAAATCCCTGACATGGCTCCAATTTCTCTTAGCTAAGGGACGATATAGTATGGCTCGTGTTGTGTGACATTTAGTACAATTTGATGTCACATACTTATTGATGTTGACAAGGAGAATCACATAAGAGTCATTGATGTGGAATGAGATAAATTCCTTTAAAATGGTTCAAATTTTCTATTAAGATGATGTCAATTTCTTATAACTTGTTACATGATAGAATTGTGTGTTAAATCCCATTACCACTAAATTATATGATAATTTACACTTAAATTATTAGGAAAAGTGGGCAGTTATCGTCAATTGTAACTATTAAATTGGTTTCCTTCCTTAATCATTTGAGAAGGGGGGAGACATTCTAGAATGTGGGAATACTCTGTCAAAGTTGTTTCTTGACTCCATCTAAGCTGTAAGCCTTCTCCTTCTCCATCTGAGCACCCATGTAATAGTCTATGCACCTTATAGAGCAATAAAATCTTGTTTTGTGGCTCCTTTCAACCCTTGGCATTGTTTTGTTGTTTCTGTGTGCCTCTCTATCTCGTGTTTTCTCCCTGTGCATGTATTTCATGTTTGCAGGTGTAGGACGTTGTGCTTCATGGAGTTTCGATGGTGGATTTGGATCTGGGTCTGTGTCACTTATGTTTGACATCCCTTAGCCCCCTTTTCCTTGTTTCATCCTCCCTCAACAGAGTATCTTGCCACTTCCTTTTCTGGTGTATCACCGCTTAGTTTAGGCTCTCTTTCAATCTCTTTCTCTCTCCCTATCCCCTTGGAATGGTTAGATTAGGATAGGTTAGCTTTTCCTGCATTTGAGTAACTTGTGGTAGGTAGATTAGGAAGCAAGAACCAACCTTCTCTAGAGGTCCATCTCAAGTTTTGCGAGTCCCACGGCTTGAGAGATGGTCCAATGTTGTGCAATCACACCGAATACCCCACCTAGATCCAAGGTCATTCGAACACTAACAATTTTGGCATGCCCAGTGGGACACTGAGGTTAGGTTTTTTCTCATCTTTCCAAAGTGTCTCATTCTTAACAAAAAATCTTAAGCCACTGTGTGACCACACTAATAGTTTTGGCACACTCGGTGGGACAGGTCTGAAGCACCTTACCACTTAATCTTAGTAGGTAGGTTTGTTCTTGTTAGGATTCAGCCTTTTGAGGCACATGCAAGCACATCTAGCAACTCCATCTGGTTAACGACCCATTCTCTGAGTTACAAACCTTTTCATCCATTTCCACCCATTTTCATCCATTTTTCTTCCATCTTTTTCATTTTCTTCCATACCATGAAGTTTTACAATCATGACTTCATTCCCCTCATGGAATTCACACCTACAACAATGCAATACACCTTCAATGTATTTCCTAACTCCTCCAGGCTAGAATTATGATCAGATCCAGAACCATTATGCTTACCCATATGAGCAGGGTCAAAACCAGTTTGGCTATGGAGCTTATCAAGAACAAGGGTATGCATATGATGATAACAACTACATGGAAAATGTTGATCTACTGGATAAGATTCAAGGGATGGAGGCATGTATGGTGTAGTCTAGGGCTACAACATAGATGAAGGCTTTCAAAATTGGCTATGGGGCACCTTGTTCATGGGTTAACCCTATGCCAAGACATTACAACCCTCAGGAGAAGGTTGACTTCATGATTGAAAGGCTGCCTTAACTTGCATAGTGGATTGAGGTTATTGAGGCTTATGAGAAAAGTGCGAGACAACCTTGTCAATGGGTCAGTCAATCACCAGCTCCTTATCCTTCATTTTTTCTTTCTCTAGCTTTATCATTTCAGCAGTGGCAAGAGTCAAGCCCCTCAATTGCTGCCCCAAATTTTGATTTCCTTTCTCCATCCTCTATTCTTCTAACCCATTTTTTCTCCTCTTCCCTTTTCCTTTCCAGATCTGAGTCCCCTCCACAATAGTCAAAAGAAGTGCCTTCCCCTCCACTAAAAAGAAATAAAAAACTAGTGGAGACCCCACACACCACTCCTCCTACTCTCCTAGGTCCATGTCATGGAGAGACTCCAAAAACCATTAAGGAGAACAGCACAAAGAGGAACCCAACAGAGAAGAAATGATAAAAAAAATATGAGGAGTTGGGCTGCTAGACTTGAGTTCACAAAGATTCCCTTATTGGTTAAACCTATGGAGGAGGCTGAGGTCAAGCCACAAGTGGTGGAAGCTCCAACTACATCACAAGTAGGGGAAGAAGAAGCTACTCCAAATCTAAAAGAAGAGGAGTACATTCTGGCTGTGCAGAAGGACTATATAGTTTTAGAGGCTCCAAGTGCAGAGTAGGACATAAAAGAACCTTTAGTTCTTCCTCCCACTTCATCCCCTTCAAGCTCTAATGTTGAAGAAGAGTTTGATCTTTCAAACTTCACATTTGAGGATGAAGGGAACCATGGTGAGCAAGTTTTTGATCAAGAGGACACCATGGAGGAGGTAGAGCAAATACAACATGACAACAAGGAGGTAGACTATCTATCTGAATTGGAAGATTACTTTGATGGAGAGGATCCTGAGGAGATCACATCATTTTCTCCCCCATCATCCACCTCCCAAGTACATGAGCATACTGCCATGAAGGAAAGCATTTAAGGACAACAAACTTCACTTCATAGAAGCTCTCTTGAACCAAGGTTAGAGGATATGAATCTTCTATATCCTTCAAAGGAGGAGGAAGGTAAAGAGCAAGACGATGTCATCATCTCTCTCACATCATCCATCTAGGAATATCCGTAGGAAGATTCCATCCATGGAGTTTAGATTCAAAACCATGGGCACATTCAAAGGACAAGAACGTGCCTAATCAGGTACTTGGCTTCATTAGGGCCAAGGGAGAAGTCAAAACTAGTCATGTCCACTTGAGAGCATGAGGTTGAGCTACAAAGCACCAAAGGTCAGTAGTAGCACCTCCCAGATTCAAGCGCAGAACAACCCTTAGAGGTGTACATAATTTTTGTTGATACTTTGAGGAGGGAGAGACACCATCTACAAGGTGGTTTTTTACTCTCGTTTCTGACCATGTCCAATGCTAAATCAACTACATGGTCCCAAATTTTGAGAAAGGGAAGATATTTCTCCTTGCCTATGGTTGGATTTGTTTATATTTTCTTTGATAAGGGTTAGTATAGGAGTAGGAGTAGATTTTGTTTTCAACAGAAGAAATGCTTGTGCACACTCTGTATGTCTCATTTGAGGAATTTCTATGATTTAATCTTTATACATAAGTTTTATTTGCATTAATCTATAGGTGTAGAGGCCATGCCCTTCAGTATTCGCAGTAGAGATACTCATAGATGTCTGTAACAGTTGCTATTTTGAAAATGAAACAAATATAGAGAAACTAAAATTGGGTTTCGAGGCAGTCAATTTACAAAGCAGGTTTGGTGTCGCCAAGAAAGTAGTCGGGCTCATGGTTTTAGGGGCAAGATCAAATTCGTGTTTACTAGGTAAACTCCATTCCCAATGGATGCTTCAAGGCTAGTGGTCTCTTTATCTAGCAGGCATATGTCCCTGTCAGTCGCCAAATTGTTATCCCAAATTTTCCCTCAGGTAAAATTGGTCAAACATGACCCCGCACAGAAGAAAACCTAAGGATCGGCTCTGGCTTATGTGCTCACATTCAAATCTAAATCTGAGAGATAGGCAAGACTCTGCAATGGAGGAGAAATCTTGAAATTAGAATTGAACAGTGACAACAAGGAGGCCAAAGGCTCATAGGAGGAAAACAAGGAAAGACTCAAAGTTTTCAGACTCAGCGACAAATGAGTCAACTCGGGGCCGAACAAATAGACTCGCGGAAGGTGCCATGTGTCAACTCAGTGGAATTCCAAAAAAGGCATAAAAAAGGAAAGTCCCAAATGTGTGCTAAGCTTCCATGCGTCCAAATGGTGCAACTTCAAAAGTAGGTCCAAAGAGCAGCCCGTAAATGAGCACCAAGCTTTCACGTGTCCAAAGTCCAAAAGGAGACAATTGGAAGTTGAAAATTCTCGGGACAACGGAACCCTCCACATGTATCATCGATGCAACACCAAGGTTGGGTGCAAAGAGTAGCTTCCTAAACTAGCGTGGGCTTACCACGTGGTCAGAGTCAAAAAGGGGACAGATCCGGTCATAGGATTAACTAAGTATAGAAAGGCTAGCAAAAAGAACCACGTGTCAGCTCGGTGCAATTTTAAAAGCGAGATCCCAATGTGGAAACTTAACTGTGTGCTAGCTCTCCACGTGTCTAGGGTCTGACAGAAGTCAAATGGTAGCGGGCCCAAATGGGCTAAGTATAAGAGTGTCAGCGGAAGCCCCCACGTGTCGACACGACACAAATTCAAAGGAAGGATCAAGAGCAGAGGCTCCAAACTTGTGCCAGCCCTCCATGTGTCCAAAAGTCAAAAAGGGAAAGAGCTAGCCATTTAAATCGACTAATTATCGAACGATCAGTGGAAGCCTCCACGTGTCGGCTCAGCATAACTTCAAAGGGAAAATCTGGAGGCAGAGCCCAAACGAGTGCGGAGCTTTCACGTGTCCCAGGTCCAAAAAGAAGAAGTCAAGGGGCAGAACTGGCCGTTGAAAAGTATAAACAGAGTAGAGCTAGTGGAAGGTGCCACATGCCTCAACAATGCAAATCCAAAAGGCGCAGACCAAGGAAGGACCCTAAACTAGTACCAATCTGCCACGTAGTTAGAGCCTGAAAGTTGAACCGGCCCCAAATCGGCTAAGTATAAAAGAACTGGTGGAGGTTGCCACGTGTTGACCCGACGGAACTTCAAAGGTAAAATATGGAGGAACAATCCCAAACAAGGACTGACCCTCCATGTGTCTCGGGTTAGATAGATAGCCCCTGCCAAACAAAAAGGGACTTAGCAAAAATAAAAATAAATAGAGAAAAGTCACGGAAGGAGCCACATGTCTCTTCGGTGCAACTTCAAAAGTAAAATCTAAAAGTGGTCCCAAAACACATGCCATCTCTACATGTGGCCATGTTTTAAGTCAAAGTGGGAAGGCAGGTCGCTAGAGACAGTTTGAGTTTTTTGGATTTTGTTTCAAAAAAGACAAAGTATAAAAGTCAATTGGTCGGGTCCTTACACAATCTCGTACATCCTTGATTCAGGTGCATGCTAGTTACAAGTGCTAGATGGGACGAAGTTGCCTGGACACTTCAATGGGAGTAGGCTAAAGTCCTACTATAAATAAGTCTTCTCGGTGTTTGTAAATAAGGTAGTTATGCCAGTTAGTTTAGAAATTTCCTTTATGTATTTCCCTTTCTTATGTTTCCCTTACGTGTTGTTGTTTTGTTTTACGCCTTGGGTGCCGGTAACCTTATTACTACTTTGGAGAATTTTTGAGTGCGCAGAGGACTGCACATCATTTTAAGTATGGGGTGGAGTAATGTGAAGGAGCACATGGTTAGGGTGCTAACGAAGCGTATGTTAAAAATCCATGTTAAATGGCCTAGTTGAAAGAGGTGTATGGAGAGAAAAGATGCAAGAAGGATGGTTGGTGCAAGGATAAAGCTACTTTGAGATCCCACGTACTAAGGAGGAGAAAGCACATTAAGTAACATGAGGTAGGCGAGAACAAAAATCAAGACAGAAGAAGTACCTTCGGTGCTAGTTGCGCGTGCGTAAGAGTCTCCTGTTATGTTGGATTGGTTGCCTGCCAGAAGGTTGGAGGAGTTTTCACGCATGTTGGGTGCATGAGTAAAAGCGTTGAAGATGGGATTTGTTTGAAAAATCAACATTAAATGGAAACAATATGGTGGTAGGTGAAGTAGCATTTAATGCTCAAAAAGAGAAAAGCTATAAGTAAAGGGTCGAAGCACTTTCATTTTCACTTTACGAATAGATAGAGAAGTGATTTTTGTGTCTATTATAAACTAGGGTTTCCAGATTTGATCGTGTGAAGTAAGATTTGTGAGATTGAAGCGTGAGAAGCCAGTTTGGATTTACAAACCAGAAGGAAGGGGTTACACGGGCATGAGAAAAGTTGTGAGGAGGCGCCATCTTGTGGAAATTTTATCCCAATTAGGGTTTGACAAACTAGGGCATGGGTTCAAGAGATTTTTCATCACAGGTTTGAGATCTAACGCTAGAAGAAGTAGAAGAGCAGAGTAACAAGGAGGGAGTGAAGTGGTAGGAGGACCTCGACAATGGCACCCAAAAGAGGAAAGGGCAAGGGCAAGGACAAGCAACAAGAACCTGACGTAAATACGAATGAAGAGTGGTATGTGGAGATGGACTACCCAGATGGGGTAATGATGGGTAAGGAGTGGGAGTATCACCTGAGGAACGTGCCTGTGAGTGACTATAACCATCAAATGAACACGATCGAGAAGGAAATGGCAGTAGAGTTAGTGCACCCCGCGAGTAAATGGACACCAGAGGGCTTGCCCATCTACAACAATGATGTTAAGGTCAAGTTGGAGAAGGCAGAGTTTTTGTAACTCTATGAGTTTCCCTATTTTGGAAAACCAGAACACCTATACCAATGGCTAATGTCGCGAGTACATGAAGATTACTTCCATTTTATAGGATGCAAGATACGCATTACTCCCTAACTCATATCTCAGTTCACAGGCCTCATATGTGAAGGAAACAACTTGGAGGATGACCTAAGTGACAAGGAGGCAATTAAAGAAACCATCGCCGAATACGCCTGCAAGAAGGGGTCGAGCTACTATGACATCTCAGACATCAAGAACCCAGTGATGAAGATGGCCACACATTTGGTAATAAAGATGAATGGCCAGGAGAGATGGACTCAGGTCAATAAGCCTTGGTTACATGTCAGCAGGAATATTGTAGAAGGCACCATATATAACTTATCTACATACATTGCAGAGGAGATTGTTAGTTGCGCGAAGGAAGGTGACATAATCCTCTTCGGCAACGTCCTACTAACCATCGTGTTTTCAGAGATTGGAGTGCCTGACGCACCAGAAAAATTTGTATGGTAGTACCCTGCAAAGGATCCTTTGCCCGTGAAGAGATTTGAGAAGTATGCCTATGACATAATGACATCATCCCACAAGGCGCGACATGAGAAGTCATATATGTACCTGAGGAATGCATTCGGGGTAGAGTGGAGGATTCCTGAACAACTTCCACATGTGCGACACCTTTTTCAATCTTAGCACTATTTAATTTTTCTTAATTTCCTCCACCGGCTTGCGGCCAATAGGGTGATGACATGCAGTGTCATCTGGGTTAGGTGGTGTCATGCCGTAAATCTCTCTGACAGTCTGACTTCCCGCCAGATCTTTCTCAAGCTGACATGTGTCGTCTTCGGGCCAGTGGGCGCATGGAGGAAAATCATGCTTTTCTCTTGAAAAGGAAAAAATGCCAAAATTCTTCCCCGCTCGGCCGACCCGTGCAAGGGAAAATTTTCTCCCCTAGGCCCGCAAGCCCGCTCTTGGGGGAACATTTTCACCCCAAGGCCCGCCAACGTATAACTTGAAAAATATGAGGCATTAGTAGGACTTCTTTATATAATTAGAAAGGTGAGGAAATTTCCTATCCAATGGGAATGATTTAGGGAAATATTGAATGCATTGAGTGTGAGAAAAATCAAGTTGAAACTTTAAGTCTGTTAGAGAGTGGGTTTGGTGAGGAACTTTCCCTCTAAACCTAATTAAAATTTCTAACCCTAAATTTTGGACCTCATGACCTCTAATAATTATTAGTAAAATAAAATTATATTCTAGTAGACTAGAATTGTTCTGGAACCTGTTAGTGATAACTGTTGTCTTGTAACCTGGTTGTAGATTCTTTTAAGCAAAAAAAAATTATTCCATAATTTTCCTAACTAATCCTAGGTTGTTTTTGGGTCTCAAGTGGGTTGTTTTAATAGGCGTTACACTTGGTATTAGAGCAGTGGTTCAAAATCTTGGAAAATTGGGCACACTAGAAATTTGAGACATGAAACTTAAACCTAACACACTTTTAAATCTCGAAAAAAAAAATAGTTTGGAATTTTCACATTTTAGTAAACATGGAAATTGAGTAAGACCTAGAATAAGGAACTAACTCTTGTTTTGTTCTGTGCAGGAGGCACAGACAAGATGAGGATCCTTTTCACATAGACTTAGAATTACCACCACTAGATCATGCTATAACAACCATCCTACCCCAGATTTTTCAGACTCTTTAGGATGTTAATGCCACTCTATGCAGAGGATCAGTAGGAGGACATGCAACTAGACATGACAGAGTCCCTTCCATTAAGGGTCAGGTATCTCCTTGACCCAGCGAGAAGCATGAAGGAGAGAACTCGCATGCAAAGTTAGCCAGGGTAGATTCACCATAGAGGGGACAAGGTGACCGAGCTTCAGAGCATAGAGAGAGGTCTTAGAGCCCTAAGATTAGGGATGATCATGCAAAGAGACCTAGAGGCCATCAGACCATAGCTGCAGATCACATTAGGGAGATCCTAAAGCTTTGACCATCACATTATTCTGGTGACATAGGTGGATTTCACGAAGAGCCCTGGTTAGTGAGCTTGATAGGATGTTTCAAGCTCTGTCCTTGTTCTAGCAACACAAAATCTCATGTTGCGATCCATCTATTGATGGATGGAGCTGGTGTCTGGTGGAGGAGAGAGGAGTGCAAGCTGCATGTTGATTTTGAGATAGTTACCTGGGAGCTCTTTGAGGAGCATTTCAGGAACAAATACTTGTCACAAAGGTTCATACAGCAGCAGATAGATGATTTCCATGACGTCTGACAGACATTTCTCACAGTGGCTGAGTATGAGGGTATATTTTTGGATCTACCCTAGTATGTTGGTTATATGCAGGATGACCAGGTGCGGATTCATATGTTCATCCAGGGCCTGAATCTAGACATTAGAGGTGTAGTGCAGATCCATTGTCCACAGACATTAGCTTAGGTTGTCGAGAAGGCCTATATAGTAGAGGAGACTTAGGGAAAGACCCATCAGGATAAATAAATAATTGGTGGCTGACCAATTTGTTGAATGTGTCTTATAAAATTCTTGCCAAGGTGTTGGATCTCCATATTACAGATATCCTTCCTAAGATCGTTCATCCCGAGCACGCTAGTTTTTTCAAAGTTTGTTACATCTTGGATAATCTTATTGTTGTTTGGGAAGGCATGGAATGGGCACATGTTTCTTCACATAAGCCTCTTTTCCTTAAGATTGATTTCAAGAAATCTTACGATCACATTGAATGGCCTTTCATTTTGGCTATGCTTAAACTGTTGGGTTTTGGAGATTTCTTTCAAAGAAATGTTAGCACACTTTTTTCTAATGTTTCTTCTCGACTCACCATTAATAGCTACTAGTCTACTACCATTGGTCTTTTCCTCTCTATCACACAGGGGTACCCTCTTACACCAGTGCTATTTGTGCTTGTTGTTAATGCACTGGGTTACCTAATCATCCATCAAGCTATGCAAGACCATATTTGGGGGATTATTCTTCTAGATCATTTGACTCAACTTATCAATGGGAATTTTTCATATGATTATTTTATTACTCTTGCTTAATCGGACAAGAACATTCCTACAACCTTTGAGTGTCTTGACACCTTTTTCTTGGCATCTAGCTCAAATATTCAAATGGCTAAAACTTTGGGCTATCAACAGAATTGTTTACATCGTCTGGCTTGGATAAATTCCTACCCCTAGAAATGGATTGATCACGGCAAGAAATTCAGATTTCTTGGCATTCCTTTTGCCTTTGACAGTGACTCTACCACCTTATGGAATTATGTTCTTAACACAGTGGAGCCAAAAGTTACCAAATGGTCTTTCAAACCCTTATCTCTAGTTGGTAAGTTCCAAGTTTACACTAAAAACCTTGTCATTACTCATGTTTATTATTTTGCATCTTGGTTTCCTTCTTGCAATTTGTTCAATTGGTTCGCCAAGCTACTTCGGGACTTCTTATGGTGTAAAATTTCTTGTTTAGTTGGTTTTCACCTCATTGCTTGGGATGTTTGTTGTCTTCCTCAAGATCAATGAGGCATGAGAGTCATTGATGTTTTTTGGCAGAGTGTGGATTTATGAGCCAAATGGGTGATTTGGTGTCTTTTCGATATTGTTGTGGCATTGTATTGAATATGGAGCCCCCTATGGAAAAAATGTTAGAGCAGAATTTTCTTGCATTCTTTGATTATCACTTATGTTCCTGTTAAAATTACTAGTACCTTTGTCACAAAAATTATTTGGAAAACCTTTGAGAAGGTAAAGCCTTTAATGAGGTGGATTGGTGATAGTTTTCACGTTGGCCTTTCTTTCAATTCCTAGAACATCTGTAGGTCTCTTATTATCACTGATGGCACTCTTCTGTTTGCTGAAACCTCAGGCATTAAATCCATTTAGCTTTATCGCAAGGGTATCCATACCATTCATGATCTTGTGCATCACAGAGATTGGATTCCTTGGCCCGAGCTCAAAGTTAAGTTTCATTTAAACAACTTAGACTTCCTCTCAATCTACAAAATTTAGAAGCACCTAACGGATGTCATGCTGCATAAATTTGGGCTCCAACCTCTGACTGCATGGTGGTGTGATTGGAGGTAGAATTGTGACACAACTTTCCTCCACTACAACACTTAGACCATTTATCAATCGTGATGTCCCCTCTCACCAGCCATTGACAAGTTCAATGTCTGATGGGGGTTAAACTCTGCACATACCACTTGGCTTCGTCGGATTTCCCGTGTTTTGAACCCTCTTCTCAAGCCTAAAGTTAGCCATTTTATACGGCGTCTTGTTTACCCGAAGTTTTCTTGTGGGAGAAAGGCTTAGGCATATTGGCATTCCTATTCCTAATTGTCCTTTCTATTCTAGCCATGATTCATTCATACACCTTTTTTAGCCTTGTCCCCATGCTCAATCTATATGTAGATGGATCATTTCTCTGTTCTAACCCTATCACCCCGATTTCTTTCTGTGACGTCTGGCCTTATTTGGTGACTTTAGCCCTTGGCCTAGTTATTGCTAATCTTTGGCATCTTTTCATGCATGTATTCTATTTCATATCTTGAAAACTCGCAATGCTTTAATTTTCAAGCAAGATCATTCTGCTATATCTTTTTCCACTAATGGTAAGGTGGTTATCCTATCTACTATTCACATATAGATTCAAGCTCAAGCCGCCAAGGTGTCCTTGGATTTTTCTCATCAGTAGGAGCTTCTTGATCGCTGGGGGAGTGCACCGTGCACTATGAGTCAGGTTTTGCCGGATCCTCAGCTTCTGCCACCTCGGCCTTCACCTCCCTGATGACCGCCTCCTACTAGTTTGGGTCAAAGGAGCCACTTCACAGCCACTGTTCTGTCTACCCTCGGGGCCACCCTTCTGCCCTGTCCTCTTCTAGACCAGGTTGAAACCCGCCCTTGTGAGGGAAAGGTGTTGCCAGCTCTCTGTGGTGGAGATCTCTGCTGCCTTCCATGTAAACTCTTGTTGGATCTCTGCCCCCTGGTTAGGGTATTATGATGCCACTTTAAATGCAATATCCTGATCATGATAGCTTGAAGGTGGATCCTTCATCTGTAGAGCCTAATAACAGAGTCTTCATCCCTCCTCAGGATGATCATCCCCCTCCTCTTGGTGCGACGACATGTGCTTGATGGTGGTGCTTTTTGTTTTTCTCTCTGGTTATCCTGTGGGCATTTTAATGTAGGCCTTTAAAAACAAATTCTCCAGCTCCACCTTGCAGTTCAAAAGGCTCTCGAAGTGGCTGTCAGATGCATTATCTACATAGCCCATAGAGATTTGTAGGTTTTTGGTCCACCCATCATAGGCGACCCAAATGGTTATTGGTCGCTTGACCTTGATGAACATCCCGTGCTATCCCATGTTTTTCATTGCATTGGATTTGATTCCCTCAATGTCGATGTTGATGTGGTTGTACCGATCGATTTTGTTCTTGAACATGTTGAACTCAATGGCAAGCTGCCCAGTCATGTTTTCTTTCATGTTCGAGCCAAAGAGGTCAAGGAAGGCCTCGTAGCTATCTAGTAAAAAGTTTCCATTATCCATAATGATGATGAAGGCCAGTCCATCGCATTAAAATTCATCAGCGTGCCCATGGCATTGGTTGTGATGTTTCTTACCTGTATAGTGAAGGTGGTGGTGAAACTTGCCCAATTAGCCTATCCATCACGCAGGTTTGCAGTCAACATGAACCTGTGCAAAACTTGACTGGGGCGGTCCATCCTTGCACCTAGTTGGCCTTGAACCCGCGACCTATTTCACATGCCCCACCATCCTGCTGCGCACTCAGGTATGAAGAACTATGGTGCTGGTTCTTTTTATAAAAATATAAACAGAAATTTGATTGAATAGGTAACAACATAATACGTTGTTACCTATTCCGTCAAAACTAACGGTGACGTGACAGAAAATAATTTTTTCCTTTGTGTGAACTTTCATGAGAGATATGCCTAGCCAAACTTAACTGCCAAACCATGACTCGGTTTCGGTAGAGAACCCTCCCGATGCAGTTCTACAACACCAGGTTTCAAGAGGCAGCGGTTGTGGTGGCGTTTGGATCCGGTGTGAGATGAATATAACTGTGGGCAGTTGAAAAAGAAGCATTCCCCATGTAAATCAACTGCTAGCTGTTGTTTTGGCCAAATTTAGAGAAGGAAAAACTAGCATTGTTTCCATTGGTCTGTTGTGCATATGGAGCAAAAATTAAAAATGGGAGCAATACTATCATATCAAAGCATAAGTTGCCCTTTTCAACATTGTTACCCTACAATAACTATGCACCCACATGTTATGACGCCAAAGGAGTTTCTTATTTGGGGTTGCCTGAGCTGAATTTGACAACAGTCAGAAGATGAATGGAGGGGATTGCAGGAGTATATAGGTTGAAAATCAAATGGTTCAGGGTTAGACATAGGTGTGTCTCATATTCACGTTGTGAGTCATTGATAGCAGATATAGGTGGATGGTTTCTTGGCATGTTGTAGGGAGCCAAAAAATAGGGGAAGATAGAGAAAGTGGAAAGGAGATCGAGTCAGAGAGGGAAATCTCTCTGGTCTATGTCTGGTCCGTAATCGATGTGAAAGCCATCTTGTCATAATACATATGACCAATTCTACCCAAATGAATATAGGTGGATGGTTTCTTGGCGTGTTGTAGGGAGCCAAAAAATAGGGGAAGATAGAGAAAGTGGAAAGGTAATCAATTCAGAGAGGGAAGTCTCTCTAGTCTATGTCTGGCCCGTAGTCGATGCGAAAGCCATCTCGTCATATGACCAATTCTACCCAAACGACTATGGTGGATCGTTTCGCTTAAAATAAAATAATAGATGGGTACCTAATTAAAGGCGGTGACAACCAAAAGCATGTGAACGAAGATTTCATAGAAGTGGTCATTATCATATGCCGCTTTCACCTCTTCTCCTAACGAAGCTTAAAAATATTATGCAGGAAAGTGAACATAACTGTGTTTCTCTCCTATTTTTTACTTTCATTGTTCTCTTTCATGCTTTTTTTAATGGCAATATTAAATATTAATACATCCACCTGATGTCTACAGAGAGAGAGAAAGTAGATTTTTCTATATATTTCTATTAATTTTGGAAAAAATCATGTATGATTGAGAGTTTGGTAAATTATTGACTTTCGACTATGAAATTATTTTAATTGCCTTTTTGTTTGATTGGTTCATAGTATTGGTTTCATTGTTTGACATCTTGTTTTTTTCACTTTTTCTTTGTGCTGCTTCATGCCTTCTTGTATGTGACTTTTGTGGATGGTGTTGCATGTGGAGACTCAAGAGAAGAAAAATAGAACTGCAGTGATGTATGCTTGGAGACACCTGCAGTTAGAAAATCTATGGTGGTGGGAGTATAGAGTAGCAGTGTGGTTAAGAACACCTTTCCCTTATATTGTACGCATTGCATTTTATTGATAATTTTTTTACTTGCACTTTGGAGCTTTCAAGAATTTATTTTTTCCCTTTTTGTGTTGTTCATCCCAATTTTTCACTAAGTTCAAATCTCATCCCACATCATTGTAGCAGACGTTCAAATATGTCGGCAATGTTGAATTTAATGAGAATAATATTGGAATGTAAGAGGATTGTGCAAATATTGAGAATACATAGAAGCCATTGCTACTCATTCACCAGCTACGCCCAACACACCCACTTCACTATTCAACTATAAATAAAGTATTTATTCAAATTCTAAAATCAATAATTCAAAAGTATTTTACTTTTCTTGCATTATATAAGAAAAATGGTACCTTGAAATACATGTGTTAGATTTAAAAAATCCAACTTCCATTATACTTTGATTATTATCCATTTTGTGCTCTAAAGCTTCCAAGATCTTTTGAAAAAATCGTACAATTATTAGTGTCTATTAGACCACATAAGTACCATTTGGGCCTTTTTGGGGGATGCTTTTGTTAGATCTCCATGCCATGTTTTAAATAGTGATATTATTGGTTTGACCTATTGCAATTAATATTAAATGTAATAAATTGTCAATGATTCATATGAGTATGTGGGTTTTCTTCTTTTCCAAAAGCCTGCGTAAAGTTGTTAGTGTACTAGGCATGTAAGGTTTTTCATAAAATTAGTGATGTTATTTGCATTGTATGCCATATCTTTTGACAGTGTTTCCTTTGGCATGGCATGTCCCAAAACGTAATCCTAATTTATATTAATTTATATTAAGACACAGACAATGAACAAAAAAAATTTGTTATTTTAATAGGTTTAACCTCGTCTATAGAAACACCTTCTTAACCAAATATAAAGTATTTTATTATGATTAAATCTTTGTTCTCTATCTGCATTTTTTACTTCTGATTAGTTAAATAACTCAGCTGCAAACCACCCCCTTTCGAAAGATAAAAGAGCTACATCTCCGATCTACTAAAAAAATGGATGTTGCTATTTTGGCACACACAAAAATAATTAGGTTAACATTTCCACACCCAGGTATATGCAAATGTTCCCTTCAAGAATCAAGGAAAATAGATTCCACGGTGTTTTTAGTTCCCCTCCCTCGATATTCTTCTTTGTCACCCTCCTCCTCACAAGCGTATTTATGTTAGGTTTAACTCCTTCCATGCATCCCCTTCGGTATTTCGATCACACATTGCATGTGCGATTACTAGCTTATGGATGCCCAATGGATATTTATGTATAGATATTTATTAGTCTTGAGTATGCAGCCACATGTTATATCTAGTAGAAAAATCCTTAACATGGCTCCAATTTCTCTTAGCTAAGGGATGATATAGTACAACTCATGTTGTGTGACATTTAGTAGAATTTGATGTCACATACTTATTGATGTTGACAAGGAGAATCACATAAGAGTCATCGATGCGGAATGAGATAAATCCCTTTAAAATGGTTCAAATTTTCTATTAAGATGATGTCAATTTCTTATAACTTGTTACATGATGGAATTGTGTGTTAAATCCCATTACCACTAAATTATATCATAATTTACACTTACGTTGTTAGGAAAAGTGGGCACTGGGAAACTATCATCAATTGTAACTATTAAATTTGTCACCTTCCTTAATCATTTAGCGGATTCATTTTGTAGGCCAATCCCATCATTTTGTATGCATGCAATGAAAGCCAGCTTTTTCTAATGCATTCGTGTATCTATCATGTTATGACATTTAACTATCACTATTTTATTGTCTTTTTTTTTTTAGTGTTGCAATTGAACACCGTCATTTGTTATATCTTTGAATATTATTATTTTGGAAGGCATTATAAGAATCCCGCTACGCTCTAGGTACATGTTTTAGTATGTTTAAAAATTGCACTTTGTTTTGCTTGCACTTCTAAGCTTTAAAGTTGCATAAGTTTTCGTGTAGCTTTCTTTCCTATGCATGGCTCTAATACTTTGAAAATCTTTCAAAAGTAATGAAACTAAATCTCTTCCAAAACAAGTATGGTCTATATCATAAGTGTAACGCCCAAAATTTACACACACAAAAATAACAGTAAAAATACGAGGATAATTTTTTTTACTTATATTGCTCACTTCACAACGCCACAAGGGCTCCATGTAAAGAAACTCAAAGATACATATGACACTTACAAGTCATCAACTCACATAGACACATGACAACACCATATACACGTTCATGCCACACTTTTCCTAATGAATGAATACTAGCAATGTCTCAACCACAAGAAAAGGACTCAAGGATTGGCAAATACACAACACATCATTTCTTTAATTGTATCTTAGTTACGATTAACATTCCAAGAACATTATTGTGCAAGGATAATTTTCTCCTTTTTCCACGTACAAATTCTTAAGTTCATTCCACATTTAATTTACAGTTCGACCATTTTAAGTTAGATTTTTATCGTTTATGAAAAATTCCATAACTTACATACTTATTTGGAATAATTCAAATTATATAAAGTACTTAATTATATTATTTTTATGTTAAGAGTATGCTTCTCAAATGTTTATTCAATGTGTACATGTTACCCTTCCAACTCAAGTGAATTTGACTTGATGTCCAGAAAGCAATATTACGATTTAAGGGGGCGGGGGTTGTTTAGATTAAAGATACCTATTTCCCATAAACATTTTTTGATCTCGGTATCTTTATTTCCCGATTCAACATTCCCACAACATAAATTGTATTTAGATTATATATATATATCTTTTGTTTTCTCGAAGTTTTTTTATCAAGGTTAAATAGTTTTTTGAAAGGGACTATACCCTTGTACAACAGCACTCAAATGTCAGATTTGACAATTCAGTATCACAAAAAGAGATCAAAATCAAGATATAAAGACAAATCCCAACAACAGAGAAAAATTTGCTAAGATCACAGCCAAAAACCAACAAACAAACAGTGAAATAACAACTACTCTATAGCAGCAAAACAGGGCAATAGCCTAGATATAGTGACGATAACATATAACAGGACAAGACTCATATCTTGTCCAAGATAGCAAAGGGTTTAGATCCCTTCTTTTTCCTATCCACTACTTTCCATTCCTCATTTCCTTCTTCCACTGAGATTGGAAGAACAACTTCAATTGATTTGATAAGGATGTGGCTCGCAGCAAGGAGTGTCGAATCTATCGATGAATCAATATTATGAGGAGAGGGAGCTTTCTTCTCAGAATTTTTCTCATCTTACGTGTGTTTTACAATCGGATCGATATGGGGATTGATTGTTAGATGTTCAGGAAGGGAATCCTTCCACCATGCAGGTTTGATCTTTTGTTTGGAATATTCACAATCCTCTGAAATATGATCAATTTGAAAACAACGTCGACATCTGAAAGCAAGACCTTCGTAGTCCAATCTCTGCACCCAGATTCTATCTCCAATTTGCAGATTGATTTCTGTTGGTAAATCTTGAGAGGTATCAAGATCTACAAGGATTCGAGCATAAGTAGTATGTACCTAAACAAAGGTCTTATCATCAACTTTTACACATGATCTAAGAGCATCACCTATGGCAAGCAAACACGATCTATTCCAGAGCTGAAGTGGGAGTCCTGGAAAATGAACCCAAATAGGGTAGGTATCAAAAGAGTATTTTAAGGGATCAAAAAATGGATACCATGGCTTGAACATGAGCCCGTGTTCTCCCCAAACCCAATATTGTTTGAAAATAAAATGCCTATCCTCAGGGGTTTCAAAGACAACAATGAAAGATGCTTTAGCACAAGGATAAAGCTCAATCTTACCTTGTACTTTTTATCTCCATCTTTGTGGAATCCAGTCATGCAGTTGAGAGAGTTTAGGCCAAAATTTATTAAACTTACAAATGAGGCCAAGTTGAGTAAGATTTTCCTCCTCTTTCAACACCTTGTGAAGCAGATCTTCCTGAATATTTAGTGTCGGTATCATCTGAGAGGGTTTTAGAGGCTTTTTTGAAATCCTACCTCTAGCCTGGGAAGCAACTTCAGCAAAGGAAGGGATTTATTTTTTGCCCTAGCCTGCTTCTGCTTCATTCCCATCAAAAGATCTATGATCAATATGTGTTGCATGAAGGGTAGGGTCCTTGGCTGCATATGTCATGGCATTTCTTCCACTCCATGTCTGAGCTTATGTTCCGTCCTTGCCCACATATTTCTTATTATTGCTAGCATTCACCTTGTTCATCTATATTGGATCCATTCTGCCACCGAGCTTATCCCCTATTGCAAGTCTCCCATTTTATTTGCCAAATGCGAGGTTTATCCATGAAATGGTCTGGTGTTTGACCTCTGTCTAATTGCTGCCACCGCCAGGGATTTTAGGTTTTTGGTCGTCCTCTTCTTGGTTGCCACCGTCAGGGAGTTTAGGGTTAGAGTTGTGTCGTGGGGAGCTTGAGCAGGATGTGTTTGATAAGTTTCCTTGCCATACCTCCCACCTTTCCCATTGCCCTGTTCCTGGATGCCAACATTAGTCAAGTTTCCTTGCCCTCTAGGGTTCGTGAGGCCCCATTTACAAGGTTCTACCTAGCTGATCCACTCACAATAGGCTGGGATCTTTTACTGCCACCATTACTTAGGCGAGCAGGAATCAGGAAAGAATGATTAGGGCTCGGGCAAGAAATATTAGGGTTCACATTCCTGTTCAGTCATGAAAATGTTTTCTCAAAGTTTTATCACACTAAGGCAATTCATATTATTTGTAACACATGAAAATGTTTGATTAAGTTATAAGGACTCAAAGAGTGACATTATTCTTAATATGAAATCTTGTTTTACTCTTATATGATTTACTCTTACATCACACTATGGTCTCATTATTAGCATAGTTTTATAACAGAAGGAGTTACGAAAGTATTTGACTAACATCTTGAATAAGTATATGATTGGAAGCGCTATAATTACACATGAACCTCAAGTTAACCTCCCAATCAACCGAGGTTTATTTTAATTCCCATTGCACCTAAGAATCTATGCATTGACTATAAAAGAGTTTAAGGTGAGAGGACATATTTATTGTAAACAACCTTCATGAAAGACCAAAGTGTTATGTTGCTAGAACCAAGGTAACACATTTAGCTGAGAGGAATTAAGGAGTTCATTAACAAGAGTTTAAGACCTAGAAAAACTATTTCATGATCTCCATTTATGTCGTCCAAAACCAATAGGGATTTTATTTGCTGATGAAGTTAATTTCTAGATCTATTTTCATAAGACCTGACAATCCAAAAGGATACTAAGGGAGTAATACCTCTACTTACTCCAAAAATGGTAAGGTTACACCGCATAGTCGTTGATTCGAACAAGGACTCATAAGGTGACTTCCAAGATGGTCTTCACAACTCAACACCGTGTCGAACCTGAAGACAAGACATTATCCTCACAGTTACCAAAACTAGAAGCAAACCACATACTCCGGATAACGTTGGACCATGTCGTTCCTAAAAGATGGGTTCATGAAAATGTTGCTAAGCATAACGAATATGATGGTAAACCCAAACTAGGGGTTTTATTTACATAAAGCTAGGAGGTTCCATCGAGTGCAAAGTTTAAGTTCATTCTACGGTTTTCAATTACTGAACTATAGTAAAAAAGGATCACACATGAAGACATGTTACGTAGAAATCTTATATTAAGGTTGAGTGTTTCGATTGAAACTCTTTATTACATTTGCGAGGTAAGAATACAACCTAGTAATTAATTAATCAGTTATTGAACACTGAAAATGCATTACAATATATTAAATTCAAATTCATTTACTATATATATATATATATATATATATATATATTCTGGAAGCATACTATCTGTAGGATCAAACCCTTTTACCATACGCAACTATAAATCAAATTGAACTTGTGATTAATGTACATTTCCTAAGATATCCCTAAAAATAACATCTCATACATATTAGAAAATTTCAAATATAACTTTTCTGTAGCAAAAGACTACATTATACATATATTCATTTTGCAATGACCTATATAAATTACAATATGAAATAATGAATTACACGTCACCTTTTTGCCATCTTTCTTGCATCCTACAAAACCAGGTGAGCATGAAATCAATGATAAATCATTGGCATGGAATCCACCCTAATCTAACATAATTAATGTTTTTTAGTTCCCCATTTACATATAATAATAATTATAATTTACATTTGAAAGAAAACGTTTAGAAACATGAATTCATTTCATTTCATTTCACTTCATTTCGTAACCAAGGAGAGAGAAAGAGAAAGGAGAGAGAGAAACACCATTTTCTAAAAAAATTGATTTCACATAACAAGTTACACAATGGATTTTTCAAACAGTTATTTACATGTGTCAAAAGTCTCCACGGTGGTTTGGCAACCTGACAGGGGTCCTACAACTTCCTTTTTACATTTTCCTGCTAGCTACAAAAACATTCAAAATAGGCTTAGAGGCTAAGAAACCACTTTCAAACATTGTCTTCCGATGAGCAAACACACCACGGTTAAATTTCTACATGCCCACTTATATACCAAGAGTTCATAGGAAATGATAGAATTCAGAACTAGTGAATGCTTTACCATTAGCAGGTAGTTTTGCAGGGTTGTCGGTCATAAATGAGCTAGTTGCTAATGATCAAAAGTGAGCTCGAGGGCTCAGAAAACCACGTCCAAAACTAACGTTCAATGGATGAATGCATAACAAGGAACTTCGTACAAGTTATCCTATATAAGGAGAATTCATTAGAGTCGGCGGGACTGAGAACTAGAAAACATTTTTCAAATGATGACATGTTTTCCAGAGTGACAAGTCGTAATTGGTCCAGTTTGACCTCATCAAACTGTGACCGGAGGCCTGCAAAATGCCTTTGCCAAACTAACCTGAAATGTGATTTTTCCGAACCGAAGGTTTCAAGTAATTTTCTAGTAAAATTACTAGAGGTTTGCGAAGGCAAATAATAATTTCTCTATCCAGGTTTCAAATGGCATTTCAAAATGAAAGCCAACTTTTTAGATTTAACAACTTCTGACCGCTGCAAAACAGTGAAACAGGGCTCCTATAAGGGCATCAAAAAGGTCACAAATGTTCATTCGGGGTCGATCCATATATTGAAATGACACCTCACATAACAAGGTATGCGAAGGAAGCTTAACATCCCTTTTCTAGAGTTACGAAGGTTACTTTGCGAGTCCCCAGAAATTGTAATTTATCTAATTAAACTAGGAGATGGTCAACATATTTACTGGGAAGTCAACCTCAACTTGTCGATGAAACAATACTGTAGTGATCTAGTTTGGTCAGGTAGTTTTCTGAATCACCTCAAAATGAGGGTTGAAGTTCATGGTTGACTAAAAAATGGCTATTTTGATTGTGAGTTACGATACGACATTTTATTTTTTTGCAACAAATAATTATAAAACAATTAAATATATGATAATCCTAAGCTCTTAAAATTATATTTTTTGTAAAAGAAAAACTGAAGTACAAGAATTATGAAAGATAAGGAGAGATGAACCATGCCTGGAGGTACGAATCCGGTCAAACCCGCATGATTTGGTTCAGCATCTCACTTGGGCATTTCGTCAAACAGTTCACGAGCATCCACAACTCCACCATTTTACATACACGTCTATCATAACATTTTATAGCTACACATCTGAAACCATTCCTCTACTCTTTATACTTTGAAGGATGTCCATACTCTTTTCCACAGCTCGCATCTGGCATAGGACAAGAGATGCTAGCAAGGGTTATGGAATCTGGCTTTAGATCTGTCAGTTACAGTTTCTCAGAAGTTTCTAAAGCCTTTTCAACAAACCCATTTTGTGCATATTCTACAGTAGAAGCATTCCATGAATGCACATTTCTTCAAGCATTTTCTCAAACATTTCACATGGTTTGTTCTCGCTTCCATTTTTTCTACATACATATCTACCAAGGTACTTGCAACTTTTTTTTGACAAAAGTATCTTCTCCATAATGCTTTTGTGGATTCCCATACCCTGTTTCCAAAGCTACAACTATTTTGGCACTGGTTATGTGTGTATGCTAGAAATCATGGAACTAATCAGGTTGGACACCTATTCGTTGCATATGGTGAAACAAGGTTGTTTTAACAAACCTATTTTGTGCACATAATGCAATCATTTTCATCCGTGATTCCACATCTCAATGGGCACTCTGTCAAATAATTCACATGCCAAGTATATGCTCCCACATTTTGCATCCATGACTACCAGATCATTTTACAACTACAATATCTGACAAAATTCCTCTATCTTCTCCTTCTTTTCTGCATACAACAACATAATAATAGCTGACAGAGGACCCCCTTTCCTATTAGAGTCAATAGAACTTGCTTCAGACATAGATATAAATCTAGATCAATTAATTCACACATAGACAATGAGAAGATATTACAGTTACAAATTTATCTTCATGTGCAGGGTTGTTCTAACCAATAACAGGAATGATTTTGGATCATCTTTTTCGAGATCTCCTCTTTTCCACAGAAACCCTACATTCTCTCTCATAGAAATTATCCAATTTCTACTAATTTACAATGTTAAATTGGGTTTCAGGTAGGTCAATGCCTTGGATCGCAAAATAAAGTTCTTGTATTATTATGCAAGGAAATGACGAGTGTGTAGGAAGCTTAGGACAAGTCAATATCCCACCTGCTAAGGCTGACAACCATGGTCTTCCTCCTGACAAATGTCATTTTCCTACCTAATCTAAATAAAAGCAATTCATCCACCAGCCCACACAAATTCCAGCCTTTTATTTATTTATTTATTTTTTAATTTTATTTTAGTAATGCATTGGGCACTACATTTCCCTACCCTTATAAGAGCATCGTCCTCAATGTGACACAAATCCAAGGTTAGAATAAGGCACTCATAAGCAAGGAGGAACAATTTGTGACTTATTGGTGCTTAGATCTGTCTTGCCCCAGTTGCCATTATTTTCCTCTGATTTGCATATTGTGAAATTTTCTGTCTCTCAATGTGGGCTTTCTGAAAGCTTTTATTTCCATTTGAGATGCTTCAAGTTGTTTGCAAAATGCATTTTCATGTCCCTACTTGAAAAACTCTCCGAGTCTGCCCTATTTTTATGCCAATTTCTTCAAAATCCATGGGCTCTGCCGTTTTTCCTATTTTTCCTCGACCATGGAAGCTTGAGAATGCTTAATCTATATTTTTATTCCTTTTAAAATCCAAATCCATGGTCAAAAAGATGCTTGGAACCATGATTCACTTGTTTTTGTTTCAAAATAAATTTTCATCCTTAGCGAAAAGTCAGGTTCTGGATGTGAATAGTGATTTTCTGTATTTTGACGGTCTAACAACTGTCTTTTCCTACCAAATTTATTCCTCAGCATTCGGTGGTCACATGGCTTCTTTTGGTTGGTCAAGGGATGGTGGGAAAATGCTTTAACTTATCGCTTTTTTCTTTTTTGGCAAAAAGGTAAATTTGGTCCCGTGGCCCTGCTCAAATTTGATTGGTTCTTTTGGTGCTTACATGGCTTCTTCTAATTAAAAGGGGCGCAACCGGTCTATTTTTGAACTTTTTCTTTTTCACTACTTTGGAAAAAAGTTTGAACCCACCCCGCGGCCCTGCCAAGCTCTGATTGCAGTAAATTGAAGAGGCAGGGAAAAAGTCTCACTTTGACCCCGCAAGAGGACACGTGGCAAAGCTAACGGTGGAGGAGCAGAATCTCGGGGGAAATTTGGAAAAAAAAAATTTTGGGAGAAAAAGGTTAGAAATGAAAAATGAAGTGCGGTTGTTTGGGACCCACATAGGGACACGTGTAAGGCTCATTTCCCAAGGGCAGAGGTGCAGAGCAAAATGGAATTTTTTCCATTTTTTCAAAAGGTTATAAAAGGTCAAAGGAAACCCCCGAGCCTGTTTTAAAGTTGAATCTTCCACGTGGACGACCCAAATTCAAAGTAAAGATCAACGAAAACTATGAGTCTGAATCTGATTTTAACCCCATTTTTACTAAAACATGCTAGAAGTGTGAGTCTTCATGTCTTTCTTGGTATTTCCTACATGCCAAATAGAGAGGGGAGTTAATTTTGATATCTAAGTTTGGTGGGAGAGATCTGGAGAAATCTTTCACCATTTAAATGGTCTGACTATCGGGCTCGATCTGATTTTCCTTTTTTCTTTTCCTCAGCATGCAAGGAACCAGATTTGACAGATTAGGGGTGAAGTGGTTCGCAAGTTGAATAAGGAGTGTTCTATCAGATGAAGGAGTTGAATGCTGAGATTTTCAAAGCTACCCCATGAGAACCTGACAACTTTTACAGATATGATTCTTGGAATCGTGATCGAGATCATGGCGAGCACTGGTTCATTAAATGTTTTTGTCTTTTGGGGAAGAAGGGGCTCTATTGTAAATGTTATAAATGGCACAAATTTTTCGTGTAAATGGTTGGAGTGTTAGAGGTCGAAGAAAATTCCCAAGAGGAAAATTTGACAAAGCCTGTCTTTTGAGAAGCCATCTAAGAAGCTTGTATATCTCTTTTGTATTAAGTTTGATCATGTCAAGGTGGTTGGAAGTGTACAACCATTGAAAAGCTTTGATATTTTGCTAAAAAAATTCCCCTGTTGATAAATTTAATCAAACTTGAGTTATTCTGTGTTGATCTTGAGTAAAATGTGTTTGTTACATCTCTGAATGTATGGGAGTAGTTTTTCCTGTTTATGTTGCAATCTTGTATTAAAAATATAATTCAATCACACAGGTCTCAATCCTTGTGGCAGTTTAGTGGCATCTGTAATTTCATTTCTCAGGAAGATCGTTCATCTGGGATTGGAATAAATGATTTAAAATCACTTTTCTTTCATTTTGTTTGACAGAGATTGTCTGTAAGCCTTGGGTATACCTTAGTCATGATTTTCCTTGGATATTAATGCTTTGTTGGATTCTCTAACTCAAGCCTTTGTGTTAGAATCTTGTAGGTTGTGTGAAAAAGTGTTGACTTGGGCCTCCATTAAAGCACATATTCTGGTTAAAGAAACATTTTAGCTGCATCGTGACATCCTGTTGGTCTAATCTACCATTTTGTAATACTTCTCAAGGATCTGGTGAACCAAGTTCATTCTGTCTCGCCTCCCACCAAAAAATTTATTTGAAAACAACTAATCCTACCCATACTACCCCTTTTTTTCATGTGTGTATGCAAATGCATAATCATCATCAACCAAAACATGTAGAAACAATCAGGGTTTTAAATGTCTTTAGTAGCCTGAATGTTTCCCTGAAAGTATCTCCACTATCTAGAGTGACAACTCGGGAGAGTTAGATTTTTTTGCACTTATCATATTTTCTTCAAGGTCTCCTTAACATCTTCATCAGGAAGGATATCTCCACCTCCTCCATAACAATAGGATACAAAAGGGTCCTCTTACCCTGGTTGAAAGACACAACCTAAAATATTGAGGATAGATCAAATCCTCTTGAGGGTTCTATCCATTCCTCCACATTTGAATGATAGAGGGCCAGTTAGATCTCATCCATCGCTACACAATGACTCATCATGATCTAATCTGTCTCTAATTTTCCTGTCAAACTAGTGATGCTACTCAAACTTTGAGGGAGAATCAATTTGGATACCAACACGACTCATGTTACCAGCGACAAGATACTTGTTGCTAAAGCGTGACTACAAGGAAAAAGGAAAGGTTTGGCAAGTTCTTAGTGTTTTATGAAGATTGAGAGTTTTTTTTTTACATTATTACTTATTTATTATTTTCCCATTATTGTATTTATCAATCTCAATCTCTTAATAGTTCATTTTTTTAAAATTTTAGTTTACTTATTTTTCTTTGTGGCTTCCCAAAAGAAACTAACATCACAATACCACATCAGAGCCAAACAAAACACTAATGGTTCACAAGACATATGTCTACATACTTTCACGACTATATCACATCACAAGAACTATACCCAAAGTATGGAAAGACCATACATAGCCCTTGCAACATAGTACTTATCACACATACACCTAACACAAATGCACTCATAACATAAGCAGACTACAACAAAATGGAATTTCCAACAGGTAAACATATGAAGGTTTCACAAAACTTCAGACCATAACTGTAGCTACATAGTGTCAAGATGGAAACAATGTCACAAGACATACACTACAATCTCAAGAGTACAAATAAATTCATAAAGTAATACCATATACCTCCTAAAACATCATAAAACAACTCCATATACCTCCCAAAGCATCACCAACAACTACATAAAAAAACTCCAAGTGAACTAATCACACACACACACACACACACACACACACACACACACACACACACACACACACACACACACACACACACACACACACACACACACACACAAGTATCTTATGCCTCCATCAAGTCTTTTATGTCTCCCTCAAAGCATCACAAAACAAATAATTATACCTCCGGATAATCACAAGGAAACTCTATATACCTCCCAAATCATCAATCACACCCACACAAATCTCTTATGCCTCCCTCAAGTGTCTCTCATGCCTCCCTCAAGTTTCTTATGTCTCCCTCAAGTGTCTCTTAGGTCTCCCTCAAGAAATAAAATAAAGATAAGTTTTCCTTTTTTCTCCCCAAAAGAGGCTAGCCGTCCTATGGCCCCAGTCGCATATAGTCCAAATACCTCTAACCCAAGTGAAATAATAACTCATGGTTCAATAACCCGCTAGTTATTTATAACACCTTAGGGTGTACTCCCATACAATGAAGCGGGTCCATAGTTTCAACCACTCCATGGTGAATCCAATGACCCTATTCCAACACATTACGATATTAGAACCAACATAACAATCCATATCAAATAGCAAGTGGAAAAAATCCCAAGCCTTGGGCTAGGCTATAAATGTTTTACACTCGATACACAATTTAAAAGTAAGAAAAGCAAATGGCTAATTAGCCATGGTAAGTTTGAAATCTAAATGTTAGTGCAATAAAAAAATAAATGCCCAAAATATAAGAACATGTCAGTCAAGAAAAATATTGGTTCTAGTAAGAAAAGGGAAAGTTTAGCATTTACAAATAAAATACATGTATACGAATAGTACATTATGATAACTATGTGGCCTTATATTGCCACCAAGGGGGGTACTCAACAAGTTGTTGGAACTCATAGACATCAAGCCTCAACTCGTAAAATATCATATCAATAATACAATTTTCATCATCTTTGTCTGAATCATCCCGGAACCACTTTAACAAGGCTCAACATAGTCAAAATCACATAGGATGAATCCATATGATAACCATATTAGGAGAGAGAAACGAGTGCAAGTCACCATCTACTAAGCCTAAGGTGTCCATTAAACACAGTATGACCAGAGATAACCGGCTGGGTGCTCAGTGTAAATCCTCTGATCATGTGATTGTTGACAGCTTCTTCCGGGTGGGATGTTGTTTAAGAAGATGTATAAATTTCAAATTTGTGCGGCTTAGGCAAAGAGAGAGAGAGAGAGAGAGAGTTCTCCAACCTCCAGAGAGAGAGAAGTAAGTGCTTTCTACGGTTCAATTGTGTCAACCATCAGGTGGGTATGACTTCCAGCATATAGGTTGCCCTTATTTTTAATGTGAGCTAAAATGCAACAAATTAGAATGATATGCAAGTGTTTTAAGCCCAAATCGTAGTGTGATATTCGATGTAGCAAGTAATGAATAGGAAGAGGGATGCTCTTTCACTAATGCAATACTAATGAAAGAAAATAAATATTCTTTTTTTAACACCAAATAAAACACAATTTCTTTTAGACAATAGAAAGAAGGGAAGATTCCAGAGAATAAAATTAATGTGTAAGATTTTCAAAAGGGAAACAAACACACAAATTTCACTTAAGAATGAATAATATGCAAGGAACCCCAGATGGATCCCATCGGGCGTGCCAAAATGTTTCACCGTTTTCTTTAAGGATTGAGATGAAATAGACAAGAGTATGGGTCAAGGAGGAATAATTGTTGTGAAGGTCAGTGTAAAGTTCGTTGCGCGTGTTCTAACTTCTTGATCCAATGCTGACTGTGAGAGCTTCCTTTTGTCAAGGAGGAACTACCTAAAATACAAAACAAGACCACAAGAGAGAGTTAAACAATATATGTTAGTGGGATACCTAGCATATGCTAGATTCAGGAAGTGTGATACTTCCTCAGTGGTAGTCAACCCACTATTTAATACAATTTAATGCAAGAAATGATGTAAATAAACAAGGTTCTACTATAGTTGATATGATTTAGGTATCTCAGCCAAATACAATAATCAAATCTAATATAACAAGATAGGCTATGATCAGATATGAAAATAAGATAAATAATCAAGGTGCTGGAACAAGTCAGGGTCAGGTTCTAGGTCACTTAGGAAAAGGTCATTAGGATCTGCTATTAGCAAGATTGCCAAATACAAAACTGACGTCGGTCTGGTATGACCAATGACGGTTTAGTAAGACCCGACGACAGTTAAGGTGAGTTGATAATAACTCAATAGTTCATGGTTTTGGGGATTTTTCTGAGACTGAATCAGAGATGGTAAGGAGTTGGTTTAGGTTTATGGAGGTGTTGGGAATATTCAGAGGTACTTAGGAGTGGATAGAAGTGATTAAAATTGTTATGAGCGATGGGGATGGTCGGGTTCATAGGAAGGAAATAGTGGTGAGATAAAAATATAAATGGTGGTTGATAAACAAAGCTAAAGAACCCTTACAAACTAAATAGAAATGAAATGGTGTAGGTTAGAATACTTACAATGAATTCTTCACCAGATTCTAATGTCTTAGGTGATGGTGATGGTTTATCAATACAAATGGCAATGAGTTGTGGTAGTTGCACCCTTGAATGCTATCATGGATTAGTAAAACCTTCTGATCAATGGTTGTGTTGGCTAGGAATGTCTTTCTTGCATGCAGATCTTCTTTTCTCCCAAATCTTGAGAATGTACCAACCTAAAACAAGGTTTACTAATATGAATAAGGTAACTCGACAATGGTTTGGGGAGAATAAGAGTCGGTTAAGGTGGATATCCTAGGTTGATCCTAAAATAGCAGATCTTGAACTATCCTTTTCCAGCTTTTGTTGTTTTCCAGGCATAAGTGGAATGCCTTTTCCTTAGATAAGCAGGAATATGGTTAGAGGAATTTCAGGACATGTGCTTTTAGGGTTATACTAAGTCTTATATCATTAAGAATCATGGTAGATGCTAAGTCTTAGTTAGTTATGGAAACAACACATACTCAATAGGTATCTGGTGAGGATGTCTGGGTGAGGTGTCTAGGTGAGGTCTTCAACAATTTAATTGTAACTGTAACTTTAATTTTTTCAATAAATAGGGTGAGTATGGGTATTAATTTATACTTATTCGATACATGAAATTAATATTAAGGTGGGGTACAAATAGGCAATGGTTAGCTGAATATATGTAAGCACACCCAATTATCTCAGAAAGGGGACCAAGGGGAGTCTGACCCAATTTTGATGTCTAAACCACTGATCATGAGTTGACCCATGTTTGAACTTGTGAATTCCCCCATGAGGCAGCTACAAATATACTCTCTTTCCAAAAATCTAGAAGATGGTGTTTCCCCAAAACATTGAAGGTGATTAGGAAATTTTCTCAGGAAAATATAGAGTAACCAACTCTAAGGCGGATACTGCATTTTATTGCCAGTAGCAGTTCAAATGGTTGTCTTCAAAATCCCCCAAAGCTATTTTCTCAACTGTTTCCAACAGCTTGCCTACAATGTAGAATGCAGTAACATGCCTCCTAAGGAAGCAGCGACGTGATTTCATGAATTTATTTATTGAGGACCTGTAAAACTTCTCACTCGATCCTGCTAACTAAGGAACTGAGCTATATTTTCTAGCTTGACATCTCTTTTATGGGGCAACAACCAAATGTTCATTTTGCATCCTCATCAGGCAAGAAGAAAAAATTTGTTCTAAGTAAGGTAGAAATTGAAATGAGTTGTCCCATTTAAAATAATGTATTCTCTTGAAGTCCCAAGTAATTGAAAGACACGAACACCAAGTTTTTATCGACCACTAGGTTCTAGCAATCCGATAGGGTGCATATTCTACAATCATTACATTCTACAGGGTCAACATTGTAATTTGGGAATGTAGAATAAATCACAACTTGGAGTTATATTGAAGGAACTAGCACATCTGGTTAAAATATCCAATTTGCTTAAACAATCTACATAGTTTGAATATTTCCACGTTTTGCATGAATAACCATCATGACAGAAAATTTATCAGATGTAGGTAATGAGACCATTCCTGAAAATATTAACGTCTGCAGTGCACGAGGTCCTCCAATAAGATTCACATTATTCCACAAGGCTTCATGTCATTACAAGAATATGCTAAATAGTTTAATTGCACCCATCACCCATCTGACTTTTTTTTAGAGCAAACTTCGTATAAAGCTTATTAAACAAAAACAACTATGCACATCCCCAAAATGAAGCATTATTGAAGGCTACATTTGTCGTAAGTATGCCTCTCATGATTCTTACACTATGTGTCAAAATATTGATTATATTCTACATTTACATGCCTTCCTGGAGGCCCTTTACGAAATGAGTTATAGCCATAAAAAGGACCATCCAAGCTCCTATTATCTGTTGGATAGAAATTTATTTATGCCAATATTTTAGTGCATTCGCCTTTGGGAGTGACTAGAATAGACACCAGTGCCATTTAGTGAATTTGTTCTCATAGTTATAACCCATTGTGATCAGGCTCCTATAGTGAATATTTTGACATTGCATTCACCTTTCTCATTCATACCTTTCACCTTGATCTATCCCTCCAATTGTTGCATCAACTGTGTGTTATTGCAGACTATATTTCTATGGGTAGTCATCTTCATGCCAACTCATGTTGGAAATTTGCCTGTCATATCTGCATTCAAGGTGTTGTTGATCTTAAAGATAAAGGAAGCATCAGTGCCATCCTTCATTTTTTCTGCGAACCCGTGAGTATTAATTTTACAGGGAGTCATCATGTATTGCTGTTTGCCTCCATTTAAGCCCTCCTGGCCAATTGTATTCTATTGCGCAAGGTTGGTCAATAGGTTTTTCTAGAACTTTTTTTATTTATTGACTTTTCTAGGAGCAAGACACTATTTGGATGCTCCCTTTATTTTGTGGAATAAATTTACACCTGCCAATTACATTTTATTTTGAAAGTTTATTCTATGGTTTTTTAAAATGGCGCATTTAGTGCATATCTTGCAGTCAATGTTATCCACAAAACAAAGTTATTTTTCGAAACACATTGTGTTATTGAAAACATGTTCTTTTGCTAGGGTTCTATGAATATTTTTGCTTATGCACATTTACTACTAGGGCCATTGGTAAATTCAACTTTATAGGAAACAATTCTTCTACCAATTATCCTCCAATGGATATCCATATCCTGTTCTTAGCACTCGTATTTTGGCACAAACTGACATTATGCATTTGCTAAATGTATTTTAAACCTCCAACCTCCACATTAGAGATCTAATTCGCATAAGTGAACCAGTGTGACTTGTTGTGAGAGTTAGATTTCTGCGTTGGTTTTCTGACTTTCCACTTTTGGCACGTGTAACTATCCGAATATTAAGAAGAAAAACTGCCTTTACAATATTGCCAAGAATTTCTTTGTAGATGTATTGTCTTCTAGAATCTCAAATTTTTGCTTAGGCCCCCATATCTTCACATGTAAAGGGATAAATTACAAAATCTCAATCTTTATAGAAGGATTACCAAATTATTTTCCTACTCCTCCACGCTCGAAGTGACTGCCACACTCTACAATCATTTTAATTCATTACCAACCACTTGAAATACCTTCCACTTGCCATTTCTTTCCCTAAACATGAGCTTCTTTGACATGTAAGAGAAATGAAAGAAGAATGAGAAAATAATTATTTTTTAATTATTTATAATCTATACATTCTCAATACCTTCCATACGATTCTATGCTCTTCAACCACATCTCCATTTTTCCTCATCTGATTGAAGATGGTCATAGTCCTTGTAAAGAAGTCATTTACAGACTCTGAGTCTTTCATGAGAAGATTTTCAAACTCTCTCCTTAACATCTGTAATCTTACAATTTTCACCTTGTCACTTTCTTCATATTCATTCTGCAAGGTGTTCCAAGCTTTCTTGGAGTTAATAGTTGTTGTTATCCTTGGAAATAATGAACCAATGATTGCATTCTAGATGTATCTCAAAGATTCTACATCATTTCTTCTATTTTCTTTCAATGCATTCTTCTTTGCTTGTGTCAATGCATTAAATGCATTCTGGTCTGCTACGTATGTATAGCCTCCTTTAACCAACTCCCATAGATCTTGAGAAGAGAACAATGTCTTAATTTTAATACACTAGATATCATAGTTCTTCCCATCAAATATTAGGGGTTGTTGCCAAGAGGTTCTCCTGGAAGCCATTACAACTCAACCCGGAAAATAAAAACTTGAACCCACTTTGTTATTGAGTTTTTTGTTTTCTCTTATACCAGTTTGTTGGAAAAATTTATTTCTAAGTGCAACCAGTAAAGGAAATACACAACCAGAAACACAAATAAAACACACACCTACAAAATATATATTATATTAATTCAAAAAATTCATACAATCATCACAACTGCTGCTCTACAATTCCTTGCTCGATATTTCCCCTTTGTATTTTCCTCTCTATATTCTCCCTTCTCTGTGTTTTCCTTCTTCTTCTATGCGTTGCTGCAAAAAATTTCTCTTCTCTCTTTATATTTTTTGAGCTGCTGCTCTTCAAACGATGTTTTCTTCTCTATTTTGTTTTGTTGCACAAATTATCTATTATAATCTCCTCAAAACTCCCATTTTTATATCATTCCTATATATTGAAAAATATACTCTCTTTTCGGTTAGAAACCATGCCCAAAACTATATAATATAATATTATATATATTATGCCTGGGCTCATTCATAAATCACGACCAAGCATTAAAAAATGGACCCAAAAATATTATGCAAAATAATGCAATCCGAGACTTTGAAGTCCGCTGGGGGAAAATCCAAAGGAAACAAACGGAATCCTGTCACGTGGTATAGGATTGGAGGGGGTAAAAGGAATGAATGGCCACAAAATTAAATCCAATTAAATCCTGTACGTGAAGCGGTCAGAGGGTCGTTAACAAAGTGGGAGGCTGTTTTCAAATTCTTCACGGGGCTCGAGATTACTGCAACATTTAATTATGACATTTTGGATTTTAAAAAAGAAGAATTTGTAATACAGAACACTAATATTTTTTAGAGGCTTGGTTACTATTTATATTGTTCTTTTTTTGAAAAATTCTCTATATTTTGGGAGAAAATAAGGAATAGGAGAGGGCTTACTCATCTCAGGACCACACATTCTTGTGGGTTTTGTGTATAGATAGATAGCTGTCATTACCTGAAGATTTTTTTATCCGTTCTACATAAAAAAACACATCCACATAAACATTAAATTTACATCCCTTCTAGTGTATCTTACAACTCAAGCGTAATTGTTAGTAATAATAATACAACTTTCCTTTATTAGATGCTATCTTTAAACCATTTTCATAAGTATGGCGCGCTTCAAACAATCATCGTGCATGTCTTGTGAAACATGTTCCTTTTGGAATGTCGTAATTGGATAAAAATCAATCACTTACATGTCTAGGGCATTCCTTTCACAACTTTTTATCCCCTTTTGTAGTGTTATATCTAGTATATGCTATTGAAATATCACTATTGTGGCGGTGTCTTGAATTCTGATGGATACCTTCTTTGCGTATTACTTTCCTGTGCTAGTTATCACTATTATAGTGGTGTTCTCTATATTATTAATATGTGCATGGAAGAACAAGAATCCTCCTATTCCACATGGACCACTTGTTTGGCCTCTTATGGGAAACCTCTTTCTGCTAGGGGAAAACCCCAACGTGTCACTCTTTTCCTTTTATCACAAATATGACTTTCTCATGACCATCTCTCTTGGGATGAAATAAATAGTGGTGGTTTTCATAATGGATTTCAAATGCACCAGACATGAATTTATTATATTAAGACATTCCCCTTTGATTGAATGTAGTGAATTATTTCATTGACCAAACAATAACAACATGGAATCCACAAAGCCTAGAAAATGCAATATGTGTGCTACACTAATCAAGCCTTAATGAACCATGTTTGTTAGACACAAAGGGGATACTTGCATGCAATTATTTCATAGATTATGAAGAATTGGTTAAATGAGTGCAATGACACACCAAATGTAGTAAGGCCATATGTTTGGAAGGGAATGATAAACTCTTTAGTGTAGATATAAATCCCCAAGGAGACTCCAAGATCATTCATTTTTTTTTGTAGATGAAAAAGGGAACAAATCCTACACACCATCACCGAACGATACACGAGTAAACAAATAAAACTTGGACATGCTAGCACTATGGTGATCCAATGTCAACTTCCAGCGCATAGTTTCTTGCCACACAATTTTACAATAATCAAAGAGCTACCACCACATGTTGACAAAATATCGAATATTGTTAGTAGTGACAACCCAATAAAGGCTACATATAGTAATTTTCTCTATGAAACTACAGATTATTGTGACATTGGTGCAAACGAGACATGCCACATACTGTAAAAACTTCCCCTATGTGTGCAGCCAAACAATCATTTCCCTCTTTGTTGGTAAGAAATTTTTATAAGTGTGTGCTCCTGGACATGGAAAAAATATCCAATATGTCTTATTACATTAATGCTTATTTCCAACACCCTGTGCACCTAGAAAATATCCCCCTCTTCAAGGATGCACACACATTATATTTTAATAATGAAAGGAGAGGAGCTAAGTAGAAACAAAGGAAAATATAGGAAGTAGTTTGCATATCTCCTTATTACTACATGACATGCTTGTAATTGATCCTTCCAACGAAGACTTTTGTTGGTGGAGTTTTTAATTCATAAACCATTCCAACAGATACACTTACACATTGGTGTTATGATAGGAAAAATATTTTACACCTTAGGAAGAAATTAAAAACGTGTACATGGCTATGCTTATATAGAGGACCATTATTCATGATGGAATTGTTGTTGGAACAAATAATGGTGATAATGAATCACAAGGAGAATGCCCTGTGGATATGGAACTACAAGAATATGAGCATATATACTGCATGCACCCATCTAAAAATTTGATGGTTGAAGAACTAGACACATTTGTACTGAGATATTTTGATAGTAGCCACGATTGGTCGGACTATGGTGTCCCTGTCAACTTGCAGAGTTCAACGCCAAGATTCATAGATAAAACTCACCTTGAGAACCAATTACCACATGTTGGTGTAAGCTAGGAAAAATACACTACTAACAAGGAACTAAAATACCAATAATCCTACCTCCTCCTTCGCGTTCTGTAGCAAACCTCAGAATGGTCTAGGAAACTTTGATTGAGCCCTGATTCTGTCATATGTAGGTGCTTTTCTTCAAGACGGAGCAAGACCTTCCTGCAACAGCGATCCTCTTACTTTGCACTAGATGGGAAAAAATATTATGAGGCTATTTTGGCCTTAGGACGAGGCAAAAGGATGTTCTTTGCTCAAAGGATGCAAGAACTTAGATATGGCATGCAAGCTTATTCTCTGTGTGTTTAGAGGGGAGGGGTAAGGTTGTATTTATAGCCTGAGGGAGTGATTAGCTTAGATTAATTTAAGTAATCATGGTTTTGAAATGTGGGCAAGATTAAGTGAGTGGTTTGAAAATGTGGGCAAGATTAGGTGAGTGGCTTGAAAATGTGGGCAAGATTATGCGAGTGGGGACCACGAAGAATGGGTGAGGATTTGAATTATATTTTTAATTCATAAGTGGATTATTTTAGGTGAGTGGGGACCACGAATGGTGGGTGAGGATTTGAATTTGAATTTTCAATTCAATAGTAGAAAAACATGGAGAATAATGACATGTGGTGAGGATTAGGTTATTTTTTGGATTTTGAAATAGATAATTAATCAAATTATATTTGATTAATTCGAAGTGTATTTTTGTGGGAAATGAGGAAGGGGAATGAATTGATTTAGGATAGATGTGAAATTGGGGTGTCTACATTTGCCCCTCTTTGGAAGGGTACTATGAAAGTAGTGTCCTTTCAAAGAAAGTAGACGGTATTGGGGAAGAATTCAATCTACTTTATAAAAGGTAGAGCGAATGTTTGTTGGGGAGAATAGAAAGTGGTGAGTGACAGATGTCATAGTATCCTCTAAGTCAAAAATGTCATGAGAAGATGTCATTATGAATAGATGTGGTGATGCCCCCTCAAGAGGACTGATGAGAATGGAATATACAACAGAACTCTCGAAAATAAGGGAAATGGATTCGGTGGAGAAGAGGATGATAATGGAGTGAAAGAGACTAGAATGACCGCACGACACAAATGGAGAAAGGATTCAATCTACCTTGAATGCTAGGTGTGAGGGTGTGTGGGAAAGAGAAAAGGGATTTGATAGGATTGGGGGTTGATTATGAGAAGAGTAAGGGAGATAGGGGAGGGGAAAAAAAAGGAATGAAAGAGGTAGAAATAAGAGAGAGGGATGATAGGGGAAGAAGGGAATGATGAAGGACAAACAAAGAAAAAATAGGAAAATGACAAAGTAGAGGGTGAAGGGATGAAATCGAGAGATGTGCAAAATGAAGGAAGCAATAGAGATAGTAAAGAGGGATACGTGGAAGTGAAATAAATGATAGAGCTGAGAAAAGCAGGAAACGGGAAAGGATAAATAAGAAGGAGAAAATGAGGTGGGAGTAGGGGGTGAAATGGAGGAAAATGGAAAGAGGACAAAAGAAGAAGTAGAACGGAGAAAAAAAAGAAACTATGAGGGGCGAGGAAAGTGTGAAAAAGAGGAGAGAAAGGAAGAGAAACAGATACAGAATGAACGAAAATGTAGGGGTGGTAGAGAAAAGGAGAAGTGGTCAGAAGAAACATGAAAATTAGGGGAGAGGAAAGGAAGATAGAACGAATACAAGGAGAAGATTGAAGGAATAGTGTCATTGCGAGGAAGACCAAGGCAAAGAATATGGAATAGACCGTATGGAGATGCATGTGGAGGGTGGTATGATAAAAAAGACAGGACAACGCTGAACAACCAGGTTATCGATGGAGAAGTAAGGAGGAAACGTGATGGAAAAAGGGGAAGAAGATGATACAGGGGAAGGGAAATAAGACGAAGGGTGGGAGAAAGAAGAGGATAACAAAGAAAATGATGTAGAAGGAAGGGAATACAGAAAGGGGGTAATAAGTGGAAAGGGAACAGTATAAGGAATGTTCAAAGAAGAAAGAGGGGATGAATGACATCGATTAGAAAAGATGTGGAGATGAATTAAATGAGGATACTAGGATGATGAGAAAATAGGAAAAGGATGTATGATGAAGACAGTAAAGATAGTGAAGAGGGCAAAGAGGAGATGGAGAGATGGGTAAGAAGTGACAAGAAAGGGTGGGAGTGAGGGAAAAGAATAGGAGAGAAAAGAGAATGGGGGATAGAAGAGGCAATGCCAATGAAAGGATGTTAGGGAAATCCCTTTTACAATGAGTGGTGGGGAAGGGTGAGAGAAAAAATGAAGAAAAGGAGGAAGCGAATGAGGACTAGAAAGGGTAATGCCAACAAAGGGACATTAGGGAAAACCCTTTGACAATGAGAGGTGGGCTTAGAGGAGGGAAGGAATGAAAGGAAACTCTAGAAGGCCCAAGGGAGTGAATGAGGTCGTGCAGAATGAGGATTGATAATTTTTAGGGAAAACTCATTGACAATTATTAGCGCGGGAAGAGAAGATGATGATGAAAGAATGATATAGGAGTGTTAACAGTAATGGCGAATGTGTGTGTGGGTAGAAATGTGGGGAGAATTTGAGAAGATGAAGTGGAAAGAGTGAAGAAGATGGGAGGGATGAGTTGGGACCAAGTGAAAGTGAGGAGAGGATGCGGGTGATGAGGATGAACAAGGTGAGGATGAAGAACCAAGACATGAAAATAATGGGAAGAGACAGTATGAAGGATGATGGATCAAGAAGGGGAAAATGGAGAAAAAGAATGTGATTGTAGAAGGAAGAGATTAGATGTATGGTGTAATAAAATATGTGGAGAAAGGATAATAGTAGGAGGAAAAAGTGGGTAGTAGGAGATACCAGGTGGAAGAAGTGATCAACAAAGTGGACGAAGAATTAGGCAGGGGAGAAGTTCACGATGACAAGTTAAGTGTAGGGAGGACCCTAACATAAGATTGTCATGTGACAGAAGTGGTTAAGTAAGATTGCCATGTGAGTAAAACTGGAGATGAAAAATGATCAAGCGAGAAGTGGTGTTTGTGAGAATCGAAAAGGAGGTGAAAGGATGTGATAATGGGGAATGCCGAGAGAAATTAAAGGGTGAAGGGTGTGTAGTGATGGGGAAAGGCAAGGAGACAGATCATCCTTAAGAGGGACTCTTAAGTGATATCGCCATGCCGGGTGAGTGGTTAAGTAAGATTGCCAAGCAGAGGAGGGTGATAGTGGTGGTAGAAAGATGTGATGATGGGGAATGAAGAGGAAATATGGATGGTGAGATTAGAGAGTGATGGGCGAGTGTAAGATGACATGTCATGCTTAAGAGAATCTTTTAAGTAAGATCGTCATACTACTGGAGAGGTTTCGTAGGGTCACCCAACCGATAGGGATGATATGAAAAGAGAAAGACACAATGATATTGGAGATAGGGGTGGAATGGTAGGGTGAAGAAGATGATCGTGATGAGAGGTGGGAGAAATAAGATGGGGGAAATATGATGGGATGGGGGAAGGCCACAGGGCAGATCAACCTTAAGTGGAAGTCTTAAGTAAGATTGCCATGCGGCTAGAATGGTTAAGTAAGATCGCCAAGCCGAGAAATAAGGATGATGTTAGAGTTGGTGGGAATAGGGTATGACAAAATGGACTGAAGGGGAACCCTCAAATGAATTTTCCATACTACGAGAGCGTGTAAGTAGGATGACTAGGCATAAGGTGGATTTGGGGAAGGATGAGAAAAGAGTGAGTGAGGTATGCCTAAGTGGTATATGATATGAGATGAGGTGATAATAAGAAAGAAATGACACAAAGGAGTGTAACATGAATGGATGAAGGAATATATGTAGTGGAGGGCAGAGAGTGTGAGGGGAATCCTTAATTGGGATGCCTGCGTGGTGAGAGTAATGATGCAAGAATGAGAAGTAGAAGAGGTGAAGTGGGAAGATATGTTTGGTGGTGATGGTTGTTTGATGAGAGGGCAGGTGGTGAAGAAAGCTTCTACAGCGGGAAGATCTTTGGGAGAGGGTAAACCTAGTCCACTGAGGATTCCATATAGAAGGGGTTAGTAAGTAAGATTGTCAAGCGGGAAGAAAAAGCGTGAAAGGAAAGATTACCAATGGGTGAGAGGGGATAGGAATGGTGAGAAGGGTAATATGGGTATAAGCGGCGGAGGAGTAAAAATGAGGAGTGAGAATGAATGGATCAAATAAATGGTGATCATGGTGGGGGAGAAGGAGCTGCTGGATAGTGAATGCTACTTGAGAAAGATCGTTAAGTAGGATTCGCAAACTGCAACAGTGATCAAGTAGGATTCGTAAACTGGAGAATGTAGTAGTATGGGTGAATGGATGGGGTGAAAATTAAGATGTGGATCATGCAGGAAGATAATCACGTGAAAAAAAGCATCTTAATTTTAATATAGCACATAACAGGATGTATTGTGATATAAAAGATCAGGATGACTAGACTGTAATATGCGTGATAGCATAGACAGGGGCCATCAAAAAGGTTTGATGCCCCAGTATGATATGTAAATGGGAGAGAGCATAAATAGAGGCCATCAAGAAAGTATGATTCCCCAGTACGACATGCAATCAGATAACATAAGAATATTACAGAGAACACCAGGATACATAAAATCAAGATGCCCCTGTAATATAGCAAGATGCAAGAAAGTAATTAAGAATTTACAACTAATAATGCAACACAAGAACCAATAAACATGTCCCTAACATGTTCCACAGTGAGGATTGATCGGATGTGCCCCCAAGTAGGGGTACGAGGACATAGTAAAGCATTGGGTCATTGTCCTCAAACAAGGAAGCAATGAGAGCCGGATTTGCCCCAAGCGAGGATTCACGCAAGGAGAAGTGGTTTGAATTTGGTAGTCATAAGGTGATTGGATTACTCGTTGGGGATAATAGTCCAAAGGTTGAATTGTGTTGGCTATTTTAGAGTTTTTGCGATTTTGTGGAGTTTACAATTTTTTTTTTGTTTATTATATATATAGATTTTCTAATGTTTTTTGGATTTTTGATGATTTTTAAATGTTTTTGACTTTTTTGACGATTTTCAATATTTTTGGATTTTTAACGATTGTTGTTAATGGTTTTGGATTTTTGACGATTATGTGTAATGTTTTTAGATTTTTGACGAGTAAATCTAATGTGTTTGGATTTTGGACGAGTTCTAATTTTTTTGTTGGATTTTAAACGATTGTTTCTAATGTTTTTGGGTTTTTGACAATTTTCAAATGTTTTTGGATTTTTGGATTTTTACACTGTTTTTTGGATTTTTGACAATTTTCAAATTTTTGAAGATTTTTGACGATTCTCAAATGTTTTTAAATTTTTACATTGTGATTGGCAATTAATAGACCAGTGTGCAGACTTATTTTTTAGAGGTGATAAACATGGATATTATCCATATGTAACATGTTCCGTGTTGTAACTTATGCTCAGAATAACACAAATTCTCTTTTCATTGGCAAGATATGGTGGTGATGAGATGATGAAAAAAATTCCAGATCCATTCTTGACTCCACACAACTAGTAAGATGTGTGGGCTCATCACCGAGAATCAAGAAGGACATAGGAGGTAGATATGAATATATAGACAAATGCTAACAACAATCCCTTTGGGAAATTGTGACTCCATTCTTCATAATGGTATTGAACCAGTTTCAAAAATGGCTTTCACTTTATGAGTCACATGCTAGACTTAGACAGTTATGTGGCCTGCTGATTGATAAGATATGAGGTTAAGGGATAGTTCTCTCTTCAATTAGGCATCTAAATTACGTGTTTGGAGATTATATAATTTGTAAGCATTGTAAGATTTTGTATTTTTGAAATAACTCCCTATGCCTTGCCCCATGCTACTAGTGAGAAGTAAGGGCTCATCACCAAAGGAAAAACATAGGCGAGTGAATTTCCTTTTTATCTTTTTTTTTTTCTTGAATATTTTGCAATGTTTTTATGCTTGTATGAGAATGACCCTCTACGATTTTCCCCATGCCACTTGTAAGAGGCAAGGGTTTATCACTGAAGACAAGACGTAGACGAGTAAGGGCACCTTCCTCCATTCCCAGTCTCACACTACTAGTAAGAAATTTGGGCTCAACACCAAAGACTATGAAGGACGAAAGATGTGACAATGAATTATTCATAAGTTATTGAATTGATGGATTTTTTTACAATAGTGCTTTGTATTTGGGAAGAAATGTCTACCCCCAATCTTAGCCCCACACGACTAGTAGGACGCGAGGGTTCAACACCGAAGACTGAGATGGATGACCAAATGAACTGGGTAACGAAGTTTAGAGCTTTGTTATGAAAGAGAGAATGTATTTGAAGGGAATATATTATCATCATTAAGCTTCTAGGTATGACCATAAAGGAAAGCGATTGAAAATGGAAGAAGTATGACGCTCACAAACTTAATAGGATTTATATTAGCACTTGTCTCATGATGATAAATATGAAGATGTGATTTTGATAATGAAAATGTCTGCCAATGGAAATGAATAAATTTGAATTATTCGGAGATAAGCAAGACAGAAGGAACAATGTACACGTTGTTGTTTCCCGGAATAGAGAGTGCTTTCAAGAATGGAATTTCTTTGAATGGAATGTATTCATGGGTTTTTCAAGGACTTGGCCTATGTCAATGGCCAATTTATAAGCCCCAAACCCAAAATTATTCTTGTTTGTCTCGTTCTTTGGGTGTATTCTTTTGATTTTCTTTGAGAATGAAATCATTGACCTTAAATTTTCAAGGTTTTAATTTTTTATGGTAGCTATGCCATAGATGATTTTGATAGAATGGAAGATGTCTAGGGCATTAAGTTGTTTTTCATCAAGAAGCTCGAGTTCATTAAGGCGTGAGTGTCGATAATAATCTTGATTGATTACATCTTTGAAGGATATTATGAAGGATGGAAGTTCAACCTTGACATGTAAAATAGCTTCCCAACCATTAACAAAGGAGAAGGGAGTGGCTCCAGTAGGTGTGTGATAAGATGTGCGGTAAGCCCAAAGAGTGGGATAGATTTGGTTAAGCCAATAGCTTCCATGTGTGTTGATAATGATGGTTTGTGTTATTTAGTTTTTTGCTTCTATTTGTCCATTAATTGATTCTTTTGAGGATAGATTCACAATTAAAGATGGAAAAGGTAGTGTAAAGATATTCCTGGGTATAAGTACCTCGTAGAATGGATACACGTAGAATTATTGACAGGTGAGACTAATTAGTGATGATATGCCTGCAAGATCGATAGTTAAAAGCATGATGGACACGATGGGTTGTATTATCGCAAGTGTCCAAACTCGATGTGGTTTTGTTTCGACAAAAAAGCTAGATATGTTAGGCATAAGAGCCAATATTGGAAGAATAGAATCAAACTTAATGGTACATATTGATGGAACCTCGTCTGTAGTGTCTAAAGTAATATCAAGGTTTGAAAGGGATTCTTGAAACGGGATCAAGGTCTCGTTAGATGTTGGAAGAATGTTGTCACCCAAAATAGGTTCAATATATGTTTGGGTTGAAAGAGAGTCTTGAAATAAGTTCAAGTGCTCAGTAGATGTGGGAAGAATGTTGTTGTCCAAAACAAGTTCAATGTATGTTTGGGTTGAAAGAGTGTCTTGAAATAAGTTCAAGTGCTCAGTAGATGTTGGAAGAATGTTGTTGTCCAAAATAGGTTCAATGTATGTTTGGGTTGAAAGAGAGTCTCGAAATAAGTTCAAGTGCTTAGTAGATGTTGGAAGAATGTTGTTGTCCAAAACAAGTTCAATGTATGTTTGGGTTGAAAGAGAGTCTCGAAATAAGTTCAAGTGCTCAGTAGATGTTGGAAGAATGTTGTTGTCCAAAACAGGTTCAATGTATGTTTCTGTTGAAAGAGTGTCTTGAAATAAGTTCAAGTGCTCAGTAGATGTTGGAAGAATGTTGTTGTCCAAAACAAGTTCAATGTATGTTTGGGTTGAAAGAGTGTCTTGAAATAAGTTCAAGTGCTCAGTAGATGTTGGAAGAATGTTGTTGTCCAAAACAGGTTCAATGTATGTTTGAACTAATGGAAGGAAATTTGAAGAAGATATGGATTTTTTTGGAATTAGAGAGTCTTGACTGTTGTCGTCATGATCTCGTGGAATTTCAGTATATATAGGAGTTTCGACAGTAGTCAGCTCTTCATTGAAATTTGTGGTATTGGATGTGTCATTGGTTGCAAGAGCATTTTCATCAAGCTCTATAGAGATGACATCGTCGTCAATTAAGTGTTGGACGTAATTCTTAAATCGCACACATTTATCTATGTGATGACCATCAATGCGATGGAAATCATAGTATGGGTTAGGTTTGTACCAACATGGCTTAGATTCCCCTTCGACAAAGGGTTTTGTAATTGGATATCTTATCAGTTTAGCCTCTTTTAGTTGATGAAAAATACTAGAGAGACGTTCTCCAAGGGGGGTAAACTGACGTTGGACTTTACGTGAACTGATTTCTTCGTGAGGTTGTATGATCGGATTTTTGGGTGATCGCTCACTGATTTGGGTAGCCATATGAGAGAGTTGTGTTATCATCTTATTAATTTGTTCTAATAGCTCATTGTGTGATGTTTTTCATGAATTATTCATGTTTGAAAGAGAGGGAGAATGAAGAAAGGTGTGATGAAGAAATAAACCTATTGATTATGATCTTTGTTTTCGCTCAATCAAGTTTTAACAAGGCTATAAGGAGCAAGCTCAAACAAGCTACTCGAGATACAAGTGGGATATAACTTAAACAAGCTATGACGAATATGTTGATTGGTTCGGATTAAACAAGCTTAGCAGACGAAAATGTAAGGAGTACACTCAAACAAGGTACTCAATACAAGTGGGATGTAGCTCAAACAAGCTATGATGAATATGTTGATTGGTTTGGCTTTAACAAGCTCTGGATTTTTGATAGGAAGAGTAACTAAACATGACTCAACCCAGTTTTGTGTTATAGAGCAATAAAATCTTGTTTTGTGGTGTCTTTCAACCCTTGGCATTTTTTTGTTTTCTTTGTGCCTCTCTATCTCATGTTTTCTCCCTATGCATGTATTTCATGTTTGTAGGTGTAGGACATTGTGCTTCATGGAGTTTCGATGATGGATTTAGATCTGGGTCTGTGTCACTTCTTTCTGACTTCCCTCAGTCCTTTTTTCCTTGTTTCATCCTCCCTCAACAGAGTATCTTACTGATTCCTTTTCTGGTGTATCACCTCTTAGTGTAGGCTCTCTTTCACACACACACACACTCTCTCTCTCTCTATCCCCTTGGAATGGTTATATTAGGATAGGTTAGCTCTTCCTGCACTCAAGTAGCTTGTGGAAGGTAGATTAGGAATCAGGAACCAGCCTTCTCTAGAGGTCCATCTCAAGTTTGGCAAGTCCCACAACTTGAGAGATGGTCCAATGTTGTGTAATCACACCGAATTCCCCACCTAGATCTGAGGCCATTCAGGGGTGTTGTGATTCTATACTAACGAGTGGGCATATGATCCCTATCATACAGTAATTACAATTTGGGTGCAGTATGTAGTGATGTGGTGTGTTGTTGTAAACCGTGAATGTAATGTATGTAATATACCTTGTATTGGTAACATTGGTAAGATGCTCTTGTTATTGTGTGTGAACCACCATTTTGTTAGTAATGTAGTTGCATATTATGTTGCAAACCTTACACTCACTGACCCTAAGGGAAATCGATAGAAGTGTATGTTTGGAGTGATGAATTATGTACCATGGGCCAGTAACTCGAGCTAACTTTTTGTTCTGTAGATGAAGACATGCGATTCTTTCCGCTCTCCTTATGTGGTTGTTGTATGGATGCAACCTGGGTGTAACTATGACTATGTTTAGCCTTGTCGAAGTGGTAGTAGGATGGTTCAAATAGAGATGATTATAGCTATACTATTGATATGTTATTTTGTGAGTTGGGGCTCGATGTTCCGAGTGCTAGCAACTCGTTTGGACTACCGCCGTGGTGGCCAGATAAGGCCACCTAGTCATCACAATGTGTTATTCTTATATATGTATTTTATTTGTAAATTGAATTTTTTATTTCTATTTTTTGTAAGGACCAACAATTTTCTTGATTTCCTTGTTTTATATTTTTGGGAATTTCCTTGGTTTGTGGTACTAACATGTAGATTTTTGCACTAATTATGGATATTTGGCCATTTTTTTCGCTTGGATTTGGATCTTCTTTTAAAATTTAAAAATTTTACCACCTTGCCCAAGGCTTGTACTTTTCCACTTTGCATTTGAATCAGATTACTATGTTGGTTCTATTGTCGTTATGTGTGGAATAGGGTCATGGGATGCACCATGGAATGGTTGGACCAATGGACCCACTTCATTGTATGGGAGTACGCCCCAAGGAGTTACATATAACTGGCGGGTTGTAGAACCACAAGTTATTTTGTCACTTAGATTAGGGGTGTCTGGAATCTATGTGCTTAGGGCCATAGGGAAACCAACCTCCTTGAGGGAGGTATTTATGTGTGTGTGTGTGATGGGTACTTGGGAGGTATATGGAGTTATCGTGTGATGCTTCAGGAGATATACAGAGTTGTTTGTGATGCTTTGGGAGTGTTGTTATGATGTATTTGTACTCATGTTAGTTTGGTCATGTTTTGTGATGTTGTGATATGGTTTTGATTCCCTTGTTGACTCTATGTATCTACAATCCTTGTTTTGATTTGTGTGAAACCTTCATCTATGGCGAAATTTCATGTTGTTACAGAACACTTATGTCTGAGAATTATTGTATCGATCATATATGTATGACGAGTACTATGTTATGTGGATCATGTATGTTCTTTCCTTGGTTTGGTTAAGCTGTTTTGGTGTGGTACGGTTGTGAAAGTATGTAAAAGTATGCTTGTGAATCATTATTGTTGTGTATGACCCTGGTAGTGTGTTGTGATTGTAGTTCATGTTGGGTACCCACAAGAATGAATAAATGAAAATTATACAAAAATGAAATTTTAAAGAACCTGAATTAGGAATAATGTAAATAGAAAGAGTCTAATTAAATAATGAATAAGAGGGAACTGCCAATCTTCACAAAACTTTTAAAGTTAAACATTCTACCAAAAATTTTCTAAGGCAACCCTATAGCCATGCTCTAACGTCTAAAATTTTAACCATAGGGTGTACCTTCATCTTTATTTGTTCTTAGTGGCTTACCGCCTCTCCTCCTTCAATGTCATGTCGCATCGAGGATGATGCTTTCTTAAAGGGGAGGATAATGTAATTCCCCTTGTTTATTTCCCTTAACTGATGAAGTTTGTATTCCACCTTCGCACCTGGTTGTCGATGCAGGAGTGTACTCCTTTTTCTTGGATGTTCATGGTGGTATCGGATCCAAGTCATTTTATCTCACTAAAGCTTTGAGGACCTCCATGGACACCAACTTTCGCCCTAGTTAATTTTTTCCCTTTATTTGCATGGCTGGATACTTACAATAAGGATATTACTATACAAATTCAAACAAGATATATAGATTAATTAAATAGTTTTTAACTCGACCTAACCCAATAAATTAACATAAATAGTTTTCTAAACAATTTTTTTATTAACAAGTAAAACAATATTTATATATATATGTACATCTATTAATTAAAATGCATATATTTTCACTATGGAAAATGTTACGGTGGGTATGGAGACCTACCATGGGAGTAAAGGAACTTTAATGCCTGAGAGAAGCGGTTGATGGACATAGGGATATTGTTCTTCCCTTCCATGCAAATTATGATGGATAATGCTTTTGTTGGTTGTGAGTGTGAGGTGACTCCTCCCCAACATCCCTTCTGACCCAAGACTCCTTCCTGACAAGATAATGCAAGCAATATTGTGAGTTCCATAAGTCTTAACTGATTCAAACCAATTCAACGTGATGGTCTGGGAAAGGTTGGACAGTTACAGCGATGTCGGAAGTCTAAGACCTACCCTTTTACCATCCTAGGACTTCATTCCTGTTCCTCTTCCTGACTTCATTCATGTTCCTCTTGTTGTTCTCTTTCATGGACGTTTCTCTATTATTTTTCTCTCTTCAAACCTAGGCATGTGCAACTGCAACATTGGTAAAGTATTCCCCCTTTTTTCTTTGATGCATGTCCTTTACTGTTTCAAAACTCATATTTTATCTTGGCCACATGTATGCTAGCAAGGTGACACATAAGATGACTCAATGGAGCCTGACTATGAGTCAGGTTTGAAAATCATGGAGGGAGGTGTGACTCACAGTCATATAATTTAGTAAAAGGGCCAGGCTCAGATGGAAGAGCTCAAGAAATAAAGTTTGGCCGAGATGGAGATATCATAGGCAATGAGCTCGAACTCGGCCCATACAGATAGCGAAGAGACTGGAAGCCCGTAGAGGGCACGTCATGTAGTTGTGTGTTTGCTGGAAAAAATAAAGGCATGAGTAGTCAGTTGATATCCCGGTTGGCGAAGGGATATTGGGTAAGTAATTCGTGCCACTGGAGCTTGGCACGCAGGAGATATGGCCAGAACCCCGATCAGCCAATCCATGGAAAAAGAGAGATAGGGCCGAGCCCCTCGAATAAACATGGAATAATGAAGCCAAGATAAATTAAAGACGAGACCCTTAAGCTCAGCAAGAAGATGAAGAGCCCATGAGTCGGTCAAATGTCGAAGGAATTGGCAGATACAATGAGTCAAATGTAGACCGAGCTAAGCGTGAGCTCACATTGGAGAGCAGCGAGTTACAGGGCCGAGTCACGGCTGTGGCATTGTATAGCTCAGCCCACGAGATCAAACCGATACACTTTGTGCCCATAGTATCCAATTTGGAGCAGCAAAACGAAGGGATCTAACTCAGCAAGATGAGCAAGGTCAAATCAACCAGAAAGTAGGAGTAAGGTATGCCACTTCGACGTAGGAGTAAGTGGTAAAGTTCGATGTAGGGTGAGTAAAGGAAAGTGATATCGACACAAACGAGGGACCATCGAGCCAAGGCAATAAAGAGTTGCGGAGAATTGAAAAGCTCTTGCTAAAATAGAAAATGGGGGCTAATTCCAATACTTTGAGGTGTTTGTGTGCCTTGTTAAAGTTAGAGGAGCAGGCAAGATAATTCTACTCTTTTCTCTATTTCGTAGATTTAAAAATATCATGACATTGAACCACCCTTTTCCTGAATTGGTTTTTCATTTGGATGCCTTGCTGGGAGTTCTCTCCTTTCCTCTTGATATCTTCTTGTTTTAACAATTATCATTTTCAATGTGTTAGTGGACAGCATAGATGTGTTCCTCCCCTCTAAGTGTTACATTTTCTTTCTCGAGTGATCGAACTTCATCCATTTTTTTATATCTTATTTTCTTTGATTGAGCCTCATGTTTGTTATGTTGTTTTTAGCTAGTAATTTATGTTGTGAAAATAAGCCTGCGGTAACTATCAAACTCCTACTTATCACACGAGATTTTCATCTTTTTGTCATACTTTGTTAACTCTTTCTCAAACCTCTTTGATAACCTTTTGATCTTGGAAAAGAAAGGTTGTAGGATTGGAGTGATCAATGTTTGGACTAGCCAGGTTGGAGTTTTGCTATAAAAACTTTTAGAATGAACAAGTTTGTGGGCAATATTTTCGGACCTTGGTTGTTTGAGATTCATGTTGATCATCAGTCTTGTTCCTAGGATTTTAAATCCTTCCTTATGAAGTACCTTGACTGACCCCATCAACTTCAACCGTAACTATTTTTCAAATCACCTAAGTTCAAGGTTACAATTGTACTAATCCAATACCCTGTTATTACTAGAACTGTGTAGGTCTATTTCCCTCTCGGGAAGATTGTTGGTGGTAGATTCTATTTTTCTAACTTGTGGTTTTCTCTTTTACAATGTTAATGTTGCTAATTAAGATTGGTCGGATTCTATGCACGTAGATACCTTAATGTTTTGCGATGGAATTTGATATGAAAGTTATTAACCTTTGGGGAAAACTAATCATGCATCAATAATCTTATGGATTTATAGCAGAAGGTGTTGTTTTGATAACGACACTTAGTAATATATATTAGTACCTATGTTTGAACAGTTGCTTATGTTATCGAGGTTCGCCTTAAAATACTTTATTTTGAGAAAGAGATAATTTCTTTTAATTAAACTGAACTTTAGACTTATTGTGGAGGTTTGTAAACCGTTAGTGTTATAAAAATTGGATGATGTTTTTTATGCTCTTGTTTAAGGGAACTCCCTTTTTCAATCGCTTTTTGTTACTATCCTATAAGGGAATTGGCCCCTTCTTGAATGATTGGGGAATCTCTTGGAGTTAATGGTCGAAACTAGTATATTTTTTTTCCTTTGCTTCGAAATTTATGTTGTGTGGTGGCCGTGTATTAAATTTCAATCATATAATCTATATGATTACATGATTGAGATCCTAATATACTTGGATTTTCGTGATAATTTTTGAACCCCGTGGTTCCTCTTGGTTGGACTGATCAACACTTGTCATTTTAGAAATCTAATAGCGTAGCCTATGCTTTTGGTATCTTTTGATAACTTTAGATTGTTGGTTTGAATATCAAATTTCAATCTTATAACTATTTATTTATTTGATGGGAACCCCGTTTCCATTAGATTGTTTATTTCTAACTTATAGGGTCAAGGTCCCTTCTCGTATGATTGTTAAACTTTCGTTGCTTTTGAAACAATGTTCATAACTGAAGTATAAGGTTGTTCTTCTTAGATTGGCATGGTGGAAATTTTCTTATTAACTAAAGGAGTTGTTAGTATTTAGAGATTTGATCCAATCCTTGGAATAGAATGTTTTCCCTTATTGATATTGTTGGATAGTAGCTTATTGTTGCTTTGTGTAGTCTTATCTTGCTCAGTTCTCATGAACTGACTCAAGTTATTAATGGTTGCAGATGGCTTATGTGGGTAGATGAGGGAGAGTCTTGTAAATAATTGCATCAGTCTTGGTTATGAAGTTCCTTTGTACGAATTCTTATTTTTTGTAAAAAATTGGGATGGGATTCAGTGGAAAATTTAGAAGAGGCAATACCTTAGCATTATGTCTTGTGGAGAAATGTTGTCATAATTCTTGAAACCTTGACTTGTTTTGTCTATCATGAAAAATATAAAATTGGTCACCGTATCATTATGAGTATTTTTATTGTATTATGGCAACCTTAGTATAGCATTTCTTGACCAATTGTGTTTTCCTTCTTGCTCCCAATTCAAATACAATAGAATCTTTTGCCACCTATGGATTGTGCGTCGTGTTGGGAAGGATTGATGTAACCATGTTTAGTTTTCACAAGCGAGTAATGGTAAAATTTGTTGTTGAGATAAAATGTTGAGTTGTGAACCCTTTTAGGACATAGTAACAATGTATCTATAAGCATAATGAAATTGGTTGGATAATCCTTATAGAAGTTAAACTAATACACACACACACACACACACACACACACACACACACACACACACACACACACACACACACACACACACAAACAAACACACATGAATAAATTAATGTAGATGTGACCTACTTGATAACATTTGATCCCTTGAAAAATCAAAGAGGAAACTATCTTTTGTAATGAAATATATTTACCTTGTTTTTCCCCAAGCTAGATTAATCAACATCATCCTGTTATGGTGAATCCTTAAATGATCTTATGCTGAAATCAATGTTTAGCATTTGGAAGATAATGAAGTTATATAAGTAGGAGGGAAATTGTTTAAGAAACCCTTTGATCTCTCTCTCTCTATATTTTGAAATGTAAATGGTTTACCCTTGGAAAACTTAATCAAGCAAAGTCTAAATAAAAATTTTAAATAATTTTGATAAATTCTTAGCCTCAATAAACGATTGAGTAAAAACCCATGGGACCCCGAAGCTGATTTATTTTGACCTGATTCCCCATTAAACCTTTCCTTCATTCATTGTAATCTTTATTAAGTAGTGTTAAACTTTAGATCCTTTAGCAAAGAAAATTATTATTTTGAACCTAAAACAATACTTTACCTCAATCAAAGCTTGTGCTTATCACCTGTGTAATAGAGGTGTGGAACAAGTTTAAGTGGCTTGTGTAAGATTAATTAACCTTGTGGGAAATGGGAAATGCTCTTAGATCAATGAATTAAGCAATTTATTGGCTTATTATAGAATGTTTAACCTTCAAACAACTTGATCCTATGTTATTTAGACAATAGTATAAAAGAAAGAAGTTCACTTTTGTTATAAGAATTTCTTGAATTAAGACATGAATCTCCTTGATCATAAAGACAGGTCTTGAAAGATGTTTTAGGTAAATGCATAACCTTAAAAGATTTCACACCGTGGGATGCCCTGAGCTGTAACTATGTATTGTGGTTGGTCTCTTATGTTGTGTCTTGTCGAAAAGCCAAGTGAATTGTTTGTGATGGGTGTGGTTTGATTCCTTGTTGCATAAGTGGTCAAGGTTGTGTCAAACTTCTTGAGTGTTGGTTATAGCCCTTTCTAGTCACCTGTGTTGTCGTGTAAGCTCCATGAAAGTCAAAAAAAAAATTATTTGAGTTTTTCAATGTTGTATTTTTGTGTGTTTTAGGGGGCGTTATAGTAGTAAGGCCATATGTATGGAAGGGAAGGGAAAAATATTTAGTGTAGATATAAATCCCCATGGAGACTCCAAGATCATTCATCTTTTTCTGTAGATGAAAAATGGAACAAATCCAACACACCATCACTGAATGATAAGCTAGTAAATGCACACAACTTGGACATTCTAGCACTATGGTGAGCCAATGTCGACTTCCAACCCATAGTTTCTTGCCACACAATTTCAAAGTATATAGGGAAGTACACAGCTAAAGAAGAGAATAAATAAGAGAGCTACCACCACATGTTGACAAAAACTCAAATATTGTTAGTAGTGACAACCCAATAAAGGCTACATATAGTAATTTCCTCTATGAAACTATATATTATTGTGACATTGGTGCAAAGGAGAAATGCCACATACTGAAAAAACTTCCCCTCTATGTGTAACCACACAATAATTTCCCTCTCTGTTGGTAAGACATTTTTATAAGTGCGTGCTCCTGGACATGGCAACAATATCCAATATGCCTTATTACAATAATGCCTATGTCCAAACACCTTGTGCACCTAAAAATATGCCCCTCTTTGATGATGCACACACATTATCTATTAATAATCAAAGGAGAGGAGCTAAGTATAAGTAAAGGAAATTATAGGAAGTAGCTTTCATATTTCCTCATTACTACATGACATGCTTGTAATTGATCCTTCCTACAAAGACTTCTGTTGGTGGAGTTTTTAATTCACAAACCATTCCAAAAGATACACTTAGACATTGGTGTTATGATAGGAAAAATATTTGCACCTTGGGAAGAAATCAAAAACACCTACATGGTTAGGCATATATAGAGGACCAGTACTATTCATGATGGAAGTGTTGTTCGAATAAACAATAGTGATAATGAATCACAAGGAGAATGCCCCGTGGATATGGAACTACAAGAATAAGAGCATATATCATGCATGCAACCATATAAAAATGCGATGGTTGATGAACTAGACACGTTTGTACTCAAATATTTTTATAGTAGCCAGGATTGGGTGAACTATGGTGTCCCTCTCAACTTGCAGAGTTTGGCACTGAAATTTATAGATAAAACTCACCTTGAGAGCCAATTACCATATGTTGGTTTTTCCAACTATCAATCTCACTTTCTTCTATCTTCACAACACTAAGTTGCCTATTCTAATATTTTTGGGCAAGCTGGAAACAAAGGGCAACTTCCACTCTTAAAGATGATCATTCAAAGTACCATCGATATAAAAAAGTCCTACCTTATTAGATGCATCAAAGGTGTATAGTAAACACTCAAGGGAAGAAGTAGGTCCTCCCTTCCTATTGGCTCCAACATGAATTGATACATTAAACATAAAAACAACTACAATAAATTATAGGCTTCAAATACCCATTCAAGAAATAAATCCTCTCGAAGGATAAGAATTCGCAGTTTTCCAAGAGCACGTGAGGACATAATTTACGTTCTTATTGACAAAATGAGATTTATAGGGCCAAAAATGCCAAGAAATATAAATTGTAGGTTGTGTGAGGCATTTCTTCACCATTACAACAAAGATTTCAATGGTTTCTCAGTCATACCCGTGGGTGACTTAGGTCAGTTTCCCTTTGTTGACGATGTACAACTATATGAAGAGAATTCAATTAGTCACATAATTTGGCACCATTTTGGCAGGGTAATTACCCTAGATATAAATGTCAGTTAGCAAGGCAGGAACCCATGACAAATGGAATTTAGAAATTTATCAACCAACATTAGCAATGTACACACAACACTAGAGGATTGAAATCTTCTCATGTCATAAACATAATCTTTCATGTCTCCAATAGTGAAAGAAACCTTTATATGAGTAAAACATCTTTATACAAAAAATGAATTAGAAACCTCGCACAATAAGAGAATGTTAAAATTGTTGCATATTTTAGTGACAATAAGTAGAGCTAACCAAAGTAGACATAGAGTGCAATAGGACCCCAACAACAACCATTTCCTATAATGCTCTTTATCAAAGATCAAGAGGTCATGTTGACATCAAACTTATGGGTAGAATATGGATTGGTCAATCAAGCACTTGGGCAAGTTGTGGAGATTGTCTATAATCTAGAATCACAACCCCCTTACTTGCCTTCCTTTCTTGTTTTCAACTTCAAAAAATACCACGGGCCCACATGGGACATCCTCCGCCCAACATGTTTTCCCCTTCCTCTTGTCACATGCAACATTTGTTAACAAATCCCACTTAAAATGTCATAGGGCCTCCCCATCCATAAGGCATAAGGAATGATACTTTATAAGGTTGTAATAAACATCGACAACATTGATTGCATGAGACTAATAGTTACTACAATCTGAAGAGTACATTCCATATCCGAATTGCACATGTCACTTGCTTTTACATTTGAGTGCTACACAAGAATTAAGTGAATAAAAAATTAAATGCACGGAAAGTAGAGTAGGCTAGAATTAGTTGTATATATATTCCTATACTTTTAAAAGTCATTTAAAATATATCCTATACAAATAAATATCATGGGTTACACTTAACAATGTTATCCTATATCAATAAAAAAACTTGTCATCAGAAACTTATGTCCCTTCCACATTTGTCAACAATACTACATTTTTCGCTCTTCCCCTTCCCACAATTTTTTTTCAAGAGAATACACATTTCATTGGAACATACATCTCCATTATGCTTAACATTAGCAATCACACATGAGTAGTGTGATGTGAATGCTAAAAGGGATGTGGTGGAAGAAATAAATGTGGATAAGGGAAGTAAACTAAGAAGTGTAGTTGTGTTTGTTAAAGTATATGATTTGTTCAGTTATATGGAGGAAGAAAGAGTGGAATAGAAGTCAAAATTAGAATGGAGGGTGGTGGTGTAATGTGTGGTAATCTTATAGAGGATTGAATATTTATGATGATTATTTAAAAGAATGTACCTAAAATGTGAGTGAAGTGAACGGGAATAAATTGCAGAAAATACAATTAACATGAAGAATAGGTTTATGCAAACAAAAAAAAGTGATGGGTTACAAGATCAGAAAATGGTTGTGACATGGACATAAAGCAAAACATCTTTATGGTGTGGATGTGAAGGAGGATCGAATGTGAGAGATGAAGTTGAGACTATATGGTATGCTCTCTTCTAGATATATATGTGTGCGCTCGTACTAGGTAGAGCATTTTGGGATGTGAAACTCTATTTTCCTACAACCAAATGACATATATGTGAATATTTTGAAGGGGTAAGGACCAACTGTGTAGTCATTAAGGAAATGTATTATGGAGATATCTGAAAAACTAAAGAGTGGTTGATCGATAATGCTGAGGTGAATAGTTGTTTGTAATTTCAGGAATTTTGTTTTATGGGTAGTTAAAGCACACGTATATGTAAGAGTAATTCACATGTGTTCCTGAAAGGAAAATTTAGATACAAATAGATGTTGACCATATATCATGTGCAAGGGTCGTGATTTCATACACATTTGACATTAGGGTTTCTCTCTAGCCATAAGGGTAATGATTAAGAGTTCTCTCATCAATAGTTCTGATGGTTTCATCTATCAACATGCATCGGAGTCAAGGATTGCAATTGGTTGATGTTCAATCTATTAGATAAGACAAAGACACAAATGAAAATTTAGAAATAAGGTGGTAATTAAATAGCTATATGCTCCATACCTATTCCATGGTTGAAATTGTTCTTACCAAAACAATATTTGATATTTGTGCTTCACATTATTGTCTTCATCTCACTTTCATCATTCATGCGAGTAGAAGTTGGGCTTAAAGAATTAAAATAGAAAATTTGGGAAATCTAATAGGTTACTGGTTCAAAACAAAACCACAATGGTTGCTCCTTTGTTGCCTCCTTTCAATTGTAATGTTGAGTAAATGTAGTAAATCAAGGAACTTTGCAAACAACTATCTATGATAAAAACTTACGATTCTTGTCTGTAGTGGACGGGTTGAATGTAAAAACATGGTATTGGGTGTTCATGAGCCTCCTCCATAATGCTACCATGTAGTCAACGGAGATGATTAGAAAGAAAATTTCCCTATCTGATTCAGTGTTTGACTCACAGTCTTTGGATGCAACGAATCTGAAAAAATGCAACCGCTAATTTCAATGCATACAAAAATCATGTAAAGAGCATTGAAAATAACTACAAATTAGTGGGGGTATAAAAAATGTTTTGGATGTATTTTACCTAAAAATCCTAAAGGAGCTAAAGCTGACCATCTTCCAAGCATGGGTGAATGGTGGCGTTGTTGCCTGGGGTTTCAACAACTTGTCGGTCGTCGTTATCTTGCATTATTACTGCACTCATGGAAAAATATTTACATTGAAAATTTGATCTTTCGATGCATCCTTTCAAAAATGGAAACAACCTAGGGTCTATTATTTTTTACGTAACTAGTCATGCCACCATGACCGCTAATATGCCAAGAAAACACCATAGCTTGAGAATGTAAAAGTTCTTGCACATAATTAGAGAAGTATTGCAGTGGACTGTGAAGAAGGGAGAGGCATATAAATTGAAGAGGAACCGCCATGGGAGGATGTGTCTATAACACTTGGATATTTTAAGAAGGTTTGATTTTCCTCCTACTTTCTTTCGTGTATCCCTCTCTTACAACAAGGCTCTGCATCCTGTCCTCGGTAGCCACTTCCTCTTCTAGTGTTTCATGAAAGTATCATATTGTGAGCAGCTACACCATTTTTTCTCCCCTATTTTCTTCATTCTAGGGTTTCTTCAGTAGTGTGAGTGTTAGGGTTTCTTGAACTTGGTGATAGTCGATTAAGGTTCAATAGTTCTGGTTTTCCCATAATCAAAGTACTTTTCCGCTTCATCTCGACCATGGATGCTTTTGACTTGTGTCAGATGCCCCCCGTGCATTCCCAATTGGAACAATGCCTTTCGGCGTAATTATTAGATTCACAAATTAACAATTTTTTTACAAATATTTGTGACCTTTTTTTACAGATTAATAATTTTATCGAAAAAATATAGATTTTTTTCTTTAAAATTCACTTACCATGCATACATATTTCCTAGTTTTCAATACAAAAAAATTAACCTAAAATTAGATACTTCCCAAAAACCATCACTCTAAAAAAGACTCTGATCTTCATATGCTTGAGTTTCAACGACAAGTATGAAACTTTATCAATGGAGATATGCTGTCAATAGCCGACGTCTTCTTAGCATTGAATTACCTCGATGGACTCATTGATCTTATGTCCCAGTTCAACTTTCGATAATATGCTTGAGTAATGACAATTAGAATTTTGCACAGCAATATCCACATCCAAAAACCCATATCTTTACAAATTGCATTATGTATGTATCTATGGCAAGCAGTCTTAACATAAAAACTATATATGTCCAAGGAAAAGAGGGAAGAGTATTGAAAATATGAATATATGGAAGACATGATAATTAGTCCATAAAATGTTAAGGCATTTCATGCGAAGAAAGCATCACATCCCACCCTCGATCTACAGTACCTGCGGAAATACAAAAATAAAAACAAAGAATAAAATGGTATGTAATATCCAAAACTTTTGTAAAAATAAGAGGAAAATAGGGTTACTGGAGCAGGTTTGAGGAGTATAGTTGTGATTGTGGGAGGCATTAACTGAGGCAGTGGAAGGCGGAGTGAGAGAAGTTGGAGGGGATTTCAAGCCTTGGCCTGGTGGGAATAGGAAGTGATGAACTAGACACGTTTATACTCTAATATTTTTATAGTAGCCATGATTGGTCGAACTATGGTGTCCCTCTCAACTTGCAGAGTTTGGCACTGAAATTCATAGATAAAACTCACCTTGAGAACCAATTGCCATAAGTTTTTTTTTCCAACTATCAATCTCAGTTTCTTCTATCTTCACAACACTAAGTTGCCTATGCTAATATTGTTGGGCATGCTGGAAAGAAAGGACAACTTCCACTCTTAAAGATGATCATTTAAAGTACCATCGATATAGGAAATTCCTACCTGATTAGATGCATCAAAGGTGTATAGTAAACACTCAACAGCAAGAAGAAAGTCCTCCCTTCCTATTGGCTCCAACATGTATTGATACATTAAACATAAACACAGCTACAATACATTCTAGGCTTCAAATACCCATTCAAGAAATAAATCCTCTCAAAGGACAAGAATTGGCAGTTTTCCAAGAGCACGTGAGGACATAATTTACATTCTTATTGACAAAATGAGATTTGTAGGGCCAAAAATGCTAAGAAATATAAATTGTAGGTTGTGTGAGGCATTTCTTCACCATTACAACAAAGATTTCAATGGTTTCTCAATCATACCCGTGGGTGACTTAGGTCAGTTTCCCTTTGTTGACGATGTACGACTATATGAAGAGAAGTCAATCAGTCACATAATTTGGTGCCATTTTGGCATGTTAATTATTACCCTAGATATAAATGTCAGTTAGCAAGGCAGGAACCCACAACAAATGGAATTTAGAAATTTATCAACCAACATTAGCAATGTACACACAACACTAGAGGATTGAAATCTTCTCATGTCATAAACATAATCTTTCATGTCTCCAATAGTGAAAGAAACCTTTATATGAGTAAAACATCTTTATACAAAAAATGAATTAGAAACCTCGCACAATAAGAGAATGTTAAAATTGTTGCATATTTTAGTGACAATAAGTAGAGCTAACCAAAGTAGACATAGAGTGCAATAGGACCCCAACAACAACCATTTCCTATAATGCTCTTTATCAAAGATCAAGAGGTCATGTTGACATCAAACTTATGGGTAGAATATGGATTGGTCAATCAAGCACTTGGGCAAGTTGTGGAGATTTTCTATAATCTAGAATAACAACCCCCTTACTTGCCTTCCTTTCTTGTTTTCGACTTCAAAAAATACCACGGGCCCACATGGGACATCCTCCGCCCAACATGTTTTCCCCTTCCTCTTGTCACATGCAACATTTGTTAACAAATCCCACTTAAAATGTCATAGGGCCTCGCCATTCATAAGGTAAGGAATGATACTTTATAAGGTTGTAATAAACATCGACAACATTGATTGCATGAGACTAATAGTTACTACAATCTGAAGAGTACACTCCCTATCCGAATTGCACATGTCACTTGCTTTTACATTTGAGTGCTACACAAGAATGAAGTGAATAAAAAATTAAATGCACGGAAAGTAGAGTAGGCTAGAATTAGTTGTATATATATTCCTATACTTTTAAAAGTCATTTAAAATATATCCTATACAAATAAATATCATGGGTTACACTTAACAATGTTATCCTATATCAATAAAAAAACTTGTCATCAGAAACTTATGTCCCTTCCACATTTGTCAACAATACTACATTTTTCGCTCTTCCCCTTCCCACAATTTTTTTTCAAGAGAATACACATTTCATTGGAACATACATCTCCATTATGCTTAACATAAGCAATCACACATGAGTAGTGTGATGTGAATGCTAAAAGGGATGTGGTGGACGAAATAAATGTGGATAAGGGAAGTAAACTAAGAAGTGTAGTTGTGTTTGTTAAAGTATATGATTTGTTCGTTATATGGAGGAAGAAAGAGTGGAATAGAAGTCAAAATTAGAATGGAGGGTGGTGGTGTAATGTGTGGTAATCTTATAGAGGATTGAATATTTATGATGATTATTTAAAAGAATGTACCTAAAATGTGAGTGAAGTGAATGGGAATAAATTGCAGAAAATACAATTAACATGAAGAATAGGTTTATGCAAAGAAAAAAAAGTGATGGGTTATAAGATCAGAAAATGGTTGCGACATGGACATGAAGCAAAACATCTTTACAGTGTGGATGTGAAGGAGGATCGAAAGCGAGAGATGAAGTTGAGACTATATGGTATGCTCTCTTCTAGATATATATGTGTGCGCTCGTACTAGGTAGAGCATTTTTGGGATGTGAAACTCTATTTTCCTACAACCAGATGAAATATATGTGAATATTTTGAAGGGGTAAGGACCAACTGTGTAGTCATTAAGGAAATGTATTATGGAGATATCTGAAAAAGTAAAGAGTGGTTGATCGATAATGCTGAGGTGAATAGTTGTTTGTAATTTCAGGAATTTTGTTTTATGGGTAGTTAAAGCACACGTATATGTAAGAGTAATTCACATGTGTTCCTGAAAGGAAAATTTAGATACAAATAGATGTTGACCATATATCATGTGCAAGGGTCATGATTTCATACACATTTGACATTAGGGTTTCTCTCTAGCCATAAGGGTAATGATTAAGAGTTCTCTCATCAATAGTTCTGATGGTTTCATCTATCAACATGCATCGGAGTCAAGGATTGCAATTGGTTGATGTTCAATCTATTAGATAAGACAAAGACACAAATGAAAATTTAGAAATAAGGTGGTAATTAAATAGCTATATGCTCCATACCTATTCCATGGTTGAAATTGTTCTTACCAAAACAATATTTGATATTTGTGCTTCACATTATTGTCTTCATCTCACTTTCATCATTCATGCGAGTAGAAGTTGGGCTTAAAGAATTAAAATAGAAAATTTGGGAAATCTAATAGGTTACTGGTTCAAAACAAAACCACAATGGTTGCTCCTTTGTTGCCTCCTTTCAATTATAATGTTGAGTAAATGTAGTAAATCAGGAACTTTGCAAACAACTATCTATGATAAAAACTTACGATTCTTGTCTGTAGTGGACGGTTGAATGTAAAAACATGGTATTGGGTGTTCATGAGCCTCCTCCATAATGCTACCATGTAGTCAACGGAGATGATTAGAAAGAAAATTTCCCTATCTGATTCAGTGTTTGACTCACAGTCTTTGGATGCAACGAATCTGAAAAAATGCAACCGCTAATTTCAATGCATACAAAAATCATGTAAAGAGCATTGAAAATAACTACAAATTAGTGGGGGTATAAAAAATGTTTTGGATGTATTTTACCTAAAAATCCTAAAGGAGCTAAAGCTGACCATCTTCCAAGCATGGGTGAATGGTGGCGTTGTTGCCTGGGGTTTCAACAACTTGTCGGTCGTCGTTATCTTGCATTATTACTGCACTCATGGAAAAATATTTACATTGAAAATTTGATCTTTCGATGCATCCTTTCAAACATGGAAAAAACCTAGGGTCTATTATTTTTTACGTAACTAGTCATTCCACCATGACCGCTAATATGCCAAGAAAACACCATAGCTTGAGAATGTAAAAGTTCTTGCATATAATTAGAGAAGTATTGCAGTGGACTGTGAAGAAGGGAGAGGCATATAAATTGAAGAGGAACCGCCATGGGAGGATGTGTCTATAACACTTGGATATTTTAAGAAGGTTTGATTTTCCTCCTACTTTCTTTCGTGTATCCCTCTCTTACAACAAGGCTCTGCTTCCTCTCCTTGGTAGCCACTTTCTCTTCTAGTGTTTCATGAAAGTATCATATTGTGAGCAGCTACACCATTTTTTCTTCCCTATTTTCTTCATTCTAGGGTTTCTTCAGTAGTGGGAGTGTTAGGGTTTCTTGAACTTGGTGATAGTCGATTAAGGTTCAACAATTCTGATTTTCCCATAATCAAAGTACGTTTCCGCTTCATCTCGACCATGGATGCTTTTGACTTGTGACAGATGCCTCCCGCGCATTCCCAATTGGAACAATGCCTTTCAGCGTAATTATTAGATTCACAAATTAACAATTTTTTTACAAATATTTGTGACCTTTTTTTATAGATTGATAATTTTATCGAAAAAATATAGATTTTTTTCTTTAAAATTCACTTACCATGCATACATATTTCCTAGTTTTCAATACAAAAAAATTAACCTAAAATTAGATACTTCCCAAAAACCATCACTCTAAAAAAGACTCTGATCTTCATATGCTTGAGTTTCAACGACAAGTATGAAACTTTATCAATGGAGATATGCTGTCAATAGCCGACGTCTTCTTAGCATTGAATTACCTCGATGGACTCATTGATCTTATTCCCCAGTTCAACTTTCGATAATATGCTTGAGTAATGACAATTTGAATTTCACACAGCAATATCCACATCCAAAAACCCATATCTTTACAAATTGCATTGTGCATGTATCTATGGCAAACAGTCTTAACATAAAACTATATATGTCCGAGGAAAAGAGGGAAGAGTATTGAAAATATGAATATATGGAAGACATGATAATTAGTCCATAAAATGTTAAGGTATTTCATGTGAAGAAAGCATCACATCCCTTCCTCGTTCTACAGTACCTGCGGAAATACAAAAATAAAAACAAAGAATAAAATGGTATGTAATATCCAAAACTTTTGTAAAAATAAGAGGAAAATAGGGTTACTGGAGCAGGTTTGAGGCGTATAGTTGTGATTGTGGGAGGCATTAACTGAGGTAGTGGAAGGCGGAGTGAGAGAAGTTGGAGGGGATTTCAAGCCTTGGCCTGGTAGGAATAGGAAGTGATGAACTAGACACGTTTGTACTCAAATATTTTTCTAGTAGCCATGATTGGTTAAACTATGGTGTCCCTCTCAACTTGTAGAGTTTGGCACTGAAATTCATAGATAAAACTCACCTTGATAGCCAATTGCCATATGTTTTTTTTTCCAACTATCAATCTCACTTTCTTCTATCTTCACAACACTAAGTTGCCTATTCTAATATTTTTGGGCATGCTGGCAAGAAAGGACAACTTCCACCCTTAAAGATGATCATTTAAAGTACAATCGATATAGGAAATTCCTACCTGATTAGATGTATCAAAGGTGTATAGTAAACACACAAGGGCAGAAGCAAGTCCTCCCTTCCTATTGGCTCCAACATGTATTGATTCATTAAACATAAACACAACTATAATACATTCTAGGCTTCAAATACCCATTCAAGAAATAAATCCTCTTGAAGGACAAGAATTGGCAATTTTCCAAGAGCACGTGAGGACATAATTTACGTTCTTATTGACAAAATGAGATTTCTAGGACCAAAAATGCTAATAAATATAAATTGTAGGGTGTGTGAGGCATTTCTTCACCATTACAACAAAGATTTCAATGGTTTCTCAATCATACCCGTGGGTGACTTAGGTCAGTTTCCCTTTGTTGACGATGTACGACTATATGAAGAGAAGTCAATCAGTCACATAATTTGGTGCCATTTTGGCATGTTAATTATTACCCTAGATATAAATGTCAGTTAGCAAGGCAGGAACCCACAACAAATGGAATTTAGAAATTTATCAACCAACATTAGCAATGTACACACAACACTAGAGGATTGAAATCTTCTCATGTCATAAACATAATCTTTCATGTCTCCAATAGTGAAAGAAACCTTTATATGAGTAAAACATCTTTATACAAAAAATGAATTAGAAACCTCGCACAATAAGAGAATGTTAAAATTGTTGCATATTTTAGTGACAATAAGTAGAGCTAACCAAAGTAGACATAGAGTGCAATAGGACCCCAACAACAACCATTTCCTATAATGCTCTTTATCAAAGATCAAGAGGTCATGTTGACATCAAACTTATGGGTAGAATATGGATTGGTCAATCAAGCACTTGGGCAAGTTGTGGAGATTTTCTATAATCTAGAATAACAACCCCCTTACTTGCCTTCCTTTCTTGTTTTCGACTTCAAAAAATACCACGGGCCCACATGGGACATCCTCCGCCCAACATGTTTTCCCCTTCCTCTTGTCACATGCAACATTTGTTAACAAATCCCACTTAAAATGTCATAGGGCCTCGCCATTCATAAGGTAAGGAATGATACTTTATAAGTTTGTAATAAACATCGACAACATTGATTGCATGAGACTAATAGTTACTGCAATCTAAAGAGTACACTCCTTATCTGACTTACACATGTCACTTGCTTTTACATTTGAATGCTACACAAGAATGAAGTGCATAAAAAATTAAATGCACAGAAAGTAGAGTAGGCTAGAATTAGTTGTATATATATTCCTATACATTTACAAGTCATTTAAAATATGTCCTATACAAATAAATCTCATGCGTTACACTTAAAAATGCTATCCTATATCAATAAAAAAATTGTCATTAGAAACTTATGTCCCTTCCACATTTGTCAACAATACTACATTTTTCGCTCTTCCCCTTCCCACAATTTTTTTCAAGAGAATACACATTTCATTGGAACATACATCTCCATTATGCTTAACATAAGCAATCACACATGAGTAGTGTGATGTTAACACTAAAAGGGATGTGGTGGAAGAAGGAAATGTGGATAAGGGAAGTAAACTAAGAAGTGTAGTTGTGTTTGTTAAAGTATATGATTTTTCAGTTATATGGAGGAAGAAAGAGTGGAATAGAAGTCAAAATTAGAATGGAGGGTGGTGGTGTAATGTGTGGTAATCTTATAGAGTATTGAATATTTATGATGATTATTTAAAAGAATGTACCTGAAATGCGAGTGAAGTGAATAGGAATAAATTGCAGAAAATATAATTAACATGAAGAATAGGTTTATGCAAACAAAAAAAATGATGGGGAACAAGATCAGAAAATGGTTGCGACATGGAAACGAAGCAAAACATCTTTACGGTGTGGATGTGAAGGAGGATTGAAAGCGAGAGATGAAGGTGAGACTATATGGTATGCTCTCTTCTAGATATATATGTGTGCGCTCGTACTAGGTAGAGCAGTTCGGGATGTGAAACTCTATTTTCCTACAACCAAATGACATATATGTGAATATTTTGAAGGGGTAAGGACCAACTGTGTAGTCATTAAGGAAATATATTATGGAGATATCTGAAAAAATAAAGAGTGGTTGATCGATAATGCTGAGGTGAATAGTTGTTTGTAATTTTAGGAATTTTGTTTTATGGGTAGTTAAAGCACACATATATGTAAGGGTAATTCACATGTGTTCCTGAAAGGATAATTTAGATACAAATATATTTTGACCATACATCATGTGCGAGGGTCATGATTTCATACACATTTGACATTAGGGTTTCTCTCTAGCAATAAGGGTAATGATTAAGAGTTCTCTCATCAATAGTTCTGATGGTTTCATCTATCAACATGCATCGGAGTCAAGGATTGCAATTGGTTGATGTTCAATCTATTAGATAAGACAAAGACACAAATGAAAATTTAGAAATAAGGTGGTAATTAAATAGCTATATGCTCCATACCTATTCCATGGTTGAAATTGTTCTTACCAAAACTATATTTGATATTTGTGCTTCACATTATTGTCTTCATCTCACTTTCATCATTCATGCGAGTACAAGTTGGGCTTAAAGAATTAAAATAGAAAATTTGGGAAATCTAATAGGTTACTCATTCAAAACCAAACCACAATGGTTGCTCCTTTGTTGCCTCCTTTCAATTGTAATGTTGAGTAAATGTAGTAAATCAAGAACTTTGCAAACAACTATCTATGATAAAAACTTACGATTCTTGTCTGTAGTGGACGATTGAATGTAAAAACATGGTATTGGGTGTTCATGAGCCTCCTCCATAATGCTACCATGTAGTCAATAGAGATGATTAGAAATAAAATTTCCCTATCTGATTTAGTGTTTGACTCACAGTCTTTGGATGCAACGAATCTGAAAAAATGCAACCGCTAATTTCAATGCATACAAAAATCATGTAAAGAGCATTGAAAATAACTACAAATTAGTGGGGGTATAAAAAATGTTTTGGATGTATTTTACCTAAAAATCCTAAAGGAGTTAAAGTTGACCATCTTCCAAGCATGGGTGAATGGCAGGCGTTGTCGCCTGGGGTTTCAACAACTTGTCGGTCGTCGTTATCTTGCATTATTACTGCACTCATGGAAAAATATTTACATTGAAAAGTTGATCTTTCGATGCCTCCTTTCAAACATGGAAACAACCTAGGGTCTATTATTTTTTACGTAACTAGTCATGCCACCATGACCGCTAATATAACAAGAAAACACCATAGCTTGGGAATGTAAAAGTTCTTGCACATAATTAGAGAAGTATTGCAGTGGACTGTGAAGAAGGGAGTGGCATATAAATTGAAGAGGAACCGCCATGGGAGGATGTGTCTATAACACTTGGATATTTTAAGAAGGTTCGATTTTCCTCCTACTTTCTTTCGTGTATCCCTCTCTTACAACAAGGCTCTTCTTCCTCTCCTTGGTAGACGCTTTCTCTTCTAGTGTTTCATGAAAGTATTATATTGTGAGCAGCTACACCAATTTTTTCTCCCCTATTTTCTTCATTCTAGGGTTTCTTCAGTAGTGCGAGTGTTAGGGTTTCTTGAACTTGGTGATAGTCGATTAAGGTTCAACAGTTCTGATTTTCCCATAATCAAAGTACTTTGTCGCTTCATCTCAACCGTGGACGCTTTTGACTTGTGTTAGATGCCCCCCCGCGCATGCCCAATTGGAACAATGCCTTTCGGCGTAATTATTAGATTCACAAATTAACAATTTTTTTACAAATATTTGTGACCTTTTTCTACAGATTAATAATTTTATCGAAAAAATTTAGATTTTTTTCTTTAAAATTCACTTAACATGCATACATATTTCCTAGTTTTCAATACAAAAAAATTAACCTAAAATTAGATACTTCCCAAAAACCATCACTCTAAAAAAATACTCTGATCCTCGTGTGCTTGAGTTTCAACGACGAGTATGAAACTTTATCAATGGAGACATGCTTTCAATAGCCGACGTCTTCTTAGCACTGAATTACCTCGACGGACTCATCGATTTTATGTCCCAGTTCAACTTTCCGCTCACTTTTTGTTTTTTCCCTGCTTACAATTACATGAGTAATGACAATTAGAATTTCGCACAGCAATATCCACATCCAAAAACCCATATCTTTACAAATTGCATTGTGCATGTATCTATGGCAAGCAGTCTTAACATAAAATTATATATGTCCAAGGAAAAGAGGGAAGAGTATTTAAAATCTGAATATATTGAAGACATGATAAGCAGTTCATAAAACTTTAAGGCATTTCGTGCGAAGAAAGCATCACGTCCCACCCTCGATCTACAGTACCTTGGGAATTACAAAAATAAAAACAAAGAATAAAATGGTATGTAATATCCAAAACTTTTGTAAAAATAAGAGGAAAAATTGGAGCAGGTTTGAGGAGCATAGTTGTGGTTGTGGGAGGCATTAATTGAGGCAGTGGAAGGCGAAGTGAGAGAATCTGGAGGGGATTTCAAGCCTTGGCCTGGTGCGAATAGGAAGTGGGGCGGAAGCTACGCAGATATCCATAGATGGTTAAAACATAAGAAATGCACATTTGTGAGAGAAGGAGAAATATGAGAAGGCAGAGGACGGGAGACATCAATGCATCACTCTCCGAGCTTGGAGGATTTTCAACTTTTGATTTCATTTGGTCACAATGAGCCGCTGCCACAGACAACAACACTATAAAACCACATGAAGCGGATCACCTCTGTTTTTGTCATATTCCCAAAAAATCCTTGACATAACAGTAGAAATGGTTATCAAGTTCTTTAATGGCGTTGGAGTTGGGATATATTTATAGATAAATAAATTTGAACGGAGGGAGAGCATAATGGTGATCGCTGTAACAGAGACAATTCAGTCTTCTTTCTCTGTACGTGCTGTGAAAAGGATACGCACCCGGTGCCCTTATTAGGAAGGGAAGATAAAATATTTTCAAGCTTAAAGTCCAACGCATAAAAAGACTCGAAAAGGGTGAAATGAGTTGGAGGGGTTGGGTGGGTAGGTGGCAGATAAGATAGTTCACGGCCATCCACACCTATGCTTTATCTAGTATCTATGGCTGAATGGTAAAAGCATCCAACTCATAATTGGCGAAGCAGGTCGCCGATCTATTAACACATGTGTAACGCTCATAAATTACACACACAAATACAACAATAATAATATCAGGATAATTTTTTTTTTTTACTTACATTGCTCACTGCACAACACCACAAGGCTCTAAGCAGAGAAACTCAACAACGCATAAGACACTTACAAAAGTCATCGACTCACATAGACACATGGCAACACCATATAAATGTCGATGCCGCAATTTCACTAATAAACGAATTCTAGCAATGACCCAACCACAAGAAAAGGGACCCAAGGATTGGAAAGCCCACACACATTATTACCATGATTACAACTTAGTTACGATTAACATTCCAAGAACATTACTATGCAAAGATAATTTTGTCAGTTTTCCACCTACAGGTTCTTAAATTAATTTCACATTCAACTTATAGTTCGACCACGTAGATTAGCTCCTTATCTCTTACAACGATCTCCGAACTCACATTATTATTTTTCATCTTTCAAATTTCATACAAAGTTCCTAATTCGCTCATTCTTATGTTAAGCTTATGTTTCTCAAATGTTTATTCAAAGTTTAAATTTTACCCTTACTACAATAGAGAATCTGAAGTAATGTCAAGACATAAATCTTAGGATTTGAGGCAGATTTTGATTCAAGATAGCTTTTCCCAAAACATTTTTCGATCACGATATCCTTATTTCCCATCGTAGTTAAGATATATCAAAAACTTGTTCAATCCATTCAACATTCCTACATCAAGAATAATATATATATATATATATATATATATATATATATATATATATATATATATTGTTTTCTCGAAGTTAGATCACACCAAGGCAATTCATATTCTTTTTACACAAGTAAATGTCTAATTGAGTTACAAGGACTCCAAGAGTGGCATTATTCCTAACCCCGAATCTCGTTTTATTCTTATATGTTTTACTCGAACATTGCGCTATGGTCTCATTATTGGCATCACTTTGTAACAAAAGAGTTACAAAAGTACTTGTCTAATATTTTAAAGAAGTACATGATTGGAAGCATTAGAACCATTAATGAACCACAAGTGATTTGTTTTCAAAGTGAGATCCCATGTTTCCACATTTTGTGATTCCGCATGAGGACTTTCTTTTATTCTTAAAGTCATAAGCGACATAACAAGGAATTACATAACCAAGTTTTCAATTTCCTGATTTCTCTTAAGTCAACATCTTTCAAATCAATTTCGTTTGCAAAGAGTTACTCACAATTTTCTACCCACCAGTTAACCTCCAAAACAACTATGGTTTAGTTTAATTCCAATTTATACTCAGGGATCTACGCCCTATAACAGATCAGATTAAGGTAAAAAAAACATATTTACCCAATAAAGCCTCTGCAAAGGACCCATGTGCTATACTTTCACTAGCCAAGATAACACATTTAGCTGAGAGGATCTAAAGAGGTCATTAACAAGAGTTTAAGTAATAGTACAACTATTTCACTAGCTCCATTGTGTCATCTGGATCCCACAAGCAAATCATTCGATGAAGAAATTTAATTCTAAATCCAACTTGGAAGACAAGGTAGTCCACTAGGATACTAAGGAAGTGCTAGTTCTACTTTAGATAAATTTTGACCGTATTGCTCCTAGCTGTCAGGTTTATGACGATGTCACTAAACATACTAACTAAGACGATAAACCTATTCTTGGGCTCTTATTTATCTAAAATAGGAGGTGTCATGAAGAGCAAGGTTCATTCGAAGGTCTCAGTTTTCTATGCTAAGGGATTAACACATGCAGGTTAGTTATGCACGAATTTGAACTAGGGTTGACCGTTTCATTTGCATTTCTTTATTGCATTTTCAAGGTAAGGAAAACATGGCTCCCCGATTAATTAATCATCTATTGTTCACTGGAAATACACTACAAGATATTAAATTCAAATTCATTTAACATATATATATATATATATATATATATATATATATATATATATATATCAACCTTTTTACCATACGTAAATATGAATTAAAATTGCACCTATGATTAAATGTGCATTTCCCAAGGTATACTTAAAACTAACATCTCACACATATTACAAAATTTCACATATAAAATTTTATGTAACATGCCAATACATTATACATATATACATTCTACAATGACCTATACAAATTATAATAATAAAAAATGAATTACACCACGCCTTTTCTCCATCTTTCTTGTATCTTGCAAAAACATGTGAGCAAGAAATCAACGATAAATAGCTGGCATGACATCCACCTAGATCTAGCATAATTAACGTTTTCAGTTTTCCATTTATAAAATAATAATAATTTGCATTTGAAAGGAGAGGGTTAGAGACGTGTTGATTTCATTTCATTTCACTTAATTTGTTAACCAACAAGAGAGAGAGAGAGAGATAGGGAGAGAGAGACATTATTTTGCCACAATTATATTTTCACACAAAAAGTCACATGATAGAGTTTCAAATAGTGATTTACAAGTGTCAACATGTTTCCACTGTTGTTTGGTAACCCGATGGGGGTCCTAAAACTTTCTTTTTATGTTTTCCTGCTAGTTGCAAAAACGTTCAATTTAGGGTTCGAGGCTAAGAAAGTGTGTTCAAAAATTGTCTTCTGATGAGCAGAAACCCAATGGGTAAATTTACACTTATCTTCCTATATACCAAGAAATCACAAGAACTAACGGAATTTAGAACATGCAAATGGTTTACAATTGGTGGCTACATTTTCGGAGCCACCGATCGTAGTTGGGCTAGTTCTAACAACACCCAATTTTAGCTCAAGGGCTAAGAAAGCCTCATCCAAAACTGACCTTCAATAAATGAACATGTAACAAAAAAATTCCTACATGCTCTCATATATATGGAGAATTCACTGGAGTCGACGGAATTGAGAATTGAAAAATGGGTTGCAAACGGCGATGAGTTTTATTGAACCACCAGTCATAGTTGAGTCAGTTTGACCTAGTCAAACAATGACCCGAGGCCTAAAAAATGCCTCTACCAAACTTTCTAGAATAGTGTGTTTCCCCAAACCGAAGGTTACAAGATATTTTCTAGTAAAAATACTAGAGGTTTGTGAAGGCAGATAAGCATTTCGTTGCTTAGGGTTAAAATGTTGGGTCAAAATGAAAGCCAACTTTTTAGTTTTAACAAGTTCCCAAAAGTGTAAAACGGAGTAACAAGACTCCTTGAGGAGCAGAAAAGAGAGAACAAAGGGTCATTAGGGGTCAATCTAAATCTTGGTGTGACTCTCCCCATTACAAGGATCACATATGATGCTTGACATCACTTTTAGGGGCTCAGAATGTTGTTTGCACATCTCTAGAAATTATGTTTATCAACTTTGCAAGGTAGACAATTTTTTTTAACTTAGTTAACTCATCTAGCTCTCGCCAATACCAATGGGCATGAGCACAAAAATTTATACACCTTGGGTTTATCAATGCATGCAGTTGTGGGAACAATCCCGGTTGATGGTCGAGGTGTAAATTGGTTATGCAAATCACAAGGTGGAGTTTTGTCATTTTAGACTATATAATTTGGTTAAATATCCAAATGGTTAATTATCCACTGGTTCACTATTCCTATTATATTGAATATGAAAGAACTAAATTACGAAAATTATAGAATATTTCGATAAGGAGAGCATGCCTGGAATAATACGAGTGGGCCTTAGATGTCGTCGCCCTTCTGATCGACCGCTTGCAAAAACACTAAATTTTTTATAGCCAACGTGACTACCCTTCCATGAGGTATCATCTGGTTGAGGCATTTCTCTAAACAAACCCAAAGTATCTTCAAGAGTATCATTTGCACAAACCTTTATAAAACTCACATTTTTAACCCAGACTGAGATCCTGGCAGCAAAAGCGATCCCAACACAAATCTCCTAACATGAGATTTCCCGTTGTTCCTTTAACACACTGAATCGATGATTACAAGCATGGAATCTAGAAGATTTGTTTTTTATTATTGCAAAAATGATAAAATCATATACACGATTAGATGGTTCCAACTTCCAAGGCTGGAAAAATCATATTTCTTAATGAAAGGATCTTGATTCTGCCAAACAAAAAGACTTTGAAGGGTGCAATATTCTTGACACAACATCTTGCGTTTGTGGTAAAATTTTTTAAGAACACATCAGCATGTCTACCATTTTAGGCATGTTATAGTCACAACTTATGTTGAAGTTGTTATTGGATTTCCCTCAAGTAGTAGCCCTTTGTCGAGAGTGAGAATATGTGTTGAGAGAACATATGCATGCTCTGAGCTCTCGTACAACTGTGAATTTTCCATTCTCTCTTGGATCTCTTTCAACTCAGACTCAAGTGCTTTACAAATTTGGTCTCCTACCTAAGTAGCTGGATTAACTTTTTTCTTGATAAATCACCCTTATCTGCACATACTCTAGCATAAAAAATGGGATTCACAACACTTAATCGATTTCTTTTCCTATCAACTTCAAGGAAGACAAATCGTTGCTCCACGTTGATTGATTCTACATGCTCAATAGAAAGTTCATTTACCGCAGGGTTTGAATTATTTTCTATGAGACTGGATCTCTGTATGAGAAGATTGCATTAAAATGATTCATGCCATTGCAGCTGCTACCATTGATTGCGTTCAATAAGTTGGAAGCTTAAAATCAACTAAAAAGTCCCTTTCTTCCTCCATTGGATACAAAAAAACAAAACAGTGATAGGAAAATATTTCCTCTCATAGACGATTGAACCCACTTCAAAATACAAATATAAATCCAGATAAAATAATTTGTATAAAGTAAAGATGAACAGATATTAGGAATACACACTTGTCTCAAGGTGTAGGTCTGATTTAATTCATAATCGGATTTATTTTAGGATGGCTAATAGTGAGAGATCCCTCCAGCACAGTCCCCTGTCACGTTCCCTCTCTCACTACAGGGGTTAAATCTGACGGTCACACTTACCCGTCAAGGAAAATTTTTGTGACGGTTTTATAACAAATATTACCTTGTGCATGACATTTATTTTTCATTTTTTACTTTCATAATTATAATATAGATACAAATATTTATATTTTTCATATAGTAAAATCATATCATAAACATATATCTAACTTTGAAGAGGATACATGTTAATAAAGATGGGGTAAAAGGAAAAAACTAAGTTCAATTTCTTACCTGAAATGTTATAAGATAAATAAAGACTGAAGCCGAGATCAAGTGAAGGCTTCTGTCAAATCTGTGAAACTCTATAAATTCCCAAAGTCTTGTAGGGTGTATCAGATCCCATTGTCCCAGCATTGAATTTATGTGTAAAATGCAGACGACTAGTACTTGAAGTGGAAGGAAAACATCCAACAGTTCCATTTCATCACCAAGAATCACAATACTAGCAACAACCTCAATTTCCCATCTATAACAACACTGATCAATATCTCGTTGCTCCTTTGCTGTTGCGACGACCGTGCTTCTCAGAATTGAACGTTGTTGCTTTTCCTTTGAAACGTTAGTGTTTCGCCTTGTAGAGTTTAACTATGGTGGCTAGTAATAATGATAATAATAAATTATGTTGTATTATCGATCAACGATAGTAAGTTATTATTAATTTCTGTATGACGATTGTTATCAACATCATCCTTTGGTATTTTGTTGTCGCTTCTACTGATCGAGCCTCGTTGCGCAGACAAGGATGAGTACGATCTGTGGGGGCGCCTTTGAAGGTGGGAACTAGTTCTTAAATGTTGATGGACCATTGATAAGTTCTAAAATTGTTTTGTATATATGTATATATATATCAGCCTTGTTTCTCCTGGCAAGCGGCCTGTCCCCAAGCATGGGCTCCAAAAATAAAATAAAATGCAATATTGTTGTGATGTGGTTAGATGACGGATGGGAGGTATTGCTGGGCAATTCTTTAATGAGATTTTAATGCTCTTGGTTGGCATGAGACAGTGGGAGTCGGTGGAGTCTTGAAATCCTCCAGCATGATCTTATTTTATTGTTTTCCTCCTTTAATGCATATGGGCGCAGTTATGGGTTTTTGCCGGGCTGTAGACGGTTTTTGGTGGCCGTGGGGTTCCTTCCTGTCTCTGCCTGCTGCGTTTCCCTCCTTTTTGTGCCTCATGGATCCAATCTCCCTTCCTCGCGTGCCTGTTCTTCTGCTCTGCCGTGGATGAGGGCCTGTTATCATGAAAGGATGGACATGGGTTTTTGTTCCTGAGGCGTTTCGGGTGGAAAAGGCGCGTTGTTCCTTCTGCTAGCCGCGCACAGCTACCAGCTAAAGAGGTAGGCGTGTTACCTCCACTCCCTTTGGGTGCTGCGAGGTGTGTTCTTGTCGGGGATCCACAGCGACAGCCTGTACCAGTATATAGCCAGACAACAGGCATGTTGCAGTATAGTCGAAGCCCTTGTGAGCGCTTCCAACAAGCAGGATGTCCAACTGGTTTGTTATCTGCTCTGTATCGAATGCATCCTCAAATTCGGGACCCTCCTTAAAGATATTTTTATCTAGTTCGTCTTTGTGACAGTGAGAGTGTAAACCGGAGACCTGAGGAAAATTTATTGCTGAGTTACCCTATTGTTTCTTCTTGTTTTTCGAGGTGAACCATAGAAGAGTAGCTCTTAGAGGCGGATCTGTTTCATATCAGATTTGGGGTTGGTAAAAGAAGTTTTATTTCCTTCTTGGATCGATTGACTCTTTCTTTTATTGTTAGCAGTGTCTATCCGCAGGAGGATTAGGGTTTGAGCGGCAGGTAGGCTGCGGGCTTTTAATGTCAAGAATTTCTGCTTAGCATGGAGGATAAAAATGATGGTTATTGAAGCAAGCTTTAATGGGTGAGACTTCCAGTGGTAAACATGAATCAACCCTGTTTTTAGTTTCAGACATTATCTCTAGCCGTGTCAAATCTGGTACAAAGTATCTGCATGGTGCAGTAACACACAAGTGGAGTAATGGATTTGGTAGCAACTGTTGATTTGATTTATTATCTATTTGTCTGCGGTCTGCTTGTAATAATGATGCTAGGGGTTAGTGGTCTTGGAGGGGATTTGCGTTGTTGAACGTTGAAAAAAGGTGCATTATCGTAAATTGCTTTCAACTTTGTATTTTGCCACAAAGTTGGCTTGGAGACTTCTCTTTAAGAAGTGTTTAAATTGACTGAAGATGGAAGGAGATCACCGAGTTTTCAAGCAGAGGCAATGTGAAGAAGACAGAGGTACTGTGAGCAAGCCTTTGGGCAGTTTAAATTGGATTAGATAAGTTTTCTGTTTGGTATTTTGAAGGGGTCTTCTGCTTTGTAGTTTGATCAGACGAGCGTTTTGTTTGGTACCCGTGTGGGTCTTGTTACTCCAATGGGAAGATGAAAGTCAGACTTTTGGGTGTGCTCCTAAAGCTGCCTTGAAGCTTGCATAAGAGATCTACGTGCTGAGGAGAGGGAGTGTTTGGAATGCGTTGTAGCTGCTGGAGCCTTGTTTCGACGTGGCTACATTGAGGAAGCCCCAAACAGGCATGATAAGACTAACTCTCTCTTAATGATCTATTTCCTTTAACATTTGAATAAATCGACCTTTGCAATTTGGTTCAACTGCTGTAGATGTGGTTTTCGTTTAGAAGGTTGATGTATTTCTGTTTTACTAAATAATAGCGTTTGGACTCTGGATGTTGCATAACATGCTTTCTTCTTATTTTGACTCCTTCTTGGAAGAGATTCCCAGGAAGAGATGGGTCCCAAATGACTTTTATCACAACTGCTTGAGTAGAAGTGATCTCTATATCGATTCTTGCTTCTGATCTTCTAATGTGGGCTTATCTGGTTGCCCTGATTATTGCATTTCCCTTGAATGATGGTTTCTGTGGAATTTTAGTATGGAACTGGCTTTGCAGGTTTGCCTTCGGGAGAGAATCGGGTTTTCGGAACCCTGAAGCATCCAGGCATCATGCTTCGTGTTGGATGTTCCCCGAAACCTGAATCCCGAAACCCGATTTGTCTAAGTTTCCTTGTGGCGGGTTTTCGGAACCCCGAAGCATCCAGGCATCATGCTTCGTGTTGGATGTTCCCCGAAACCCGAAACCCGATTTGTCTAAGTTCCTTTGTGGCGGGTTTTCGGAACCCCGAAGCATCCAGGCATCATGCTTCGTGTTGGATGTTCCCCGAAACCCGAAACCTGATTTTCCTAAGTTCCTTTGTGGCGGGTTTTCGGAACTCCGAAGCATCGCAGCATCATGCTTCGTGTCGGTTGCTTTCCGCAACCCGAAACCCGATTTTCTCTATGTTCCTTTGTGGCGGGTTTTCGGAACTCCGAAGCATCGCAGCATCATGCTTCGTGTCGGTTGCTTTCCGCAACCCGAAACCCGATTTTCTTTGTTCCTTTGTGGCGGGTTTTCAGAACTCCGAAGCATCCAGACATCATGCTTCGTGTTGGATGTTCCCCGAAACCCGAAACCCGATTTGCGCTGTTCCCTTGTGTCAGGTTTTTCGGAACTTGGAAGCATCAAAACATCTTGCTTCGCGTCAGTTGATTCCCGCAACCCGATATCCGATTCGCCTATTTATTTATTTTTTCCTTGGTGTCGGGTTTTCGGACCTTCCGAGCATGCTGAAATGGCGTTAATGCCGAGTTGTCGAGTTGGTTGTCACGAACCAGCTGAAATGTAATAAGTGCAATTTACTTATTTCTATGCGGTTTTCCACATCATTTTTACCGGACGTTTTTCAACTCCGTGGATTTTCGCGCATGCTTATTCAACCCTAAAAACCTAGAACTCGCCTGTGCCGTTGGCGTTAATCGTTTTGATCTTTCCTTGCTCAGTTTGAACGTATTTCTTTCTTCATCCGGGTGCTTGGTTTTCGTGATTTTTTATGTATGGAATTCTTCCCATCCTCTTACCAGGATGTGGGGTTTTTATCTCTGCCCTTTTTGGGAGTTGAGATAAGGTGGTTACTCGTATTTTATAGTGGCCTGGACTGTGGTTGCTTATCTTAGTAAGTCAATTATAACTTTGACATATTAGCAAACACGACAATCTTGTCAATCGTAACTCATTCCAATGAGTTGGACCCTTGTTCTTCTTGAAGCTTTTAAAGACGTGGAATAAGGAACCAAAAGGGGTTACCTAAATAGTATATGAACTTGTGGATTGGTGGAATCCTTGTTAACATAGAGATCTCCTTAATATTGTGAGATAGATATCCAAATTATACTCTCATATCTCTGACTTTTCTACGAAGGTTTGGTACTTGGGTAATATCGATAAATAATATAAGATTGATACTTGTATTTGTTATATAAACCTAATGACATTGGTGCTTTTATTTTTTTGAAATATACATTGTTGGATACTAAATGTGAAGTCGGTCGAGGACATCAGGTGGGCATTATCATTGTTGCTGTGATTTCAGTACGATCTATTGCATGGTTAAAGTTGTAGTGCTAGTCACTTGGAATTGTACCCTTGTGAAGCAGACCCTAAGGAAGTGAACATTAATGAGTAGGATTTATATTGTCATGAGATGTGTAATTAAGCTTTGCATGTATGTTAGAAAGTCATCTGTTAAGGAGCATTGCAAACTTTCTTTTATTTAAATGCTAGATGGCATAAATTATTAAGTGAGGTTTATATCTTATCATGCTCAGTTCTAGCGAACTGACTCTAATAAATATTTGTGCAGATGGATTATGTGAGTAGATTACAGGAAAAGAGTGTAAGAGTTTCATCAGTTCATATTATGAAGTTCTTCGTAGAAAGTTCAATGCGTTGTAAATTTTGTAACCTTGCTTGCAAGGAGTGTGGAAGATCTCTTGTTTTGGTATGTTTGGAAAAACTGCGTGGCGAAGCACTTTTTCCCTTTTGTGGTCAGACTAGTAACTCACTCTGGTGAGAAATGATATTCAATCATTACATTGGTATAAGTATTGTAAAACCTTGTTTTGAGAATAAAATGTTAGTCTAAACTTTCAGACATCTTGTAATGATGTGATATAAGTAAACATTAAATGGAGTGGTTAATCCTTATAGAAGTTAACTAAGATTTTATATTTAGACAAGCTAATATAGAGATGACTTACTTGAGAACAATAGATATCTGAAATAATCAAAAGAGGAAACTATCCTTGTACAGTAAAATATCACATTTTTTTATATATATCCCTAGCTTATCTAGTGAAAACTATCCCCTTTTGGGTGAACTCTCAAACAAGCTTTAAGGAAAATAATGGTTGGAGCTGAAAGATAATAAGTTTTAGCAAGTAAGAGAAGACTTGAGTGAAATACTCTTCAGTGTATAAGAAATTAACTCAGTTGGTGAGATGAATTTGTGTGAACCATATATTGATTCCTTTTGAAAACTTAAGCCATGAGCTAAAGGGTGTCTTACCAAAATAAATAAACCCTAACCATTTCTTACTGTGGCTTGCCCTAGCTGTGAGTGTGTCATGTGGTTGGACTTCCATGTTGTCTCGTCAAAAAGAAAAAAAAAATTGTCCTTGATAAGTGTGAACGTTTCCGTGCTAACCTTGTGGTCTTCCCCATAACAAATGGTTCCAAGTGTTGGTTGTAACCTTGTGACGACATGTTGTGTCGTGTTGAGTCAAAGCAAGTCAAAAAAAAAATATCATGTATTTCATTGTGTTGCTCTTGTGTGTTGGTAGTAATTTTGCTTACCAATTGGATATGTATAGTTGTTTTATTGTATAACAATTCCTTTTTCTAGCACTTTGTGCATTCTTTTTCATCGATTAGTTGTATATAGCCTCTTACTTTCCTACTTCTGAGTCATTACTGAGTTTTATACACAACTTCTGACTGCCCACATAGCCACGCCAACTGCAGCGATAGTTTAATGTCCAGATCCAGTGCTAGATTGATAACATATTCACTGGTAGCTGCATTGATCTATGTTCGCTTGGTTCACTGAGATGGTTTATTCTTCAACTTTTACGGCTTCAAAAGTACAATATCTTAATGTTGGCAGATGAACATTGGATATGACACAACTAAATAAATTAAAGTCTTGAGGACTTTAAAATCTTATAGAATCTTAGAAAACGGAAAAATCGGTATGTACATCCCTATTCCACTTTGTTTATATTGTACATTACGTACATCACTTTTTCACATTTTACTAATCTTGTAGATTATCTGGTGATCTCTATCATGTTGATGCAATTAGTGTTTCATTGATAATGAGCCAACTCGGGACAACCAACTCTGCCAAATAGAGACCAATGATTATAAAATTAGATATAGAAACTTTTAAATGGTTGGTTATATTAAGTGCACGTAAATATGATACTTTCCGAAAACATTTTCCCATCCCGTGCTACGGGGTAAAAATTATGACAACCATTTTTTATGGTTAAAACACAAAAAATGTCTACACATGTGTCAAATTTAACCCCCGACTACAACTATCCAATGTCAGCTAAATTTACGATATAACTTTGGTTCCATTGTGGTTAAGGCCTACGGATCTCAAATAAAGTGCAAGAATTACTATGCAAGGAAGATGATAAGTCTTAAAGTATGTCAGGATGCCCAGGGCCTGAACAACCATTGCCACATGCCACCCTCCAGCCCACGCTTCTAATTGTTTTTATTATTATTATTTTGATTTTTTTTTTAAGGAGGAGAGGCTCCAAGCTTCATCTTATTGTAAAAAATATGCAAATTGTAAATTTTTTTGTATCTACCATAAGTCATAAAAATATTGAAGTAGTCAAACAAACACGGCGGTAGAGGATTTTATATAATCTGTTGGTCTCCTTTAACAATTTTTTTTGGTTTGTTATAGTCAATTTGACAACAAATTTAATAATTAACAAAGCCATGATATGGCAAATCCTGTCGAAAATGAAGTTTTGTGGTTTGGATGAAGACTTTGTTGCATAGTGGGAATCACATTTTAATTTTGAAGGAAGACATAAATGTTTTATACTTTTTTGAAGAGGAACAAAAACCCAATTGGTTTTTTTCTGATTGACAAGTGCGCAATCAAGTGCGGTAAACAATGGAGAGTGTCACTTGTGCTAGAATACATGATTAAAGCATTGACATGTATCCAAAAATCAATTTTTGGACGGGGTTCATTGGTGTCTTCGGTTAGTCGGTGTGGATGTTTCATGAATTGATTAAAGCCAAGGTGTAGAAGCACATTACACATTTGAGAAGATGCGTGAATTATTCTTTTGTAGGAGGTTGAGCCAATTCTTTTAGCTGTTATCATGGAGATTTTGAAAATTTATTCATCCGGAGGGAAAATATGACGAAGAAAGTATTTGTTGTTTATGTAATTGTTGAGTTTTGTATCACAATATTTTAAAATAAGTGTTATTGTTTTTCCGTAGATTATTGTGTATTCCCAAGTGTAATGTGAATATGATGGGAGGATTATTAGAACCATGTATTTTGTGTAGTGGGAATCACATTTTAATTTCAAAGGAAGGCATAATTGTTTTATACTTTTTTAAAGAGGACTAAAAACACAATTGGTTTTTGTCTGACTGACAAGTGTGCAATCAAGTGCGGTAATATAGTGCTATGGAATGACCCAGACCATGTAAGATTTTTTTTTATTGTGAGTGTAATTTGTGGTTAAAGGGGTCTAAAACATTGGGGAAAATGTAATAGGTTCTAGGTTTGAAATCCAACCATCTGAATACAAAAAACCTTGTTCTTTGCTCGCAGCTTGCAGAGAAAACCAAGGTAGTTTGAAAACAAGATCTAGTCAAAATAGGAATTTGTTTTCAAAGGATTTATGTCAATTTTGAAAAAATATTCCAACCTACATGTGTCTAAAGGATTATGTAGAAATTCTCCAGCCAGTTCAAAACAAAGGAATGTGGAAAATACAAGTTTTAACCCTTGGAAAAAGTTGAAGATTAAGATGAGCTACGCTGGTTGTTAGGTTCCATCTGCACAACAATCACATAGCATTATTCAAGAAATCAAAATAACATGGTCTGATCAAAATCACCATTACATTGTGCATTACAAACCATTTCACAGAATAAAACAAAGCAAAATACTAGACCTCAAGCAAGAATGACCATAACCAAACCTGATGGATCTTGCCTGGTTAAGAGACCAATCAATATGAATAGTTAGACCCCCTGGAATGTGTACACCAGTGAGAATAGATCTGGTGAAACAAGTGAATGCAACCATGTACTAGTCCTGAGGTGGCTAATTTGCAGTGACAAGAATAGAGTAGAGTAACATCTTAAATCCTAACAATGCAAGGAAATTTTCTTGATTTGGAATATAATGTATCCAATTTTAATGATCCACACATCCAAAAAATTGTCATGTCTCTGACTGTAGAAAAATTAACATTGACAGAATTGTTTCTCTAATATCATTAAATGTGATGTTTTGAATTTTGGTGAGATACATGTTGAGAGTCCATTCTAACAAGGCCATGAATGGCATATATTTCCGAAGCAATTGTAAAGCTTTATACATAGGAATGAAAAATGTAAATGTTTACTAAATTCTTGCCAAATGTTTAACTAATGAATGATCAATATGTCACCTCATGGAGTATTGTAATTGTAAGTTACAGATAACATGAGCAACCTCTTAAAGCACTGATAGTGTTTTACCAAATATAACATGTCAGGTATAAAGCACTGATAGTGTTTTACTAGATATAACATGTCAGGTATAAAATGTGAACAATTCACCTTTGCTATTATACATTGTCATAGAGAGTCAAACAAACTTGAAAAGAGTGATAATTTTCTATTGATTATTACGAGACTACAAAGACATAACATTGTTGAAAAGCACGATAAGCAACAAAGTGATTTGATATAGGAATTTTTGCTGAGATTTTCATTACTATATTGTAATGCATATCCTTCCCGACAAGGAAACCAACAGCTACACATAAGCTATGTAGTGAAATAAAAAACACCTAGTCAAAGATAACAACAAAATTATATTGTATATTATTGGCGATATATTTATACATTCATAGAGTAGGGGTCTAGATTCTTAAGGTGCTTATTTTTGTGTTCGTGGTAGCCAATGTTGGTCTATAAGATTCTTTTTTTAATTTTTTTGTATGATTTACATTTACATAGTATTGAAATTGCTAGGTCCTTTACAACCTGACCTCGAACATGACAATCATTGTTTAAATTGATTAAATAACTAATATCAACTCTTGGTCTGAAATAAGATGCAACTGATTCGAGCACGATGCTTTAGTAGAAGATGAGAGTGACCCAAAGGAGTCTTTGCCAAAGTCATTTGATAAAGTAGCAGAAGTGGCAAAACAAGTGAAGGAAAACATAGTTTGGAATGCCAAGGTAATTCAGAGAGACGGGACAACCTGTTGGCGACAAATCACCCAGAATTTGTGGAGCTTGTTCCGCTATTTTAGAATGTAATTATTTTAGGTGGAGTTACAATTGTGATTATTGTCTGCTGAGGTTTGAGTGAAAACTTCAGGTTATGCTTATTGAAGAACATGTGGTGACAGTGGCAGCATCATTTACAACCATCTCTTAATTGCACAATAGAATACTATTTATACAACTTAGATGAAATAATTAAGACCAATTTTTCGTTGGCATCCTGTGGGTGGTGACTACAATCATTTGGCGTACGCATGCGTGGAACATTGTCAAAATATTTTTTTGTCCTCTTTAGGCTGTTAGAAGGAAAATTTAATTAATATAAGTTGTCATTAAGCATTTAACATAAGGAATTTGGTTGATCGTAACAAATGGGAAGTACGAGGAAATGATGCCTTGGGTTTAATGTAGTTAATATTGTTGGTAAATCTTACCTGATCTATATGTTTTTCAAATTTTATGTTATGCAACTCATTCTAATGAGTGGAATAAGTGAGTCATAGGTCTATTTAGCACAACCCTTCGGTGTGGGAATTCATTTGCATTGTGCGTTGGTAATCTGTTGGTTTAGCGCTTGGGAGATTTTGTGGGTTGTTCCCTTTTCTTTGTAGTAATGGAGAATCTAGGGAGCTCTGATGCAGGGTCATGTAAGAAAAGACAACAAGCTCTTACAGGTGAATATTTCACCTCTTGGATGGATGATAAAATTAAAAAAACGGAAATGAGAGGGTGGTTGGAGAAGGCTTTGTTGGTTTCTAAGGAATTTGAACATTTGTGAGTGCATGCGAAGGTTGATATTTGATTTCAACCAGATGATAGGAAGACCCAATGTCTTCGACATGGGCCAGGGCTTGAGTGTTGCTAACATTCTATCAAAAGCCTCAAGAAATTCATCCTCCACCTCATCCAAAATTGACATTCGATAAATGAACGTGTAATGGAAAATTTCCTACATGTTCTTATATATATGGAGAATTCACTGGAGTCGACGAAATTGAGAACTGACAAATGGGTTGCAAACGGTGACGAGTTTTCCGGACCCACCAGTCGTAGTTGAGTCAGTTTGACCTAGTCAAACAACGACCCAAGGCCTACAAAATGCCTCTACCAAACTTTCTATAAGAGTGTGTTTCCCCAAACCAAAGGTTACAAGATATTTTCTAGTAAAAATACTAGATGTTTGTGAAGGCAGATAAACATTTCGTTGCTTAGGGTTAAAATGCTGGGTCAAAACGAAAGCCAACTTTTTAGTTTTAACAAGTTCCGAAAAGTGTAAATTGGAGTAACAAGGCTCCTTGAGGAGTGAAAAAGAGAGAACAAAGGGTTGTTAGGGGTCAATCTAAATCTTGGTGTGACTCTCCCCATTACAAGGATCACATATGATGCTTGAAATCACTTTTAGGGGCTCAAAATGATGTTTTGCACATCTCAGGAAATTACGTTTATCAACTTTGCAAGGTAGACAAAAATTGTTGACTTAGTTAACTCATCTATTCTCACCAATACCAATGGGCACGAACACAAAAAATTATACACCTTGGGTTTATCAATGCATGCGGTTGTGGGAACAATCTCGGTTGATGGTCGAGGTGTACCTTGGTTATAAAAATCACAAGGTGGAGTTTTGTCATTTTAGAACATATAATTTGGTTAAATATCCAAATGGTTAATTATCCACTCGTTCACTATTTCTATTATATTGAATATGAAAGAACTAAACTACGAAAATTATAGAATATTTCGATAAGGAGAGCATGCCTGGAATAAGACGAGTGGGCCTTAGATGTCCTCACCCTTCCGATCGACCGCTTGCAAAAACATTAAAGTTGTTACACCCAATGTGACTACCCTTCCATGAGGTATCATCTGGTTGAGGTATTTCTCTAAACAAACCAAAAGTATCTTCAAGAGTATCATTTGCACAAACCTTTATAAAACTCATATTTTTAACCCAGACTGAGATCCTGGCAGCAAAAGCGAGCCCAACACAAATCTCCTAACATGAGATTTTCTGCAATTCCTTTAACACACTGAATCCATGATTACAAGCATGGAATCTAGAAGCTTTATTTTGTGTTATTGCAAAAATGATAAAATCATATACACGATTCGATGGTTCCAACTTCCAAGGATGGAAAAAACATATTTCTTAATGAAAGGATCTTGATTCTGCCAAATGAAAAGACTTTGAAGGGTGCAATGTTCTTGACACAACATCTTGCATTTGTCATAACATTGTTTGAGAACACATCAACATGTCTACCATTTTAGGCGTCTTATAGTTGCAACTTATGTTGAAGCTATTATTGGATTTCCTTCGAGTAGTAGCCCTTTCTCGAGAGTGAGAATATGTGTTGAGAGAACATATGCATGGTCTGAGCTCTCGTACAGCTGTGCATTTTCCATTCTCTCTTGGATCTCTGTCAACTCAAACTCAAGTGCTATACAAAGATGGTCTCCTGCCTAAGCAGCTGGATATTCTTGCATAATAGTTCTTATGGTGCCTAGGATTAACTGTGTGCTTGATAAATCACCCTTATCTGCACATACTCTAGCATAAAAAATGGGATTCACAACACTTAATCAATTTCTTTGCCTATCAACTTCAAGGCAGACAAATCGTTGCTCCACATTGATTGATTCTACATGCTTAATAAAAAGTTCATTTACCGCACGGTTTGAATTATTTTCTATGAGACTGGATCTTTGTATGAGAAAATTGCATTAAAATGATTCATGCCATTGCGGCTGCTACCATTGATTGCGTTCAATAAGATGGAAGCTTAAAATCAACTAAAAAGTCCCTTTCTTCCTCCATTGTATACAAAAAAAAAAACCGTGATAGGCAAATATTTCCTCTCAGAACAATTGAACCCGCTTCAGAATACAAGTATAAATCCAGATAAAATAATTTGTATAAAGTAAAGATGAAGATATATTAGGAATACAGACTTGTCTCAGCACACAGGTCTGATTTAATTCATAATCGGATTGATTTTAGGATAGCTAATAGTGAGAGATCCCTCCATCACAGTCCGCTGTCACGTTCCCTCTCTCACTACAGGGTTTAAATCTGATGGTCACACTTACCCGTCAAGGAAAATTTTTGTGGCGGTTTTATAACAAATATTACCTTGCGCATGACATGTAATTTTCATTTTTGACTTTCATAATTATAATATAGATACAAATATTTATATTTTTCATATAATAAAATCATATCATAAATGTATATCTAATTTTGAAGAGGATACATGTTAATAAAGATGGGGGAAAAGAAAAAAATTAAGTTCAATTTCTTACCGGAAATGTTATAAGCTAAATAAAGACTGAAGCTGAGATCAAGTGAAGGCTTCTGTCAAATCTGTGCAACTCTATAAATTCCTAAAGTCTTGTAGGGTGTATCAGATCCCATTGTCCCAGCATTGAATTTATGTGTAAAATGGAGACCACTACTACTTGAAGTGGAAGGAAAACATGGAACAGTTCCATTTCATCACCAAGAATCACAATACTAGCAGCAGCCTCAATTGCCCATCTATAACAACACTGATCAATATCCTAGACACTCAGATATACAGAAACTCTGAATATACAACAATGTAGTTGCCTTGGTGATCTTGGAGTGACTTGTAACTTTGGAAAGGCGAGTTTCACAAATAAAGTATGGCCGATAGATGACAAAAAATTAATATATTGAAAGTTCATGTAACAAAATTTGCCGTTAGATTCCTTACCAATTGGATATGTATAGCTATTTTATTGTATAACAATTCCTTTTTCTAGCACTTTGTGCATTCTTTTTCATCGATTAGTTGTATATAGCCTCTTACTTGCCTACTTCTGAGTCATTACTGAGTTTTATACACAACTTCTGACTTCCCACATAGCCACGCCAACTGCAGCGATAGTTTGATGTCCAGACCCAGTGTTAGAGTGATAACATATTCACTGGTAGCTGCATTAATCTATATTCGCTTGGTTCACTGAGACGGTTTATTCTTCAACTTTTACGGCTTCAAAAGTACAACGTCTTAATGTTGGCCGATGAACATTGAATATGACACAACTAAATGAATTAAAGTCTTGAGGGCTTTAAAATCTTATAGAATCTTAGAAAACGGAAAAACCGGTATGTACATCCCTATTCCAGTTTGTGTACATTATACAGTACATACATCGCTTTTTCACATTTTACTAATCCTGTAGATGATCTGTTGATCTCTATCATGTCGAAGCGATTAGTGTTTCATTGACAATGAGCCAACTCGGGACAACCAACTCTGCCAAACAGAGACCAACGATTATAAAATTAGATATAGAAACTTTTAAACGGTCGGTTTTATTAAGTGCACGTCAATATGATACTTTCCGAAAACATTCGCTCATCCTGTGCTACGGGGTAAAAATTAAGACAACCATTTTTTTATGGTTAAAACACAAAAAACGTCTACACAGGTGTCAAATTTAACCCCTAACTATAACTATCCAATGTCAGCTAAATTTACCATATAACTTCAGTTCCATTGTGATTAAGACCTACAGATCTCAAATAAAGTGCAAAAATTACTATGCAAGGAAGATGACAGGTCTTAAAGTATGTCACGATGCCCAGGGCCTGAACAACCGTTGCCACATGCCTCTTATGTCTCTGTCCACTCCTGCCACATGCCACCCTCCAGCGCACGCTTCTACTTTTTTTTATTATTATTATTTTGATTTTTGTTTTAAGCAGGATAGGTAGACTCCGAGCTTCATCTTATTGTGAAAAATACGCAAATTGTAATTATTTTTCTATCTACCATAACTCATAAAAATATTAAAGTAGTCACATTGCTCGTAGCAATCCGTTTTCCCTTCAACTTTTTTAGGAGTCTTCATTATTGACTTTGCAAGCACCCAAAACATTATTTGCAGACGGTGGTTATTTCTTATATATGCTACCGAAACCTCAGTCTTGCCCTGAATTCCGATGGATACCCGCTCTGGTTATTGTCTTCCTCTGTTGCTTACCATTGTTCTGCTGCTGTTCTCTGTATTATTAATATGGAGAAGGAAGAAGAAGACTCTTCCTCTTCCACCTGGACCGCCTGGTTGGCCTCTTGTGGGAAACCTCCTTCAGCTGGGGGAAAAGCCCAACGAGTCACTCTTTGCTCTTTCTCGCCAATACGGCCCACTCATGACCCTCTCTCTCGGGATGAAAACAACAGTGGTGGTCTCTTCCCCTTCCATGGCAAAGGAATTTCTCAAAACCCATGACCAAATATTTTCTGGGAGGAGCGTCACACAAGCAGTAAAGGCGCACTCTTACCACAAGACCTCTGTGGTATGGAGTCAATACGGATCCTACTGGAGGAAACTTAGGCGTATTTCCACCACGGAGCTCATGTCTGCGAAGAAAGTCCAGGCATTGCAGCATCTCAGAAGGGAGCCGCTGTTGCAAATGATTCAATTGCTTTTTGAGGGGAAGGGAAAGAGTGTCAATATTTTCCATACAATACTGCACACGGCTCTGAATATGATGGTTGAGTAGTAACGGAAATGGAAGGCGAATGAGTTAAAAAGGAAAGAAAAAACAAACAAATGTATATTAGAGTGGCAATAAACTTGCTTGAGAACCCCGTTCCATTACTTTCACTATTGTCAAGTGTTTCTTTACTTTACGACATGTTTGTTTCATATTGACAAAGTGACGATATAGCTGATCTTTCCTTAGAAATGTGTGCATTTCAATATATAAAAAGAAAATAATATATGTAGGAGATGTCTTCAAGGTTGTGCTATAATGGTAAGTTATTGTATTGGTGAACGAAAAAGTCATTGATTCAATTCTTAAACATATAGTGTGTGGATGGGCATTTGCATGCCGTTCTAGAAGTTAATTGGTGACATATTTGCTTTGTGTCACATGATGAGTGACATCTTTCCTTGTGTTAGAGCTTTGCAACTTTTACTCGTGGCTTGTGGAGTGGAGTATTTGCACATCACTCCATAGGTTGATCGGTAGCACTTGCTTATGTTAGAGCTTCACAACTTTGAGTATTTGCACATAACTCCATAGGTTGATCGGTAGCACTCGCCTTATGTTAGAGCTTCACAATTCATAGTTACTGGGTATTTGTTGATTCCTTTGTACTACCTACAAAATATGTAGGAGATGAAAGGTGAAAAATTGTGAAACCAATATGAACATCTACATTTCTAACAATAAACTATAAAGATAATGTTCACATAATGTTAGAAGATTTGAACATAAAAAAAAACGTTCATACGTGACATTGAAGGACAATCACCACTTCACGATATCTTATTTTACATGTTTGGAGAGAGTGGGCGATGTTTTATCACACATCTTCTTTGAGACCACTTGTTTCACCCTAGAACAAAAATGGGTTGCATACAAGATAGGAGAAATTGCTTCATCAATACAATGATATATGCAACTAATCAAACTAAATTAAACAAAATTGAACCAATTACGTTGATATCTACTTTCCTATATCTTATCCCTCATCATTGTGGAGGGTGTATTCCTTTTCAACACGCCTTTTGTTTATAGGTCAGGTCCTTCTCTCAACATTCTTGTCATTTTAACATTCATCTTTAAAAAAATAGTGAGTTGCATACAAGATGTGCACAAGTAAATCAATAAGATGGTATATGAAATAATTATGTCAAGGCATCTTACACTGGTGCACGTGATGGCTAGGAAGCATCATAAAATTCCATCGGTCATCTCCCAGGATCCAACCATCTACTTTCTAGTAACGTATTACCACAACCTTATTATAGAGTGTGTCGGCCAAATTCATTTGGCCCTTGGTGCTTCATCGGCCACCTTCTCCTCTCATTGTCGTCTCTTCATATTATTCCATCAATGGAGAGAGTGAAATAATGACCACCTCTACCCCTGCATTCAATGCACAAAATATCTACTACTCCTATAAATTACAACACACAAATGTATCAGACCAATGTATTCTCCCTCATGGACCATGTTTCCTAGCTAAAGATGTGGTGGATACCATTTTCAAGAAGGCATTATTAACGCCACTTGGAATTTCTCTCTCTTGAATCTGAAGTCAAAGCGACCTCATCTTAATGCAGTTTTGGCAGTTGAGGATAGACATGGCATAACTTAAAGAGAAGGTTGTTTCAAAAAATGGTTTTAGTTCTCTCTTGATTTGCTTAGTGATCAATCCACATTCTTCTACAGAATATTGTCACATGTATGTAATTCTCACATCGGAAAATTGCAATATTTATTTTGACATGCATTCTTCATAACAAGTACTTTAAATATTACAATTTAACAGAGTTAAACCTGTGTCTTCACTACATGCATTTACTTTTTACCTTCTGATTACTCCATAACAAGTTAGTGAAAACATTTATTTTTGGAATTTTTTGCCCCTATCCTTTTAAGCCTTTAACTTGTTATTTCAATCGATAAATTTGTTTTAGATGTAAGGTTTATATAATTTTTTCATCTTCTTTATATAGAGTTCTTGTGAGCAATTTCAAATTTTTTAAAAGAATACAAGATGATTAATTAGGAGTGCCATTCCACTTTCATAGCTCTTTTTAATCACAACTTCTCCTTAACTTTAAATAATAAGTGAGAATCACCAACTTGCATATTGTACCAATTTCAATCCTGCTATCTTTATCCAGGACACATTCCACTTCTTTGGTATGGAACAATTTTTCCCTTGGCAATTTCTTATATCTTAGCACATGTATTGAATGTTGTACAAGTTTGTGTTGTTTGCATGATGGTAATATTGTTACTTTTCGTAGACTCTATTAATGAATATCCTTACTCTACCGCAAAGAACCTTCATCACCTTCATTACCTTGTGAATGTAGATGTTGTTTCTTTGACTTTTAGTGCCATCCCAAACTATCTTCGTTATATTCCAAAAACTGAAAAAAAAAAAAAGAAAAAAACTCTAAAAAAGGACATATTTGCCAACAATTGTCCCTTAAATTCAAAACTCCATTTTCCACTGAGGCTAATAGCATGCAATTGAAAAAGGTCATTAATAAAATAAGGTCTCAAAATACATTTTAACAATCATATTTAATGGCTACTATTTCAGTCTGTAGGGTGCATCGATTAGTGACTGTCTCGGCCCCCTTTATCTTTCTATTGGGTCCACCCAGTGGAATAGATTACACACGTCAACGCACTTGGCTTTGGACCATGTAAGGGGACAACCCAGGGGGGAGTACTGTGGTTTGGATCGATTCATGTTTTTCCTTTTTCCAATGTTTTGCATTTTTTTTAAATAGTCATTTCTAATAGGTTGTGTTCTATTTTTTAGATTCAAGTTTATTAAGGTGAAATTAATGTGTTTTTTTTTTTTTAAATAATCAATTGAGTGTATTTGTATTGTTAGAGAGCTCTAATACCTTGGTTTATAAAAGTAACAAATTTTTGCAATATTATTGTTGGTGACAAATAGGGTTAATAATTGGATAGTTTGCTCTGATTTTATTGATAAGTGACATAAGATAAAATGGCCTGAGAACAAAATGGAAACTCCTTTGATTAAGATATCTGACACAAATTTTAATGAAGTTGAAGGCTTCTCAAGAAGAATTCTAACTTCAAGGAGCTTCCAGCATCAACCTTCAAAAAGGGTTGTTATTTGGACAACTGAAAAAGAAGGTAGCTTGATTGGGCAAATCCTTTGAAATAATTAGAAATGTTTCAGAAAACAGGATGTTCCAAAATTTCTTCGGACATCAGTGGCAAACGCCTATAGAACTCGGCGATCTAGTCATAAGTGATTATCAAGTTGATTTCCATGCTATATTGAAATCTTATGACAAAGGGTTGATTCATTCCTCCGAATTGATGGATTGAAAAATTCATCAAATTACTTCATTGAGTTGTCAAATGAACGTAAATAGTGGTGATGTAACATTCTCAATTGAAATGACAAATAATATACAAAATTGACACTGGCTGTTTGAAAGTGGGATTTAATGACCATTTGCCCATGTGTCATTAAGACATTGTAAACCAAATGGTTTAGAAGTTGTCATGAGTGTATATGAATGTCTTAAGACCAAATATTTGTTGGGGCTCGAAATTTTGGCTGACCATGAATGTAAGGAATTCTTAAAGTGGCATTTGCGTAATTACTGATGGTTAAATTAGCTCCAAAATCATTTACATCTTCAGTTTATGAACATAGCATTGTCTTGAACAAATTTCTAATTGTAAATCAATGCATTGTATCTAGAAAGGAAGTGGGATTTTAGAGACATGTTCAAAGTTAGCCATTTCCTGATTTTTATCAAACTTGTAAAATTTTGAAAGGAGAACATCATGACCAATCTAGATGAACAGTCAAATTGGAATATTAATTCAGCTAAACCTATATATTCAATGTTGGCTCTTTTCCATCAAGTATGAAATCTGGCAGAAGATTGATCTTCAATCAATACATTTGGAGAAATTACATAATTTATTATATTCAAAATTTGTAATACAAAAAGATAAATTTACTTTTCCACCATAAGGATATTGGTTTCATGCTTTCAGATATTACATGTTGTGAACAGTTGTAACAAGACCCTTATTAGGTTCCAGGACATTGTTCGAACCTGAACCGTTAGATCTTTTAAGAGGAACTGGATGTTCTTCGAGTGGGGTGGGTTGAAAAGAAGGAAGAAACTCAATTTAGCATCTGTCTAGATTAAATTTCTTCCTATAAATAGTTCAAAATTTGCACATGTTCAACAGGCCACTTGGATGTTTAATGCCCCCAATTATTCAATCAGTTAACTCACGTAAATTATAGAGTTGAACAATGAGGAACAGTTATTTACAGAAATTGGCCTTATTTTAGGAACCCAGGTTGAGTTTATTGAGTTATTTACAGTTAAAACTAGTTTCAAGTGAAACTGAACTAAGAGTTAATGATTAGTTAGGTGGTTTGGACTTCAATCTAACCCAATGATCTATTCTTAACTGATCAATGAATTTCTTGTCATTGCAAGGAATAATTCGAATTTTGAAGTTGTGGTGGAATTTCCAAGGCTACAGCAGGACAGCAGGTGCAAACTTATTAAGTGCAAAAGATTTTGTTTGTGATTTGACTGAATCCAGACCTTATATAGGTAGGCTGTGTTTAGTTGATAATGGGGCAATTGTAATTGATCTCTTCCATTTGATTAATGCAAAATAGAGCTTGTGGGGTTTTGGGCAGTAAGCTTTCCCTAGTTTTGATATATTTGTCTCTGTATTTATGCAGTTTTTGTGTGATGATGTTATTTTCCAAAAAGCTATCCCATTTCAAATTTACATGCAGTAGATTATGATTTGTGTCTCATGATTTAGATAAATTTTTTATGAGCAGTTGATTCCAATCTATTGAAATTTCTACATGGTATCAGAGCTTTAATCACAGAAGAACAGGGAATTTAAGTTTCAAAGTCAGGTCTACAGGTCAGTGCAGCAGCATCTCTAACTCAGAGCTTGACAAGATGGCTTTCAACTTTGAAGGCTAGAATTTAGACTTGGATGGCTAGCTCCAAATTCGTAGCTTTCATCGATTTAGGAAGCATTTGCAGATAATGGGTCTTGGCATATTTTGGATCGAGTTGACTGATATTCCACAGCCAACTGCAACCAGATTGTCTGGAGGGAACTGCATAAGGAAGAAGAATTATCCTTGAAGGGGTTCGAGATACATTTTGTCTTTTTCCATTTCGGGAAGACTTCTCCATTCGCAACTGTGGAAAACATCAAACAGAGTTATTCCAGAATCAGAGTTTAGAGAAAGATTTCACTCTAAAGGATAAACTTTGAAAATCAAGATGGAGAAAAACGATACTTTCCGCAGTATCTCCCGAGCAAGCTCACACAATGCCGTTTGAGCTTGGTGGTGTTGGATTTACTGTTCCCAGAAGATGATTTGGTGAGTCTAGCAATTGCTAGGTCTTCCCAAGAGCTTCACAGTTACCAAGATGGCAAATTTCGAGAAAAGCTACCTGATTGGTCACGCTTTGGTTGAGATCTTCAGCAGGAAGAATTTAGGTGAACAAGTAGAGATATCCTTCCAAAGGCCTTGATGAAGAGTCTTAACTTCGCATTGATGGGAAAAGGGAAGAAAGGGAAAGGGAAGAAATTCCAACCCAAGCTCCGATTCTATTCCATGGCGGCAAAAAAAAAAACATTTGTCGAAGGTGAAGTGCTTAAGACTGTCACGAGTTTGGGCACTATGCAACCAGATTTCCGCAGAAGAAATCCAACAAGAAAACTTTCTATAGTATTTGTAGGTTCTTGCAAGCTTTAGTGTCACAGGTTCGAGCTTGATGATGGTTCACACTCGTTGCCCTGCATGGCCAACACAGTTCAATGAGTACCCGCGTGGTATTTGGATTCATGTGCATCTTTTCACATGATTAGATGCAAAGATTTCTTAGTGCAAATGGAGGAGAAGGATCTGACAGATAAATATCGAGCTAGGCGATGACGGGCGGTACTTTGCAACTCCTTATTAACTGATAACCTTCTCAGGAGAGTTGGGATCAGATTATTTCAACTTATAAGATGTTGTATTGCAAGCTAGGAAAATTAAACTTGATAGGACGTATGGTGTAGGCTCATTCCATAGTTACACCTCAAATGACAGGGTTACAATTGTGCATACATGCCAGGATAATTCACATTGGTGCCTGGATGAAAATTCTCAAAGCCCGTACCAGAAACTTCTTCAAGCATTGTTGAAAGATGTTACTGTTATCACCGAATCACAGCACCCCTGGATGTTGATCAATTTCTAGTTTGATCACTCTAAGCATCACAGTGTGATTGGATAACATGGGTACTATCTCCAAGTTGTGGGACTTGCTACTTGAGATAGACCTCCAGAGAAAGCTGGTTCTTGCTCCTAAACTACCTGCCACAATCTACTCTAATGCAGGAGAAACTAGCTATTCTAATCTAAAATTCCAAGGGACCAGGGAGAGAGAATGCATAAAATGAAAGCCTACACTAAAGCGGTGATACACCAGAAAAGGAGGGTGTGAGAGTAATCTCCAAATGTGTGAAATACAGAGGCAAAGTGCACACTAGAAGAGGTGATGACAGTTCACCATAATCTAGCAAAATGCATTCACAGCAATATTCCAAGCACACACAATGATAATGAATTCCTGCAAGAACATAATAAATAGACACAATATACTTGTAGAAAGATTAAAGGGGCAAGAAGAATGCAAGGAAACACAGCAGGGGAAGATATATCCACAAACTGATATTTTATTGCTTCATGATATGCACAGTTCAATCTATTACAAGATAAGGGCCTGGATCACCATGCAAGGAGTCCACTACAAGGGCCTGCAACACACTGGCTTCACAAAGCAATTTTGACAGAGCTTTGTTACCCAAAAACTCTCCCCCTTTACAATGAGCCCAACACTCCAATTTATAGAAAAATGAGAAGGAGAAGAGAAGGGAAAAATGGAAATCCCGAAATCTGTCCTTCAACCACCTGTAAGAGGCATTAAATTGAGTGAAATGATTTTACATTACTTGCAAAAGGCTCCCCATACTGTCCCATGTGCTGCAGCAGAGAAAGAATGATGACCATGCCTCTTAATTGCACTCCCAGCTACCAAATAAAACACTGTTCTGAACCCGGCCACGTTTTCTTAAAAATCTCAATCAATTTCTGATCAAATCTGGAATTTCTTGATTTCTGTGCATCGGGCTCGGAACCACGATTCCAACGGTACCAATTTTGTGCGATTTCGTTGAGAAATGCAAAAGTTATGGCCTTCTGAGTGCGGGCAGCTGTTTTGGGTCTGGCAGGCGTTTTCTGTCATTTGACGGGAATGAGCATTGATTGACTGGAGCCGAATATGTTTCTTTTATTTAAATATATCTACCCTCATTAAAATTAAGAAATCCAGTTTTTGTGGCGTAGAGGACGTCGTGCTCGTTCCAGAAAGTCCAATTTTATGAAAATCGGAGCTCGGAGTCAAAAGTTATGGCCGTTTGAAGTTTCCGGACCAAACGTTGACTTTTCTTCCCTGCCTTCGGCCATTTCGGCTTTTCGCGTCCCGCACGTCCCTTTGTCCCATTTGGTTTCGGTGCTGAAATTTCCCATTTCGGCCGAACCGGCCGGTTCGCGTACTCGCAGCCCATATGTCCCATTTGCTTTCGGACCGTCTGGGACAAATTCGCCCGGTTCGGCCGGTTTGCGCCCTTTTGTCCCAACTGTTCCGGGACAAAAGTTCTCATTTCGGCCGGTTCGGCCGGTTCACGTACTTTTGGCCCGCGTGTCCCAGACTGTTTCGGGCTGCCTTGACTCATTTCGCCCGGTTCGGCCGGTTCGCGTCTTTTTGTCCCGCTTGTCCCAAAGGCGACCCTCTCAGCAGTTAGCCAATTTTTTCTCTCTTTTCGGCCAGATCGGATTTCCGCGTCCCGCGCGTCCTTTTGGCCCAGATGTCCCATTTGCTTTCGGACCGTCTGGCGGCCTTTCGGCCGGTTCGCGCCCTTTTGTCCCAACTGTCCCAAATGCTGCGAGGACTAGGACTTAGCCATTTTTCGTGATTTTTCCTGGCCCGAGCTTGTTTTTGCAATTTTTTTCACATTTTCTCAGAACTTGCTCTCTTCTACTTGGACAGGGGAGTTAGAAAAATATGAGGGGACCCTAGAAACATGAATTTTTTGCCCTGACTCAATCTATTTGCCTGGGACTAAAGAATTTGATGCATGTTATCAAAATTACCTTGAGGGTGAATTTTGGATAACAGAACCTCTACAAACTTGATATAGATGGTAGCGTAGCATTGATGGGTAAAGCAGAAAGTGTGGTGAGCCAGGATGAAGGTGAGTTATGGCATAGGAGATTGGGCCATCTACACCACGGTGCTTTGAAGATCATGCACCAAAGGGTACTTTTCCATAGATAGACACATGCAAGGGATGTACCATGGGGAAGTATACAAAAGCCACTTTTCATGAGAAGGAGATCTGAGCAATGGAAATCCTTGAGAGAGTCCACTCAGATGTGTGTGGACCATTCTCAATAGCTTCCATAGCAAAACACAGGTATTATGTGATTTTTGTTGATGATTTTTCTAGAAAGTGTTAGATCTACGTCATGCAAAAGAAAGATCAGACGTTCTCAAAGTTTTGTGAGTTCAAAGCACTGGTAGAGAAAGATACAGGGAAGAAGGTGAAGGCTCTAAAGGAGTGACAATGGTGTTGAGTACATCTCTAATGAATTCAAGAACTTCTATGCCAAAGAAGGAATTCGGAGAGATTTAATTGCACCTCATAACCCACAATAGAATGGGGTTGCAGAAAGAAAGAACAGAACAATTGTGGGAGCAGCATGAGCTATGTTATATGATCAAGGCCTACCATTGCCATTTATGGGCAGAGGCATGCAACACAGCCGTATTTGTGCAAAACTGTAGTCCTCATCGGATACTTGGCATGAGTACACCAGAGGAGGCCTTTATTGGTAAGAAAACCTGATGTTTCATATTTTAAAATTTTTGGCTCATCTGTCTATTGCCATGTGACCAAAGATGCCAGGATGAAGCTAGAACCAACTGTCAGAGATTGGGATATTTGTGGGGTATACGGATACTCCCCACAACTATAGGGTGTATTTCCCAACTAACAGGATTGACAGTTGTCATAAGTGATCTTAAATTTGATGAGGAGAAAGCCATTCGATTGTCCCTTGAGAGGGAGCTTGATTTGCATGCAGATGAGGAACTCTTAGTTCCCAAGGATGAACCTCAAGATGTGGAGCAGTCACATGCAGAGGATCATGGAGTGGCTGAAACCACTCATGCTGAGTCATCCACTAGAGATGGCAGCAAGCGAACCAGGGAAGTTGATAGATTGTTGCATGATGCTAGAGAGAGTGTGGGACAACCCACATCGCAGCGTAGGCAGACGAGGTTACCAAGTCGGTACACTAACTACATGGCTCTGATGAGCGTGAGTGTAGAGACTGAGCCATCCTCATTCGAGGAAGCTGTAGAGCAACCAGTATGGGTTGATGCTATGGTAGAGGAATTTGATTCCATTGTCAGAAATAGTGTTTGGGAGGTGGTCCCAAGACCAGCAGACAAATCAGTGGTAGGTTCAAGATGGCTTTACAAAGTGAAGCATGCAGCAGATGGAAGCATCGAGAAACATAAGGCCAGATTTGTGGCCAAGGGGTTTTCTCAGGTAGAAGGTATTGATTACGAGGAGACTTTTGCTCCAGTAGCAAGGTATTCTTCCATCAGATCTATTCTTTCTTTGTCCGCGCAAATGGGGTGGAAGATCCACCAAATGGATGTAAAAACAACATTCCTCAATGGATTGATTGAGGAAGAGGTGTATATTGAACAGCCGGAGGGATTTGAGACCTTTGACAGAGAGTCACATGTGTGCAGACTCAACCGAGCGTTATATGGGCTCAAGCAAGCATCCCGTGCTTGGTACACCAGGATCGACAACTATTTCACTGGGTTAGGCTTCACCAAAAGTGAAGCAGATGCAAACCTTTATCATATTGTTGTTGAAGGTAAATTATTGATTATCATGCTATATGTTGATGATTTAATTTTGACCAGTGATGGGCAGTTGATCAGTTCTTGCAAAGAGGATCTTGCAAGAGAATTTGAAATGAAGGACATGGGACTCATGCATTATTTCCTAGGTTTGGAAGTATGGCAAGGAGATGGAGAAATTTTTATTTCTCAAGGCAAGTATGCCAATGAGATACTGAAAAGATTTCACATGGAGAAGAGTAAACCCATGGAGACACCTCTTGCAGGAAGTTGGAGGAAGGAGGATGCTACTTCAGGTGAAGTAGTAGATGCTACCACTTATAGGCAGCTTGTAGGTTCACTTATGTATTTGGTGAATACACGACCGGACATGTGTTATGCCGTTAACCAGCTTAGTCAAGCCATGGTTAAGCCAACCAAACTGTATTGGAAGGCAGCAAAGCATGTGTTGCGATACCTTAGAGGCACTACTCAGTTTGGTCTTTGGTACAGATGGACAGAGGGAGTGAAGCTGCAAGGCTTCACAGATGCAGATTGGGCGGGGAGTCCATCAGACAGAAAGAGCACATCAGGAGGAATTTTCAGTGTTGGGTCAGCAGCGGTTTCTTGGTACAGCAGGAAGCAGAGATCTGTGGCGCTCAGCTCAGCAGAAGCAGAATACATGGCTGCAAGTCAAGCAGCATGTGAGGCTATCTGGATGAGAAAGATTCTTGTTGGTTTATTTGGTCAGTTAATGGATCCTACGGTGATTCACTGTGACAATCAGAGTTGTATCAAACTCTCTGAGAATCCAGTTTTTCATGATCGTTCCAAGCATATTGATATCCGGTATCACCATCTTCGAGATTGTGTGCAGAGGCGGATTATGTTGCTACAGTACATCCCGACGGAGGAACAAGATGCAGATATTTTGACGAAGGCTTTGTCAAGAGGCAAATTTGAATTCCATAGGGACAGGATTGGGGTCCATGATAATCCCTTTCTTGCTGAGAGGGAGTGTTGAAAATAGCAGCAAGAAACTCAATTTAATTTTCTGTCTAGATTAAATTGAGGAGGAAATTCGAAATTCCACAGCAACAGGCCACTTGGATGTGTTAGCTGAGTCATTAGCAATCAGTTAACTCAGTAAATTCGAGTTGAGACAATGAGATCAGTTAGTTACAGGGATTCCTATATTTTAGGAACCCAGGTTGAGTTTATTTGAGTTATAAACAGTTAAAACTAGTTTCAAGTGAAACTGAACTAGTTAATGATTAGTTAGGTGGTTAGACTTCAGTCTAACCCAATGATCATTCATTTAACTGATCAATTAAACCATTTCTTGCTCATGCATGTGAATAATTCGAATTTTGAAGTTGTGGTGGAATTTCCAAGGCAGAGGACAGCAGGTGCAAACTAATTAAGTGCACAGGAGTTTTGTTTTAGTGATCTGACTGAGATAGACCTTATATAGGTAGGCTGTGTTCAGTTGATACCATGGGGAAATTGTAATTGATCTCTTCCATTTGATTAATGCAAAACAGAGCTTGTGGGGTTTTGGGCAGTAAGCTTTCCCCAGTTTTGATATATCTTGTCTCTGTATTTATGCAGTTTCTGTGTGTGATGTTTTTTTTATTTATGCAGTAGATTAGATTTGTGTCTCATGATTTAGATAAATTTCATGAGCAGTTGCAAATCTATTGAAATTTCTACAATGGTTTTAAATGTGAGTGGAATAAAGAAGGGAAGAGGACTGTTAAAATCTTGCATGTTAATCTATTTATTTAGGTAAGGCATTGCAACGAAGGAAGAGAAAGGCGTAGCAACCGGCCAGGGCAAGGGGAACATTCTGTGTGAGCATTTTTTTAATCCATTCATGAGCTGTTTGGCTGCTTTCTTTAAACATGTGCGAGTAGACTGCGAGACACAAGACCACAGAAGGAGCCACACAGCCACACTGAGAAGTGAGAGGTTTGTTCCATGTTTATTAGTACTTGCCGCGCAGGATACTAATGTAATCGTCTTTTGCTATTAATTCATTAGTACTCGCCGGGGAGCCAACATATTGCAATGTTTGTAGAAATTTTTGTTTTGATTATTGCTTTCCTAATGTCCATGTTTGTAATCTCTTGCAGGTGATTGGCTGAAGTTTTGGTCTTCATTGCCGGAGTTTATTGTAAGCGCGACAGGTATGCCCTGTTTTGGAAAAGTTTTCTGTGGTGGAGGTGTTATCTGGTTTTTGCTATTGGCTACTCCTGCGGCCATTGCTGCAGCAACCACATGAGGCAAGCTGGTGGCCAACCTGGTTTTCCCTATTCGCTGCTCTTACGGCCGCTGCTACAGCAACCACGTGCCTTCCTCCATGCAGCAGCTTGCTGTACAAGTCGCTAGCCGACCGCACAAGGGTTTTGCTCCTCCCTGTTATTGAAACTTCAGGCTATTGCTCTTGAAAGTATTTAAATATTTTACTGTTAAGCAGTGCAGTGGATTGATGCACATGGACATGACCTGGCACAAATCAAGGAATTCAAGCAAAGGTATAATTTATGCCCTTCCCATTTTTTGACACTTAAAATGGTCTTACTTGTTTTCCCTCTTCTTTTTCTTTATTCGTTTCTTTCTTCTTGAAATCCCTGGGATTAAATTGGATTTGGTCTGATAGTTATACAGAAGGCCTCTCTCTGTGATTTCCTTAGAAATATAGACTGGTCTTGCTCAATGCATATCTGATTAGGGCACACTCAACAATCCCCAAACTTTTTCATAACTTAGATCTAGTTAGAATAGTACAGAATACCTACAAGTTCATCTTAGATGGTGAAACTCTCTGTTCATGCCAACTGAGCATTTATGCTCCTCCTCTGGGATAAAAGATTTACTGGATAAAGTGGCTTTGCTTCTGCCACTTGTGAAAAAGAACTAATTTGTTAGATAAAGTGTCTTGGCATTCTAGGTATGGGAAATATTGCCACGCATGCGTTGTCAACATCCTTCCTCTGGGATAAAAGATTTACAAGGACACTGCAGTTCAGTAAATCATTGATTGGATACCATGCTCAGCTGTTTTGTCATGCCCTAGGGTAAGTTTCAAACTCATTGACTGCTGAAATGACCAAGCACTTTGTGTATCTCTTTGGGTATTATTATAGATAGTCATATCTCTTACCAGATCCTTGGCGCAAAAACTGCATGATAATTTCAGATGCCTCCTAATCTCATTTGATCCTGTGTCTCAGTGTGAACCTGTACAATGCAGGACAGGAATACATCATCCTTCACTCAAATTTAAATTTCTTTCTTTCTAACTACTGTGCATCGTACACTTCAAATTGATTTTGAGGACATTCTTTTCAGTCTTGGAAGTGGTTTATGGCATAATACTTAATAAGGCAAGCTTAAAAAACAATTTGAAATGAGTTAAAATTTTCCAAGTCAGTGTTTCAATTCACGACGGCTCCTAGTAGTTATTTCATCCAAAATTCCAGCATTGTCAACATTTTTGTCAATGCTTTCCACCATATCTATACCATCAACATGAAGGTCCTGTATTTTCAAAAAAGAGAAACCAAGATATAGGCACCTGCAATCGATTCTCTTAGTTTTAAAAAAATAATGAAAATAATGTAAAGAAACACACTGATAAAATACTCTGAGAAATAAGGCACATAGATGCAATTTGAGGCTCCTTTGGCGGTGATTAAGGGCTTCCCTCTGCTCATATTCAGTAGCATCTACCTCACTCAAGTACTGCAGCTGAAATGGCTTCGGAAGAATATACTGTCTGATGTAATTTTTAAGGTATGATTGTTATCAGAATTCACATATTGATTGGGATATGCGGGAAATGGAGGTCAAAGAACTTATGGTCACTTACTACTATGAAAGCGTATCTCTTACACAGGTAGGACTGGACGTATGCACATATTGTCGCACTCTCTACTTGCTACGCTTGACCAGCAGTTAAAGACGACAAAACTGAACCAAATAATGCAACTGTCACTATAAAACCTTGTGAAAAGAGAATAAAAATATCACATCATCAACAAAAAGAAGCATATAAATCAGAACGTGTTGCACTTTTAGAACTAAGCAAGGGAAAGGTCAGAAGCAGAAAATGAGTCGACTCTATAGTTGTCTATTCTGAAACTTTTGAGTGTGATTGTATTGCAACTGCTATTCATTGCACTAATCAAGCATTTTATCAAACAGTTCACGTGCCTTGTCTATGCTTCCACATTTTTCATACATGTCTACCAGGAAGTTGAACATACATCGCCTTTTGTGCAAATGATGGTAGAGATTTCCATTAGGTATGAAATCTGACAGAATCAGCTGCATAGTTGACTACCGATAATATCCTTGTAATGCAACAAGATTAGGATGCCGAAGGTTACCAAGACGGCCAATCTCCTCTTCAAATTTGACTACCTATACGCCCGTGAGGCTTGTTAAATGAAACATTGAAATACCATAATTGCCTCACATTGCTCAGAGAAGGAGGTATCATTCCAGTCAATATGTTATAGGACAAATCAAGATATTTCATTTTGACTAGGTTTCCAATATTTGAAGGAAGACTGCCATTGACATATATTTTAGCTCTAGCCACACAATTTCTTTAGTATATTTAATGGATACTCTGCGCTTAAATTCAATTTAGCTCACTCAGAAATATACAACTGAACACACCAATAAATACTTCAGCTAGCAATAAAGGGCTTAGTAAGAATAAGAAAAAGATTGAGTTCAATTGCAATAATGTAGGAATTACCGATGATATCACGATTCTATTTTCACCCCATACATGAAAATGGCGGTGTTGAGGAAAAAATAAAAAACCAAGAGAAATTTAGCACTTACAGCTCTAATAGAAATCTGCAATTGGGAAGCACTACTGGGATTGCACCCTGTGGACCAAGATGATGTAAATCAAGAATCTGAAGAAACTCAATCTCTCCAATCTCTGATGGAATTGAACCAGCTATAAAATTTCCTCCAAGCCTGAGCACCTTGAGATTGGTCAAATTTCCAATCTCAGAAGGAATGTCGCTGCTAATCTTATTGTTGCTCAAATCAAGGACTGCGAGATTTTTACATGAAGTGAGACCTAATGGGATTTCTCCTGTAAAGTTATTTGTAGATAGATCAATTGCCTGAAGAGAAGTACTACATCTTGGAATTTCAGGGATTGTCCCAGAAAGTGCATTGTGAGAAATATTAAAATGTTCCATGTTTTGCAATGTACTTTTCTGAGCTGGCGGATGGGTGACATATCATGTCACTTCTTAAATGTTCTGTAATCTCCTGGGTGGCGTGTGACAGTGGGAGGAGTCCCATTTTTCTTTGCCATGATCTCCTTCTGATCCTCTATTCAATGCGCATGGGTCTGACATGATGGTTAGATGAAGCTACAAGCTAGTGTAGTAGGCTGTCCAACTCTGTTGTTGTCTGTTCAGTATTGAACGCATCCTCAAATTCGGGATTCTCCTTCAAGATTTTTCTGTCTAAATTGACTATGTGACAGTGAGAGTGTTACCAGCAAACCTGATGAAATTTATTTACAAGATTCTCTACTGAGACCTTACTGTTCTACGATGTAACTCATGGAAGAGAATCTCATTGGCGTGGATCTGTCTCCTTTCAGTATATCCATGAAGCAAGATTTGCTTGCTATTATACGAGCTTCCTCAACGAGTCACTAAGTTGGCAGGCATAAAGGCCTCTCGCCGCTCCTCTTGGCTTCCGATTGTTTAAGATTTTTGATCCTTCCCAGTCGTAGTTTTTGAGCTCGAAGGAGAAGCCCACTCTTGGAGGTGCGCGGATTAAGACCGGGAAACGGAATATTGCAGCTCCTTTGGATCCTGCAGCATTTGCAGATGCAGTGGTGGATACACAGCTGATTGTGCACGATAAGGAGGTTGTCTTGGATATCAGGTATCCAACTGTGCCCTTTGCAGAGCTTCAAAGGCATCGAGCTAATGCGAATGCCCTTGCGTGGGCTTCTCACAGCCCCTGCCAGTTTTGCACTTTTGGAGTTGATGCACAGGCACTCATATGGGAGCTGTCAGGTGCGAGTCAACCCCTGGTAGAGGGTGGAGGCCCTGATCCGATGCTAGCTTACACAGCCTGGTACTATAAAGCCTGAAGATTCTGAATTTGAACCACAATGCCCTTTCTGGCGCAATTCCTGCCCGTTTCTTTCAACAACGCTCCACCGCTCTCAGAGTCATTTTCCCTGGCTTACAATACACTGCAAGGTACTATTCCCGACACCGTAAGTTCATGGATCAGTTTAACGGCTTTGAACTTGTCTGGCAATTATTTGTCTGGCTCTCTGCCTCCAAAGATATGGTCTTTGACAAATCTGAGATCACTCGACCTGTCTCACAATGCCTTCGTTGGGTTTGTTCCTGAGGGCACTGGGGGTCTCACCAGACAATCCTTCAGCTCAGAGAATACAGAATGCCGGATAGCCAACAAATTCATCAAAGCGGGATGGTTCGAGAGTTTTAGAGGCGGAACGTCCTGCAACAGATGATGAAAATCAAAATGATAGACTCATATATACCAATGACCCCAAATCGACAAATGACAAATATGAATTTGCTGGAAACGAGATTCGGACAAGCAAATACACCATCATTACTTTTTGCCTAAGAATTTGTTTGTTCAGTTTCATCGACTTGCTTACATTTATTTCCTGGTGATTGCTGCCTTGAATCAGCTGCCTCAGCTGGCAGTCTTTGGGAGAACTATATCACTTTTCCCTTTGCTATTCATTTTGTGTGTGACAGCTACCAAAGATGGGTATGAGGATTGGCGTCGACATCATTCTGATAAGAAAGAGAATAATAGGGAGGTACAAGTGCTGCAGGGTGTCCTATTCAGCTCAAAGAAATGTAAGAATGTAATGGTAGGTGAAGTACTAAAGATACCTGCAAATGAAACTATCCCGTGTGATATTGTTTTGTTGGAAACCAGTTATCCAAGTGGAATTGCGTATGTACAGACAATTAACCTTGATGGAGAATCAAATCTGAAAACAAGATATGCTAGACCAGAAACTATGGCTAAGAGGCCTAAAAGGGAACCTCCTTCAGGCCTTATTCGTTGTGAACAACCAAACAGAAACATTTATGGTTTCATTGCAAACATGGAAATTGATGGCAGAAGAATTCCACTTGGGCCATCAAACAATGTGCTTCGAGGTTGCCAGCAAAAAAAAAAAAAATACTTCATAGGTAGTTGGGGTGGTTGTTTATGCAGGTCAAGAGACCAAAGCAATGCTAAATAGTTCAGGTGCACCTTCAAAACGAAGCAGATTGGAAGGGTACATGAACAGAGAGACGTTATGGTTATCTGTATTTCTATTTATTATGTGTGCAGCTGTGACATTTGGAATGTCTTTGTGGCTCGTGAAGCATGAGGGGGAACTTGACACTTCCCCGTATTACAGGCAAGCGTGTCTTTACGTGGAACACTGATGCTTGGGGTTATGGTGATAGTACGACATCTCTATATCAGTCCCACCCATGGGTGTTGGCTATTTTTTCAAATGGGGAAGCTTATGGGATTCTAGCTGACACTACGAGGCAGTGTGAGGTGGTTTTGCGAAAGGACTCAACTGTTAATTTTTCTACCCCATCAGTCTATCCAGTTATCACATTTGGCCCATTGACATCGCCAGCAGCAGTACTCACATCCTTGTCTCATGCTATTGTTTTTATGCTGGCCCGTGTGGAGTATGTACGACCTGTTGAAGCTAGAGAAACAGGAAAGATATTTCTACACCTTTCTACTGCTATTATATTTTCAATTATTGCGAAATCGAACCACTTTTCCTTGCATTGTTTTGTCAGTTGGATGTCGTGATGAGAGATTTCCCTTTCCGCTTGTTTCTCCTCGTTTTAGCTTTTATTGTTGATAGTATGTGGGTTGAAAGGATGTGTGTGCCCTCTCCTCTAAATGTTATGTTCCCTTACTCGAATGATAGAACTTCATCTGTTTGTTTATGTATTAATTCTTCTCTGTGATTGAGTTGCAAGTTGTTATGTCGATTAACTAGTATTTTCGATATCATGGAAGTAAGTTACGATAACTGTGAAGCTCCTCCCTAGCACCCAAGTTGTCTTTTGATGCTTTGTTAGCTCCTTCGCAAGTCCCTTTGATAACCTTTTTGGCATCGAGAAGGAAAGGTTGTGAGAATGTGTGATCAATGCTTGGGGCTAGCCAGCTTGAGTTTCGGTAGTAAACTTTTAGAATGAAAACATTTGTGTGCGATGTGTTTTCTTGATCACGTGTTTAGACTCTTATCTTACCTTTCATTGCATTTCTAGGCTTGCAAGGCCATTCTCAAGGAGTACCTTGACCATCCCTTTCAACTTGAATCATAACTAGCTTTTTGAATCAACTAAGCTCGAGGTTTCATTGTGCGAATCCAATACCTCATTGACACTAGATTAGTTTTGGTCCAATCGCCCTCTGTGAATTTATTTCTGATGGCGCTCTTCTATTTTTTTCCTAACTGTCATTATTTTCTCCCTTGTAATGTTAACGCTATTAATTAATATTGGTCAGTTTTTATGCATGTAATTACTGTAATAGTTTGTGATGGAGATTTCCTTAAATGTGATTGACCTTCGGGAAAACTCAGCTTTCGTGTGATAATCTTATGAATTCATAGCAGAAGGTTTTGTTTTGATAAAGTCACTTAGAAATTAAGTTTGTATCTATTTGTGCGACGGTTGACGGCGTTACCAAGGGTTGCAGTAAAATTTGGTTGTTTTGGGATATGGGTAATTTATTTAACATTAACCAAACATTAGTATTGTAGTGGAGGTTTGCAAATCCTTAGTGCTATAAAATTTGTTGATGACATTATTGTATACCCTTGTGTGACGGAACCCCCCTTCTTCTCTCGCATGCTTGCTACTCGCTTGTAAGACTTTGACCCTTCCTGGATGATTGGTAAATCTATTTGTAGTTAATGGTCAAAACTAGTATACTATGCCTTCGCCTCGAAACTTATGTTGTGTGTTTACTTTATTTGATTTCCAGTTTGAAACTCAGTTATACATGGTTTTTTGTGTTAATTTCTGAAACCCGTGTTTCTCCTTTCTTGGGCCGATCAACTCTTGTTCTCTTGGAAAAATATTATTTTAGCCTATGCGTTTGGTTACTTTGATAAATTTCTAGATGACTGGTATATAGATCAATTCTCAATCTTGTAATTATTGTTTAATTACTTACTTGATGGGGATACTGTTTTTGCTAGATTGGTTGTTTTCTCCTTATAGGGCCAAGGGCCATCCTCATATGATTGTTACTTTCGTTGCATTTGTTCCTAACTGAAGTAAAAGGTCTTCTCCTTCTTTGATTGACATGTTATAGACCTTATCATAACTTAATGTGCTCGTAGTGTTTAGAGGTTGACCCAAATCTTGTAATAAAGTGCTTCCTTTTCATGATATTGTTAGATAATAGTTATGGTGGTTTTGTGTAGTCTTATCTTGCTCAGTTCTCACGAACTGACTCAGATTATTAATTGTTGCAGATGGCTTACATGGTTAGATGATGGAAAGACTTGTAGATTATTGCATCAATCTTGGTTATGATGTTCCTTTGTACGAATGTGTATTATGTTATAAAATTTGAAAAATGTCTTTGGATATTTTAGAAGAAGGGTCAATGCCTAGTAAATGTATTGTAGAGTATTGTTGTTGTAACTGTTGAAACTTTGGTTTGTTTGGTTATCATGTAAAAGATGAAATTTGATTACCGCTTGGTTATGGGATATTCTAGTGAACTTTAACCCTTAGTATAGTAGCGGGGCGTGTCCCATGTTATTACTCTCTTGCTCCCTAGTCATGGCTCAATAGAGATAGTATGTCCCTTTGATTTTTGCATCATGTTGGAATGAATTGATATAACCTTGTTTTGTTTCCGCAAACGAGTTCTGTTAAACTTTGCTCTTGAGTTAAAATGTTGAGTTGTAAATTCTCCTAAGTCTTAGTAGCAATGAGTTTGTAAGCACTATAAAGTGAGCTGGATAGTCCTTATAAAAGTAAAACTAAAATTTATATAGATGAATATATTAATGTAGATGTGATCTACTCGATAGCATTGATACCTGGAACAATCAAGAGGAATCTATCTTTTGTAACAAAATATGATTTCTTGTTTTTTTTTTGAGCTAAACTAATAAACATTATCCTTTTATGGTGAAATCTTAAATGATATCATGGTGAAATCAATGGTTAGATTATAGAAAATGATAGGGTTAAATAAATAGGAGTGAAAGTGATTAATAAAACCTTAAATTTCTCTTTATCGTTTGAAATGTTCCCCTTTGTCAAACTTAATTAAGTAAGGTCTAGATGGAACATTTAACCAATCTTGCTAAACTCTTAACCTCAATAAAATACTGATAGTACAATGTGACCCTGAAGCTAAATTCTGTTGTCCTGTTCTGTTAACCCTTGCCTTGATTCATGGTGATATTTCTTAAGCAAGGTCAAAATTTAATCCTTAAACAAGAAGGCTATTGTTATGAACCCTAAGCGGTACTCTTCTCTCAATCGGAGCTTATGCCTTCACTTATGCAATAGAGTTGTGGAACATGTGTTAGTGGCCTGAGTAAGATTAATTAACCTTGTAAGAAACGGAAAATGTCCTAAAATCAAATGAATAAGAAAGATTTGGACATCAAATTGATGATCCTAGTTTAGAAAGCTTGGCCTTAAGTTTTTTAGTCAAACAGTTGAAAAGAAAGAAGTTCTTCCTTGTGAAAAGAATGGTGTGAATCGTTACATGAAATTTTATAAGAACGTAAGTTAAGAATTAAAAGACACTTTAGTAAACAAGAAAATTTAACAAGAAATTCCTCTTGGGATGCCCTAGCTGTGAGTGTGCCATGTGGATTGGACTTCCATGTTGTCTTGTCAAAAGAAGATTACATTGTCCTTGATAGGTATGAATGTTCTCGTGTTGACCTTGTGGTCTCCCCCGTAACAAGTGGTTCCTGGTGTTGGCTGTAACCTTGTGACGACATGTTGTGTCGTGTTGTGTCAAAGAAACTAAAAAAAAAATTATCCTGTATTTCACTGTGTTGTCCTTGTGTTGGTAATTTTGGTGTGTTAAATAAATGAAAAGAACGAATAAAACGAATCAGTACTTGTGTAGTGTAAAAAGGATATCTAGCCCAATTGCACGTGGTTTGTACATTAACAAAATAGTGAGCAGTTGGTGTTTAATTACAAAAATCCTATAACAAGGTTATGAGGCGGAATAAATTGTGAGTACAAAAGGATAAGTAGCACTTGTCTTACGGTAGGGATTAAATTATTTTAAAAAAATTAGACGTATTTTCCAGGAACTGGAGGACGAGTCGCTACATTCACGAGGTATGTTAAGCTTGATATAGAACACTCACAGATTGATACATAATGATGGGAGCAAGTTTGGTTCCTGACACTACTCTCTTGGGGGCATCCCTCCACACTATATACAAGGTTTTTGTTTCATTATATGTTACTTTACACCTTCCTCATCATGCTTGATTACATACATGGTGATTATTGCTCTCTATTGGATCAATGGAACTAACATGTGTGTTTAGGTACAATGCTAACCTATCTTATCTCTATTATTACTATTATTGTTTTCTACACTTGCTTTCTATACTGTAGTCACTACTTGTTTACACGGGTTCATGCCTTGATTGCTTATTACGTGGCTTTACTCAATTGACTTCTTTTCTTTATTGTGATTGTTTGCTTTATACGGCCAAAGGGCCTTGCTTGTCTTGTGACACCATGGGTGTCCCATGTTTGTGTCTTCCTACCTACTTTGCGTATATGCACTTGTTTCTCTGATTATAGCACATTGTGTCTTCTAATGCGAATATTTTGTAACATTGTGGGTGTCCCATATTTGTCACTTTATGCCTACATATACTTGTGTTTCTACATATTACCATGCATTTGATTGTACATTGTTATTTCTAGTTTACACTAATGTGTACACTATGTTGATTCTATACTTGTTTTACTATGGAGTAGGACATGATTGTTATTATTATTTGTTTTTACTAGTTGCTTTACACAGATTCTTACTTGTTGTTTGTTCTCTGTGCCATGGTTGCCACCATGCGCAACCCCTTTTGCAAGTACAAGTTCTCAATGGTGGCCACCACTTCAGCATTTTCGGTAATTCTACACAACTTATCAGACATACGGTACATGGGTACTCATCTATTCTTTTGAGCCACGCACTCATGTTTATCACGCACACACCTCAAAATAGGGGCATTCGATAAGGAATTTTTAGGAGGAAAACATGTTGGTTTGATTGCTGTTATAAGGAATTTAATATACCAAACTAGCTGTATTTTTCATATCTATATTAGGGAAAGTGCCATAACATACGTAAAATCTGTATTTGTTGTTTTGTTTGATTTAAAACTCATTGGGGTGTAAAAAGATCCATTTGGGGATCTTTCAGTGGTATCAGAGCATCAATCCTCCCACCTGGAGGGTTTTTTTTTTATGCAGCCTAAAGAAGTTGGGCCACACAGATATTATACAAGGAGTCAGGCTCATATTCAAACAGATTTGAATACTGGAAGTGGTTTCAGGATCATGGACAGAAGGGAGGTTTCACACACTCCTCCATGACGAGAACGACCTGATCGAGATGCTCTTTTTAGCGGTATGATCGAATCCCATCAGGAAATGATGCAGACCATGAGATAGCTGATGGAGAATTTGATTATGGATAGGACGAGAAATCGGCATGATAGAAGGGAAAGATCTGCATCCATAGCTAGTAGCCACAGAAGGCACAACAGGGTTCCTATAGAGGCAGGTAGTGTGAGAGGTTCCCCTCCACGAGATAGGAGATATACAGAGGAAAGGAGACCCATGAGAACTGTAGATTAACCTATGAAGCCTAGATTCCTACAAAGGGAGGATCCGCCATTAGTTGAGGAGCCACTTGAAGACATAACTTTTCAAGATACTATGATGGCAGCACATGATGAATGGAGAGCTCTACCACATGAGGTACATAATGTCTTTCCCCTCTATCAGTATTGTTCTCAAAGGAGGGAAAGCTTGAGAGCTAGATAGGTACAGAGGCCTAGAGAACAGCAGAACAGAGAGTTGAAGCAGGCCACCAACAAGGTGACCCTTTTCACATTTGATGGTAGTGGAAAGATTAGTGCTAGAGCATGGATTCACAAGCTCGACACATATCTCACTCTCAAGCCTATGCAGGAGTAGGAGGCTATCCAATTTGCCATGTTGCACCTTGAGGGAGTAGCGTATGATTGGTGGCACCATGGGCTTATCACACAGAGACATGATCTTCTGCAATCATACAGGGAGTTTAGTGAGAAGCTGATTGCAAGATTTGATCGCAAGGATGTAGAGCTTTACTATAGAGACTTGGCATAACTTTGATAGAGTGGACACATTGATGCATACATCAACGAATTTTAGCATATAGCAAGTGATGGTGCCAGAGATGCCGGAGAGGCAAGTGGTGATGTTGTTCATTGAAGGACTTCATGACAGGCTGAGAGGATTGGTCAAGGCTCTTAAACCTACAAATTTGCGTGAGGCTATTCGAATAGCCTTGGACTTGGACACTACTCCAATGCAGCTCCAAAGGAAGAATGTTAAGGAGGAAAAATCAAAACAACAAGAGAAGCCCACTTCTTCGAAGGTTGAGTTTACACCCAAGAGGGAGATTGTTTCAAAGAGTGAGCTTCACCGGAAAAATTTATGCTTTCATTGCAATGATTCATGGGAGCCGGGGCATAGATGTCTTGGGAAAGGCAAAATCCATCTCATAAAGGTTACAGGATGAAGAGTCTGAGGATGAACAGGAGCAGCCAACACCAGGTATTGCAAATGAGGGTAGACTCACCTATCTTTCGAGAGCACCCAAGTATAATCCATTCATGTTTGAAGGCACAATGTTCGGGTGTAGGATCATGGCACTACTTGATAGTGGATCTACACATAACTTCCTAGATGCAGGGTTAGTAGACCAAAAAGGTTTACAATGTGATAACTTTGAAGGCTTTGATGTGACTATAGCAGGAGGTCTCACTCTTCCATGCAAGAAGAAGGTCAACCAAGTTAGCATTTTATTTGGTGAGTATACACTTTGTGATGATTTCGATGTCATGGATTTAAAAGATAACAATGTTGTGTTTGGCATGCAATGGCTTCATTCTTTGGGAAGAGTCACCCAAGATGTGGAAGCTATGGAGCCGAGTTTCCAACACAAAGGGAAACAAGTCACATTGAGAGCACTCAAGTACACGCTGCCCCATCAAATGGTAGCTAAGTCTATGATAGTTTGGGACCAGGAACCATCTTGTGAGGACTTCTACGAAGATTTTTCACTGTATATCAACACGGACCAGCAAGGATGTGATGAAGAGTGCGACAAATTTGAAGAATACATGAGGAGGTTGGTTTCACTAATAACAAGTAAGTTGCATAAGTATTTTTTTACAGTGTTTGAAAAGCTTCGGCTGATCTGGGATCCTGGCACTGGTAAGAATGTAGTTTATGATTGCTTGGGGGCAAGAAATCTCGGGAAGGGAGGACTGTAATGCCCCCTTTTCCCAATCGAAGACCTTTGGCCCATTTCGTCAACCCGACGGCCAAAGGAAAAATATAAGGGTGACTTAAGTCACAATGAGTTATTACAAAGTGTAAAAAGTATTAATAAAGCACTTGTATTAATTTATTTGACTTAATAATAAATTAGTAATCTCTAAATAGGTGCATTGGGTGTAATATTATATCCTTTCTAGGGAAAGTAGAAAAGTGACCCATCCTAATTTTGTGTCATCCCTAGGTAAAAATGTGCCTTGGACAAAAGAGGGAAATAGAGTTTAGAAAGGATAAAAGTTATTACTCTTCCCTAGGAAAGTGCGACTTGGCATGAGAGGCCAAGATAAACATTATGAGTCATCCCTAGAAAAGTGCGACTTGGTTTGGGCATATTTTTAGGGTATTTTGGCACTCTTCTCTCATTAGAAGATGAAAAGGTAATTTTGTAATATTTTCCTATAAAAAGGAGAGGGGGCGGCTTGGGTAGAGGACCATGGTAATCACTTATCATTTCTGAATCTAATCTTAAGCCAGGCGCTTTTGTATTAAAGTATTCTAAGAACGAAAACCCTTAGTATATTGCCTCTAGGGACAAAAACCCTCTTGGAGATTAGGAGGAATTCTATTGGGCTTTAGCAGAGTATTTTCAGTCTTTTCAGTCAGTAGTTGAGGAGTTTTTGCAATACCGGGGTTGAAGAATAAAGATTGTAATTGCAGCAGTGTGTACATTTTCTCTAATGAAGCGACCCATCTTTTGGCCATTTGGAGGTATTTTGAAGACATTTCAGGCCTGAACTTATTGCTATATGTTACATTAATTTGTGTGGATCAAATAAAGTGTTTTCTGTAAATTTTGGGAAGGTTTAAAGTGCTGTTTCAGTCCTCTATCATCTGCAGATTTCTGATATAAATTCCAGCCTAATATTAACTCAGAAAAGTCATATTTTATATGCATATTACACTGCCAATACGCACAGGTCAGTTTAGGAGGAAAACATGTTGGTTTGATTGCTGTTATAAGGAATTTAATATACCAAACTAGCCGCATTTTTCAGATCTGTATTAGGCAAAGTTCCATAACATACGTAAAATCTGTATTTGCTGTTTTGTTTGATTTAAAAATCATTAGGGTGTAAAAAGATCCATTTGGGGATCTTTCAGTCATGTCACATCTGGATTCCGAAAGACTCAATTTGTCTTAATGCTGATGATACCAATGCACTGTTCTTTGATCTTCTTTCTAAATTTCCAAACTAAACCATCCTTTTTATCTTTACACTAGAAGCTGGTATTGCATTTTTATCACTGTCAGTTTCTGATGGATATAAATTAAATTAAACACGGTAAGTAACGACTTAAAGATTCCTCATTCTATTTTGAGAAATACAATTGATTACTTCAGTCAAAACTTGGTATGTTATTGTTTCAATGTAAAAGCAGTCGAAAAAATGCAGCCGATGCAAGTTTACAAATGTTTCTAGAACAATTGGTTTCCATTTTACTTATTGTGGTATAAAGAGATAATATTCATGTAAAACTTGCTTGAACTGACACTAGATCTGTACAATGTGCTCACTGTATTCACATGGTAATTGTAGGTACAGAGACCAGAATGTTGCTATTAAAATTATGCAGAAAAGTGACCTCCCGGAAGAGATGGCTAAACGTGAGGCACGATTTGCAAGAGAGGTTTCAATGTTAGCACGTGTTCAACATAGAAATCTAGTGAAGGTTTTTTCCTTTTTCTTTTGAGCAATATTTACTGAGGCAATGTAGGAAGCATTGAATTCAAATAGCATTATAGAAGTATCAGATGCCATTATTTTTACCATGTTGCTTGATTGATTGACAGTCTTGTTATGCCATTTTTAATGTCAAATTGGCCAATGAAACATAATTTATGCATTAAGATCTAAAAAAAATAACATAAGTATAAATGCTAGGATACTGGTGGTGGGATTTTGATTTAGCTACTAACTTTTTTTCAGCTCTCTACTAATTCCTTTAGTATAGGATCTCTGATTGTGTGAACTCTTGACAGTTTATTGGGGCCTGCAAGGAGCCTGTCATGGTGGTGGTTACAGAACTTTTAGTAGGTGGGTCACTTCGTAGCTATTTATTGATCCTACGTCCAAAGCACTTGGATCTGCGCTTGGCCATTAGTTTTTCCCTGGATATTGCCCAAGCCATGCTTACATGCACATGGCATTATTCACCGTGATCTTAAGCCCGATATGTTTCTTAAGACTGAGTTCAAATATGGCAGGGGCTTTGGAATAAGTATTGACTAAATTCCCAATTATCTTAGCAAGACTGTAAACTGCATTGACCTGTACGCTGGATTTTAGTTTCACTTGCACAGATGTATTGATGTGTTAATAGATGAAATATAAGTTTACAAATTTATCATGATGTGATTGTGACAGCTTGGTTTCACCATTACATTGCATTATTAGTGAGATATTTTATCCAGTCGGCTGGAGCCTGGTCTTTTTTAGATTTCTAAAAATTGCTTGATGAATTGTAAACAGTTATGAGTATTTTCAAGCTGAAAATACCATGGGGAATGTATTATATAAACAAATATTTTTGATCCTTCTTTAAAGTTTTCTCAAGACTCCATACTTCCAACAATATGCAGTCAGTCATTTGGTCTTCGAGGAGGAGATGCAATATATGGCAGCATCTTGGAGGAATTTGCAGAGACATTAATACTAGGAATCCCTAGTTTTTGTTCCCGTATGCATGGCCATTCGGTCACTGTGACTTGCTGTGGTCTACTTTTCTTGATTTGTAATCACATCTCCTGTTGTCTGGAAATGTTTCCGGGAAGAAGAAAGCACTTGCAAAACCAGATACAGGAACAGAAAGATGTTCCATATCTGAAGCTAGAAAATCCAGTCTAGCAGTTTGTGTGTGTCTATATGATTTAGTTTTTATTAATACATCATCTTATTGCCAACAGTCTCAATATTCTTTACCATATGAAGGCATGCAGACACTTGTAATTTACCAGTAATATTCTAATAAATATTTGTAATCATTGTCAAACCCTCCAAACTCTCATTGAATTCCTTGTTTCTGGGGTTTGTAATGCCTTTTTTTATTAAGAAACACTACTAGAATTATAGAATACGATGCAAAAAACAGTGGATTGGAGATTTTAAAAAATGTAGATGAGTGTGCAAAATTATCTTTGAATTTTACATGTACAGAACCTCCAAATCCTCTCTATTTTCAAAATATCATACCAAACTGATCCATCAGCTCCTAACATCAATTAATTTTGGTTAACACTTACAGTTTGTACCAAAAACATTAATAAATAAATCCTTTGAAAACCAACCCCAATCACTTTTCAATTATTTGAAACAGCAAGGGATACAATTTTTTCATCTTAATGCAGACACTAGCTGCTGAAAAGCAATCAAATCTGTTGTTGACCTCTGAAATGTTTTGCATGCACTCTCAAACAACAACACAATGGAAAATTCAAAATACTAAGTTTAGTTTTTTTAGTCTTTTATATTTACTTGATCTCTGTTTTTGAGAAAAATAGATAGGTGCATATATTTCTTGAGAAGCACCCGTAGGATGCTTATTATCACCATGTCAATTTAATTTGACAAATGTTGAAGAAAAAAGCGTGAAACTGTAAAAAACATGTGAAAAATGATCCTACCACTTTAGCTCACAAAAAATAGAGGAAATGACTTACGTGGAATAGATTTATGAAGCTCTTAGGATGAGAAAGATTTGAATGCTGCTTGGTTTTAGCTTACCATGTTGACAAAGATTAGGATGCCACTTGGTTTTAGCTAACCGTATTTTCCAGATGCTCTTTAGACTGCTGTCTATCTATCTAATATCTACATAGTATTAGTAAAATTTCACTGAATGCAATCCCTGAAGTTGGTCGAGCAGATAGAATAGCTGGGTTGGCTGGGATTAGTTAACACTTAACATATATAGGGCCAACTTTGTCGGCTAGTTGATTGGTTTGGCCTTATATATAGAACTAAACCCAACCCAAAGTTGAGTTTGGCTCGTATATAGAGTTGATGTTGATTTCGGTGGGAGCGGAAGTCCTATATATCTATGGGGGGTGACTCTGCTGAGTATCAATGTGTAAACAAATGTATCTATTTTCAGATTTCATGCAGAGTTTTGAAGTTGATATGTCTGGATACTTATGTAATATAGATCAAACTGATATGGAGTTGCATCCTATAGATTTGAAGTCTCTATTTGCAAATCAAAGTATCATGCTGAAATTTGTTTTATTTATTTCTAGATACGTATGGAATATAGATTGAACATTTATATTGTTTCCTCAATATGAGCATCTATAGATTTGTATCTGTGGGAGTATCTTTAGATTTGAGTATCATTGTGAGATTTGTTGTATCTATTTCTGGATTGAATGCTGATGTATCTAGAGTTGGATTGAATGCGAACAAACAAATTCTATTTAAAGTATCGTGAGATATATATTGGGCCAGTAGTTGTTTCTTGTCCAAACCAATCCAGTAAGCCCCGATATTGAGCAATTGACTTGTAAAGCCTTACAAGATGAGAGTGGAGATGAGGAAGCATAGCTTCACTCATATGGAATTTTCCCACATTGGGTACCTCCAAGATAAATCTGTGTTTATCTTGCTTTTATGTATCATGGCGTCAATTAGTAGTCAGCAGCGGTGGATTAGTTAGCATCCATTGCCTCAAGATATTCTGAACCTCATTTGAATAGAGATCTATGTCCTCATAGAGTTGTTCCTAAATAGAATGGTGTTCCTCTTCCCCAAATTCTTAACTATAATATCGGGGGCAATCTTGCAAATAGCCATTTCTTTAATGGTGTTGAAGTTTCAATAACAACATTGATTCAGCTGAGATTACAATCCCATCAACACCCATGAGCATTGCATGTTATGCAAGAACCAATACCATGCAGCTGCTGCCCAGTTTTTTAATTTCTTAATTGCTAAATATTCTTCACCACCATTTTAGTTCATCCTATTAAACTGTTTCCATTCACTATGGCAATTAACCTTAGCGGCAGGTACACAACAATTTCTAAATCTATTTGCCATGCTCAAGTCAACTGTAACAAAACTTAAACATATTCTTTTATCTCTTTATGTACTGCGGAGAATGTTCAAAGAAAACCAGTGATGTGGAAAACATGTCTTTTTTTCATCTATTTGTTGTTCTTCTACTCTCAACATTTATATATCTGATCTTGGGTTTCTCATTGAATATAGAAGAGAGTTACAAACTCACGATCGATTAACATGTTTAATAATTGCACATGCACAAACAAAGAGTCTGGTCTGTCACACATAATTACATTGTGATTGAATGCTTGTGTTTCCTATGTTAATGTCATTCATTGAGAAATTGTGCCTTACATGGCAAAACCCATTAACACAATTTCCAGTCGTTTTGTTAGAGCATTACGCCTTCAAAGGTGACACCATCAGAATTGTTGCATGTGCTCACTATAACATCTCTATGCTTACCATCTGACCATCAGAAGTGTTGTAAGTGCTCACTGTAACATCTCTATGCTTACCGTCTGCATATTCGTCCAAATACCTCCTGTAATTATTAGTAGGGGTCAGTTGGTTCTTTCGGATACTAGGAACTTGCTTAGGAGTAGGTACTGTCAAGATCGACTTTAAAACTCTGGTAGCTTCATGCATAGTGGGTCTATCAGAGGGTCGTTTCTTGGTGCAAAGAAAGGTCAACTGCAAAATTTTTCTTACAATCACTACTACAAGAGGGGGTGATTTGAGACAATAGTTTGAGACAAAATTTAACGTTTGTCTCTACATTCTTTTTTTTTCGAACTTTTGTCTCTAAATTCCTTTTTTTTTTTAACTTTTAATAATTTATTCACCTTTTCAATTACGTCCGACAAAACCATTTGAACTTTTATCTCATCTCCATCTGCTTTCCAACCCTAACAAACCTAATCACAGACAAAGCGATGGCGGCTGGTATGTCTGCGAGCTTGAATACCAGATGGGTTTTTGTGGATGGAGGTGTAGTGGTTTGGCCTCTGCCTGGAGTAGCCCAAAGCCCAGTTCCCTACCAAAATTTTGGATTATATGCTCCTAAGTTAGTGTCTATCACTCATTTCTGCTTTTATGTTTGGGGTTCTTCTTTGGTGGTGACGGCCAAGTCGACTATTTATGGCTTTTCCTTCAGCCATTGGATAACTATGATGCCCATAATCCAAATGATTTGCAGAATATGGTAGTGCTATTGAACAAGAAGGTTCACCTAGAATCTTCATGAAAGTAGCAACTTGAGGCTGATCGAAAGAAGATGAAGATATTTGAACAGAACCCCGAGGTTGATTACCTAAAATGGAAGAGCCGTTAATGTGATATTTGTATTTAGAATTAAGGGTATGAATCCTTCCTTGAGTTTATGTGCTTTTATGTTTGCGGTTCTTCTTTGGAGGTGACGGAAACAGTATTGTGTTGGACATCGAGGAGGCAACCAAAGGTTTTGGATCTTTCTTCCTGTTTTGTTTCTACACTTTAGGGCTTACAGATAGGGTCCATTCTGGATTTGACATTACATCTGGTAAAATGCATAGTATTCAGAAGAAATATGGGGGTTCCTTTTTGAGATATCGACATCACTACAATTTTGTTTTTTTTTTGGAAAATCTGCAAAAATCTACAATTCTCTCTCCTCACGCAGCTTGGGAAAGCTAGGGTTTATTGAGCGCTCTGTATGTTTTGAACTCTGTGCTATCATGTTTTCTTCCTCATTTGGTGCTCACCATTAATCAAAATGGTTTTGATTTCATTTCCCATTGTGAGCAAGAGGTGAAAGTAAACAACGAGTCATTTACATTTCCATTGATGATAGAAAACATCAGAGATCAAGTGGTAATGGTCCATGGGGATGAACTGATGGCTAACAATAGAATGCTAGTGGCATTTAGAATCAAATTTTTCCTTATCGCGATGTATATTTTTATTGCACCTACTTCCCTGACGCCATCCTTCCAACCTGTGCAAAATGGGATTTTGGAACATGGTATTTTGAACCATTAAAACATTTAGGGAAATGGGAATGTTCTCGGTTTTACAATTGCCACACCCAGAAAAACCTGTGTGCAAAATATGGAAGCATGCACAAGGCCACCCAAAGAAAATCTATATTGCGGTCACTAGTTAACCAAAAAGGAAGTCGATGTGGATTGTGATGGGAATGTTGGCATGTTGGGTGTGCACTAGATGATAGCACCCAGATGATCTCGCCGATGGAAAATGAATGTTGATTACCTTTTATTTTCCTTGGAATTTCAGATACAGCTCCAAAAATCTGGTTGTGAAACAGAGTGATCAGTTGGGGAGCATACATGGAGTGGTGGTTAAAGGTTAGCTTCCCCTTTCTCTTTTTTTTCTTTTTCTCATAAGAGGTTTGCAACCTAGAAAGGAATATTTCAAATTTTGTCCTCTTTGGCAGTATTTTTTTATTGGTTTCTATCTATTGTGAGAAACCACGAACTGGTAGGCTACCTGTTTGATTCCCTTGTTTTAGGTAGTTGACTTGAACTTTGTGGGTGAGGGTTGTTTGAATGATTTTATTTAACTTCACTCTATCTAAGAATATTCAGAGTACATATTTCAACTAGTTTATCCATTGGCAATAGAATATCACAAATGATGGTACTTATAATTCATGCAATGATCCTTCATTCAGTCCTATCACGTGGAATTATCCTTCAAGATTGAGATATCACTCAAATAGTCCATTGTCATATGGTTCCAAGCAAAAATTTCAACATTCACAGTCAGGAATGTGTTTCCTTACTTTTACTAGCCCTGAGTTTTAATGGCTAACACTCTTATACTTCTTGATCCTGTAGCACAAACCAAGATTATCATTGGAAACCTCCTAGACATTTATTTTCCACACAATATTGTTCTTTCTTTTACTTATTTACCTTCAACTCTCTCAAATATATCTAAATAGGGTATTTTCACAGTTTATGGGGGTTTCTTTAAATTTGCACTATAGGATTTCTACCACAATCAATTAAAAGCTTTCATTTTCTCTGAGTACACTAGTTACCATCATACTCCTTCCAATGACTAGTTTTAAGATTTCTTTGTGCAACTTAAGCAAGAATTTCATTCATAGATCCTTTAGGACAGGGTACAGTCTGCCAAAGGACAATCTCCTGAGTTTGTCAACTTTATTAACTTTAAGACGTTCTAAGAACTCCAAGAATGTTATTACAAATCAATTAAACCTTTATACCAAGTTTACCTCTTGACAAGAGTTGCTACTTCACAAAATCCTTAGTTCAGCTATCCAAAGAATGGCATGCACAGAAAACACAGTTTTGTATACAAGAACACACCCCACTTATCAACTTTGGGCTATTGTATCCAAAGAACTGATCTGCTATTTTGGGCTATTGTATCCAAATAGCATAGATGTCCCACTTTTCATTGGAAATAGTTCTATCCCTTCTAGGAACAAGTATTTAACCACACCATTTAGTCAATGTCAACTGTGCTAGTACAATATTCAACAGTTTGTATTAAAGTAAACATTTAGTTAAAACTAATGACACAGTTCTTATGCTTTTTATAGTAGTCAATTGATTAGTCAAATATATTAGTCAAAGATGAAAATATAATTTCGTCCATCAATCCAATTGCTACTAGAAAAGTCAGTGCTACTATACTAATCAACACTGCAATTTCAGATCAAAATAATCAAATTGTTGTAGAGCTAATGTTGATGTCATAACTTATCAATGCTGTAAAAATGTCAACTTACTGGTCAGAGTAGATTTTACCTCAATGTTTGTGCTGTGAATATGGGATTTAAATTGAATAGGTCATTCATTTTCTTATAACTTTATGTAAGTCATGCACTATAATGTCATGTAGGTTTTTCACCGAGTCTCTCCTAGGCTAATTTAGTAATTGGAAACTTAAGCAGCTAGGTCTGTTAACTTAAGCAGGTAAAACAAACATCTTAATTAGGTTGGATAGGAGTGAGAAAATCAGGGTTTGGATCCACTTTGAATTTGACCTGATGGTGTCATCGACATAAAATGTTGTTAAATGGATAAAGTGATGTTGTCAAAAATGTTTAAATGATCTCATCGTGATATCTTCTTATGTCTCCTTGGTTGAATGCCCTCTTGGATTTTTGGCTTGAGATTGTTTCTCATCACTTGTAAGATGTAACTGATGAATTCATAGTTAAGAAAAATTCTATTCTGGGTTGCATTAGCACAAACTAGTGCATAATTTTAGAGGTTACGACTAGTTGTTGGATATGTTTCCCCAAGGCTGAGAGCCAACTTGCAATTCACAAAGGGTGAAAGCTGAAATCAGAAATTGTTTGTTCTTTCAAATAAAAAGATCTATTATACCAGATCATGTTATGACAACAACTGTGATTACATCAGAATTGTCTTGGAGGAACAAGTACTATCATTAAGCAAGTAAATGTTGATGAAATCATCTTTGTGGGCTTTAGAACAAGGTTTCATTAACTTTATAATCCAACTTTTGTGGTCAACTATCACAGTGCTATGCAAATAACTAGTTCAGTGTATTCAAAGGATTGATAATTGGTATTATGGTGTTATGCTGCAAGCTCCCTGTTGACTTAATGCTGAAAGAAATGTCATGCTCATCTGCTAGAAAAATTTGATGGTATTCACTACTCTTTGAATTCCCAATTCTAAATTTGTTCATTTCACCATTTACTATTTATCTATGTCAATCACGAGCAGTTGATTTCAAATCTGGTGTTTCAAAAATTGACTAGATGTTATTATTCTTTTTGAGGCATTAATGTTGTCTTATGGCCTTTAATTTTATGCAAATTTGTACTTTCATTTGCTAAGAATAGATACCGATGTGGCATTTGGAAGAAATTTTGATGTAAGTTCAACTTCTTTGGCATTTTATGCTAGAATATATGCAAGTTGATGGTATTATTCTTGGAATTTTTCACTCCTGTATGACTTGAATTGTATGAGCATCTGTTTTAATGCCCATGGGAGGAACTTAGTGTGCCAAAAAATGGATCACCCTTTTTACAATTTGTACAATTGTTATCTTTAATTTATATCATAATATGATAGGCTCTTTTATATTAAACATGATTTTTGTAGGGGGAAAGGAAACCTTCTTCCAAGAAGATTAAGCAAATATTTGTTGTAAGAATTCCAACCTCTATTAATGAGATGTTTCAAAAGTCAGTTTTGTTCCTTAACTATGAACTAGTTTTCTCAAATTATTTTGCGGTGTTGCAACATTTATGAATTCACTTGCTTCCTATAATTATCTCAAAATGTGCTTTATTTAAATTTGTATAATGTCCATGTAGGTATTTTGAAGAATATGGAAAGAACATGAAGATGACAACTGTCAATGGAGAGGCAGTTCCTCAAAATAAAAGTTAAGAAAAAGAACGTCGAAGTAACACTAGGGAAGCAAACGGATCACTTGAAGGTGGTGGTGTGAATATTGTATGCCAAGGGTTAACGGCATATAGGCACCCTTTTGTATTTTATCATTGTATTTCAAGGGTTAACAATATTTAGACACCCTTTTGTATTTTATTTTATTTGATATTAATAAAATGTTTGACCCATTTTTTGGGCACAAGATTCAAATCAAATTGTTCTTAATTTATAATATTAATTACTAGTCCACTCTGACATCATAGACGATACGTAGCCATTGACTGCAATATATAATATTTTGTTATTATTTATTCTTGAAATTCATATTTTTCATTCTTTAAATTCGTATCGTCTCTAGAAGATGAATAAAAATTGAAATTAGTATTGTCTCTAGAGAGACAATGATTAGTATTCATTATGTGTCTCTAGGGAACAATAATGGGCATATTGTCTCTAGAGAGACAAAATATGTATCAATGTATATTGTCTCCAAAGAGACAATAATTAGAGACAATATTAGAGACACCCGCTTTGAGACAATAATAAAGACAATACACAACTTTTTAATTGTTCTATTTGAGACAATTTGGTCAATTATTGTCTCTATTTGATTTTGTCATGTCAAAACACCCCTCCATATAGTAGTGAATTCCAAGATGTCCCTGCAGGTTCCTACAACTTTGTTGAAGGGCTGGTTTTCAAAGGTTAGAGAATTTCTACATTTATTGCTCTCTTTCACTTTATGTTTTTCATATTAAATCAATTTAGTAAACTAATTTTACATGCTCGCAAATTAACATCAGAAGAGAAACCATTGGCACGTCTACTTTTGATAAATTATTATTGTGTTCATGGAGCCAATAGAGGTACATGCCATATACTTGAATTTGTGTTCTGCATGCCAAATTTTTTTAGCATTGCTCATTTTAAAGAATATAATTACAAGCATTTGAACTGAAGTTTAGCATTAGAGTAGGATGATATTAGGAGGCTAAAGATTAACATTTAATTGGAAATCAGAAAAATCCTATATAATAGTGACACATCGTCCCTTATTCAGTGGAATACAGAAGAATTTTGTGTCTATTTGCACTTGTACTATTTAGTAGTTGCATTGCATTGTATTTAGTAGGTTTTTTAGGAAGTTTTTTACCCCATACGTATCTCTGTGGGATCTGAGAAGAAATGTTCTCCTTTTTTTTTTACCTATTCATATGTTGTTAACCTTTGTCCCAAAATTTGTACTTGAACATAAGGACTTTACTGTTGAATATAACACAATTTATTTTCAAGCTTCATAGTAAATACACGACAAATATAAACAATTACAAATGTGTAATAATATATATAAAAATATGGTTAAATCAAAATATATGTTTTTAAAGTATATTTGAAATTTAAACATTTGGAATATAAAAAACGTAATGAATATGTATTCACAATTTCATTTCTTTACAACTAGCAATTGCATGTGTTTCATGAGATGTGAACGCCAAACGGTACATGTTATTTGTTTTAGAGGTATAATTATTACTTTTGTAGTTGATGTTGATTAGGGGTGTGATTGATTTTGTAAGTGTAAAAATATAGATGGGCCACTTAATTTAAAGGTTGTTTCTACATATCAAAGTTGTTAAAAATTTGTACATGAATACCTTCGATACTGTTTTCGATAGTTAATTTATTTTATAGTTGATGTTGTATGTATTTAATTTGGGTTTATTGTGTTAGTTGTGCATCGGTTGTTCGGTTGGTGTTTTGTTGGAAAAACATTTATTGTACAGTTGATAATGTGTGTGATTGATAGTTATAGTGTAGGAATTTAGTTGAAACATTACATTGAAATGTTATATGTGTACATTTAATTATGTTACAGATTCATACATTTAAAGTTGCATATCATATTTCAAAACATCAAATAAATGTAGATGTGCGTGCACATAATGAGACATGTATACATTTGCAGTATTTATATCATGAATGGTAGACTTTAGTGGGCATTTTTAGTTTCAATAAACATGATTACATTTGATACCCCTTGAACAACAGTGTCGTTTTGGATAGAAGAAGTGTTGAGTATAGTAGTAGTGGAGGTGCTATCAAAGTAGAGGGTAGTATTTAAGATGGGTTGAGTGATAATAGTCTTACTTCCTCCTTTCTTCTTGCTCCAAGTGTTGGTACATGCGCCATATTTGAGTATCTTTCGAATGAAAATGCCAGTGAAATGCGCAGATTTGCAAGTGACGAAACTCTGGAGAAAGCTATGAATGTCCTTTTCAGTGGTTCCAATGTCGATGGTTGCTCTGTGTAAAGTAAGTCCCTGCGAATTATGGATAGTTAATCCCCAGGCCATTTTAATCAGCAATTGTCTTTGATTCCCTCTCGAAATAGGGGGTATGGGAATATGTAACGGGTTGGAGGGATCCCAACATGGGTCATTGTATCTATCAAATTTGACAACAACAAATAAAGGTAATGTTGGTGGTTGCATTGATGCATCGTAGACAATGTCTATGATTGTTCCCATGGTACCATTCACGAGGCCTGCATAAACCCATAGATTTGCAATAAGCATGATTTTTTGTTGTTTGCACAGCAAAACTTTGTGTTCCAACTGATTACCATCAGGATTTCCTGGTCCAGACCACATGTTACTTTCATCAATAGATTGGGTGATTGGAACTATTAGACCCCTAGTTTATTAACCAAGTATGAAGGCACGTAGGCGCACAAGGTACCAGTTATAAAATGATGCAAGAAAAAAGCATGCAAGATGAGGGTTTAAGGAAGCATGTAGTGTACGTGACATGCGAAGACAAAGCCAAGGGTTTGGGACTTAGTCAATTTGGACATTTGGAGCGGAACACATGAAAAGCATGACCCAGTTGCACGTGGATAAGGTGCTAGCCTGGTGACAGGTTGGCCCAGGAAGGAGCATGCTAGAAGCTTCTAGAAGCACATCATGGGATAAAGTGGAAGGCTTAGGCCTGGAGAAGCATGCTCACATGGAGGACCACATTCAGACACTTGGCACCGGATTTGAGGGCGCTGGAGGGCGAGTTGGTAGTCCAGAAAAGCTATAAATACAAGGGCCTGCAGAGACAGAAAGATATACATAGAGAGTGGGTAGGGCTCTGAAGAAATATTGAGAGGACTCTGTTAGTGGATAGTTGTATTCGGGAGAGAATGCATTAGGCTTAGGGGTTGTAAATTTTCTTTTTGGTAGCTTAGTTACATAAGTCCAGTGCAATGCATGACTGCGGTCTGCTTCTCTACGACCCTCTGTAATGGTTCCATAAATGTAATAAGGCTACCTGTTATATATATACATGAATATCAATGATTTTGATGCATACTTCTCTCTCATGAGTTCTCTTTCCTTTTTATGCTAAGTAAGGATGCTTGTATGTTTCTTTCTTTCATGATATACATTATGGATTCTGTTAAAGTACTCAGTCTGAAATGACTGCAAGGATCTAGAGGCTGTTCTGAGCCCTATGGTTCTTGTATGTCCTAACTTCCCGTAAGAAATCTCTTACACAAATCATAAATTATGTTTCCCACAAAACTCACATAAAAGAGAGACTCGGTACCCGCACGTGCCTTGGGTGAGCACCCAGCTTTCACTGGGTGATAGGACGGCGCGCATGGGGTTCATTTATTTTGTCTTAAGGGTAAAAATGACTACATCTTGGTTCTGTTGCTGAGACTCTTTTCAAAGTTGTAGTGGGATATAGCATACATCATGATCTGTGTAATGAGTAATGACAGAGTGGTTAACATTGGAAAGTATTGAATCATGGTTTAAGAGCACGAAGGATGAATTTTCTTAGAGATTCAGCACTGGACCTGATTTTGATGCACGTGTATGGGTAGAAGAGAATCTCTACCATGATCTGTATGAAACTTTTTTTTTCTATTTCTCCCCTGTGGAACTATATGAATGGCTCTTAGCCTATGCATCTAGATCAGGTTTGCATTATGGATCGCATGTGTGGACCTAAGAAGAATACCAAAAGCTATAGGATGCAGATTTGACATGGACCCATGTTGTGGATCATTGGTGGAAAGGAGTATTGGCTAGCTACACCCTGGAGTATGCCATTTCCACATATTCTTGTCCAGAGGTTGCTGAGTTTGAGTTTCTGAGGGAGCCCAGAGGATCCTTTCTACGTGTTGTCCCTCTAGATATGAAGATCTTGATGATTACCATGATTTTAGAGGCATTCTAAATGGCTAGCTAAACCATTTTGAGCATTGGGCGAGGAATCTAGGGTGGAGGAAGATGGCAGATGTTGCGTTGGAAAAAGAAAGGGAGGAGAGATGACTCAAGTATAGTGAAGCACCTGAAAGGGAGATTGCTAGATGATGTGAGGTTGCAGGTGTGATGGATGTATGACGATAGATGTTGCAGGAATGATTTGAGGTTCACGCAGAGGATGTGGAAACTGAGCAGTCTGTACAACCCCATCTTGGTAATCACGTGAGAGAAACCCCTTCGGCTTCTGATGAGAGTTCATCATGTGGAGAAAGAAGATTCGTTGGAGCACATTTGAGCCCACCTAGTGACCGGGCCCTCGCGCTTGGTTTTCTAGATCAGGGGGATAATATTGCTAGTCCAGTTGGTTACATTAGAGGTGATCGATCTATGCCCAGGAGGTATAATTTCTTGTTTGGGACTTATATGGCTACAAACACCAGCCCAGTGTTAGGACTTTTTGGGCAAGGTATAGGCACACAAGCATTTGGTCTTGCGTTTGGGACTGGTGCGAGGTATACTATTGGTAGTGGGGAATTTTTGCAGACTGTAGGTGCACAGCTTAGTGGAACTATGGGGACCCTTGGTAGGACCACTTCAGGACCTAGTGGGCCTGGTGGATCTAGTGGTTCAGGAGGAGTAGGACCTGGTGGGTCTGGTGGTTCAGGACCTGGTGGGCCTAGTGGATCTGGAGGAGGATTTGGGCCCCAACCACCCCCACAAGTTTTCTTTGAAATGTCTCTACATTTTCCTGATTATAGAGGTATTGAGGATGCTAGAGAACATGTTCACAAATGTGAACTGCTATGGCACGCGAAGGGTGTCACAACCCTAGAACAACAGGCTAGTCATTTTGCAACCACGTTGCAAGGGTGCGTGCATAACTGGTATAGGAAGTATGAACCTCCTCAAACAGTGGTGGACTATACTAATTTAAAGAATGCATTCTTGGCAGAATTCCACATTCCTGAGTTTGAGCAGAAGAGCATCAGTGCTTTGAAGGAGATTCAGCAAGGAATGGTAGAAAGTGTGCGGGAGTATGATGCACGCTTTAAAACTCTCTTGTCTAAATTATCATATGATATTCACCCTTCACAACATGCTCAGTGGTTTTTTGGAGTGTTGATCACTCCTTTTAGAAGGGCCTTATCTCATAAAAATTTTATAGACCCGCGCGAGGCATTTGAAGTTGCCCTGTGTGCCGAGGCTGTTGGTAGTGTTGATACTAGCATTAGCCCATTTTTGGAGGCTCAGATTACTACTATGGTCAAGTAGTTGGAAAAATTTTCTGCAAACTCAGCCCATGAGACTCATAGTGGTTTGTGGTGCACATATTGTGAATTAGAGGGGCACGTTAAGGAAAATTTCCCTTAGAGGATAGTACACATTGTGGCGGTAGATTGTGAAATTTGTCATGGGAACCATGATGCAAGTAGATGCCCCTTGCTACAGTGCACAATCAGGAAGAATGTATCTTCTTACTACAAGATATGCACTTCTACAAGCCATTATACTAAGGACTGTAGGCTCATTGATCAAATCCATGAGGCCATTGATCATGGTGTGTGCCAAACCAGCGTTGCTAGTAGTTCCAAGGGTGACGATCACTGTTATAAGGAGCGCACAGATGGAAGCGCATGTGAAAGAGGTTTTCGAGGAGGATTTCATGGTTGTGGTAACCACGAAGGAGGAAGGATTGAGTTCCCGCGTGGAACCTGTTTCAATTGTGGATCTAAAGAGCATTACAACTGTGAATGCCCGGACATGTTGCAGTGCTCCTGGTGTGGAAAGAAGCATAAGTATGAGTAGTGCCTGAAATTGTTTGAGCATATGAACTAGTAGCACCAGAAGGACAAGGGTGTTGCAATGGTCAATATTAAGAAGATAGACATATAGTGGATGCCTCAAGTAACACGTGATGCAGGTTTGGAGCCGGTATTGGTAACAACAAGGGCAGAAGCCACGCATGCAAGAGAGATGCCAAGACAGAAGAACCTGGTTTTAAGGGAGGAGGTCATTCATGGAAAATATTTAGACCCCGTGCATCAAAATGAGATATATCAAGACACCATGGATGTCATTCGGAGCTTACAAGGGGAAATCTAGTGTCTAAAGGAGCAGTCTAAGAGGGAGGAAAAAGGAAGGAGATTCGAGGTGCCAAAGGATGACCTGGATGAGGTCAAGGGTGTAAAATTCTAAGGCAAGAGAATATCATTCCCTTGCCACGATCATGGTTGAGAGAGAAGGTACCACGCACCTGAGGAGAGTGAGAGAGGTAGGTCTTGCATGCAAACCTCCCCCCTCACAGCCTTGACTATGACAAGGAGATCACGTTGAATGCAATTGTAGATGGATGGCTCCTCAGTAATATCCTCATTGACATAGGTGCAAAGGTTAATGTTTTAACTTTGGATGCATGGCATCAGATGGGAAGACCTACATTACAACCATCTTCGAATGTGTTGTATATGGAAAAGAAGACTAAGGCAATGCCCATTGGTGTCTTAAAGGATACAACTATCACTATCCAGGGAGCTAAGTTTAATGGGGACTTCGAAGTCTTGGTGCTCGCTGAGGAAGATAACAAGGAGCAACGAGAGGAATCATTATACGCCTGGCTGATGGGAATTCGAAACCCTATATTGAACCGTTGGGGGATGAAAAATTAGACAGGATATATGTGCGCTCAATCAGAGACCCAAAGATGATACACCCTACTAACGGGGTTATCCAGTTTGAAGATGCTCAGTCATTGAGAGATACCACTAGTCTAGCATGTGACAATTAGGTGCATGGGACTTATGAATTGATGGGATAATAGTTGAGATGGTCGGTGACCAAGGTAACAAAGGCGTGCATGGTTCGGTGCCTTGGAGGAAAATAACTGCCCAAGTATTCAGGAGGAGCCTTCCCTCAGATTTTTCTGCAAGAGGTGGAAGCTCAGTGAAAAAGGGGAAGGAACAAAGGGGGGTGTTAAGTTATGTCCTACTTGGAACATCATCTCAGTAGTGGGCTACACATCGGGATATCCTTTTAGAGTGGTGCAAGGTAAGAATTGCTCTCTTTGTCAGATTTTCTAGGAGCAATGTGCCCACCATCATCAAGGATTACCATGGGAAGGAGCCTGCCTCTTTCCACATCCAAGAGTGTGAACAGGTATGGAGAGAAGGCATTGAAGCTTTGCCACCATCCCTCTGGTTGCACAAGTTTTATTCTACACTACAGGGTTACACGTGTGCATGGTATATTCATTCGAAGACATGCCACCAAACAAGGAATTGGCAAGAGCTCGCGGCTGACCTTATTCAAACCTTTGAGTATCGGAGTACTAAACCATCAGTTGATAAGACCTTGCAAGGTATCAAGTGCCTTACCATGGGGGACAGTGCCAGGATGAAAGATAGGTTCTTAGAATTACTAGGTGAACCAGGATTAGAGGTGCGCTTTGAAGAAGAAGTAGAAGAAACATAAGAGTTACATCTTGAGCACGCATGTTTGGAAAAAGAAAAAGGAAAGTTGGTGTATGTGATTAATAGAGAGGAATTAGAAATATTATATGTTATCCATTCTGTAGGGACACGTGAGGTAGTGGACAATGATGATACGTGCGCACGTGCCTACCATGAGCCCTTAAAAACAAATAAGGTTAACATCAGTTCAGGAGGAGAACCTAAGGAAGCTATTATTGGAGACTACTGGTTGGAGAAGTAAGTTTCTAAGATCATTGATCCGTTGCACGAATTTGAGGATTTATTCCCACGTGGGTACCATGAGCTTAAAGGCATTCACCATTCCTTGGGGGATATGAAGATAAAATTGAAGGATGGTGTGTGTCTGGTTAGGAAAAGGCCCTACCAGATGAATCCCAATTTATGCGTGAAGGTTAAGGAGGAGATAGACAAAATGATAGTTTCTAGGATCATTGAGGCAGTGGAAGAATCAGAGTTAATAAGTCTGATGGTAAAACGCAATTTGTGTCATTGATCCCTTTCCAACCCCCTTCATTGAAGAAATTTTTGAAGGAGTCACTGGGCACGAAATCTATTCCTTTACGGATGGATTTTCAGGGTACCACCAAATCTAGATTACAAAGGAGGACCAGGAGAAGATGAATTTCACCACTGAATGGGGAAGTTTTGCATACACGGTCATGCCCTTTGGGTTAAAGAATGCGCGTGCTATTTTTTTGTGCATAGAGGTGCAAGCATTCCAGGAGTTCATCCATAAGTTTCTTCAGGTCTATTTGGATGATTGGACAGTGTATAGTCTAGTTAAAGATCATTGTGACAATTTAAGGTTAATGTTTGAGAGGTGTAGGAAGTTGAGGATATCCCTAAACAATAAGAATTGTGTGTTTGCTACACCCTTTGGGAATTTATTGGGGCATATCATATGTAAGGAGGGCTTGCTGGTAGATCCCGCTAAAGTTACAATTATTGTGGGATTAGGGGATCCTACTAGCTAGAGCGCAGTATGCAGATTCCTTAGGCCTACGGGCTATTATAGGAAATTCATCAAAGGGTATGCCAAGATCACTGTACCTTTAGATGAGATGCTTAGACATAAGAGTGCCTTCCATTGGGGAGAGATGCAGCAGAGTGCATTTGATACATTAAAAGATAGGCTTGTCACCACACCTATATTAAATTTTCCCTCTTAGGATAAGCCCTTTCATGTCCATGTAGATGCCTCAGGGACCGCCATTGGAGCAGTGCTTACACATCCAGGTGAAGGGATTGTTGATCATCCTATGTGTTTTGCAAGCAGGAAGCTGACACCAGCAAAGTCTAACTATACCACAACTGAGCACAAGGCATTTTCGATGATCTATGCACTCTTCAAGTTTAGACAATATCTGTTGGTAACACCCTTTGTGTTTTACACCAACCACATGGCATTAAAGTAGTTGGTGAACAAGCTTGTTTTACAATGGTACATATGTCAGTGGGTGTTGTTGTTTCATGAATTTGATTTCACCGTAGTAATGAAGCCTGGGAAAAGAAATTGTGGGCTTGATCATCTGTCAAGAATTGATTTAGGGGAGGACATGCAGAGTATTGAGGAAACAATGCCAGACGCGCAACTGTTTAGGTTGTGGCGTGCACCCTTAGATTTTGAAGAGATTGTAGTATTTTTAAAGGAAGGTGTGGCGCTGGAAGGAATGAAGACATTAGAGAAGAATCTATTGGCCATACGCATTGCACCCTACATGTTAATTAGTGGAGACTTATACAAGTTGGGACATGATGAAGTTTTGCGCAGGTATGTATTAGAGCATGAGTGTCTGGCTATTATGGAGGAAGCACATGGAGGAACTGCGGGTGGGCATTATGTAGGTGATGCCACCACGCATAAGATATTAATGGTAGGTTTGTGGTGGGAAACCGTGTACAAGGATTGTAAAGACTATTGTAAAGTGTGTGATCATTATTAGTGCATTGGCAAACCAGAAAGGAGAGATGAAATGCCTTTGCACCCTATCCCTAGCATGAATCCTTTTGAAAAGTGGGAAATAGACTTTGTAGGACCTATTACACCAGTGGAACGTAGTACTGGGTCATGTAATGTCATAACTTATACGGATTATCTGACAAGGTTGACAAAGGCAGCCCTGACTAAAGATTGCACAACAGCCACAGAGGCAAGGTTCTTGTGGCAGAACATTATCACAAGGTATGGATGCCCATTGAGTTTTACTAGTGATAGGGGTACACATTTCTTGAATGAGACCATGAGGATCTTGTTATCAGAGTTCATTATGGCTCATCACAAGACTATGCCCTATCACCCACAAGAAAATGGAACCGTGGAAGCATTCAACAAAATATTTAGTCATACCTTGACCAAAATTTGTAATGTCGGAAGAAAAGATTGGGATGACAAAGTATCGACAGTATTGTGGGCTTATAGGACAATGTATAAAAGGCTAAACAAAGCCACACCATTTCAATTGGTGTTTGGCATGGAAGCTATTTTTCCGGTTGAATTTATGTTTCCTTCTCTGCGAATAGCGCGCACAAGAGGATTAGTCGATGAACAAGCACTGGAAGAAAGGATTGATGAGTTAATGAAGCTGGATGAGAGACAATCACTCGCCAGGTGGATCCAAACATTACAAAATGCAAAGCAGAAGGTTTGGCATGATCACCACATTAGAAACAAGAGGTTTGAGGTTGGGAAGATGGTTTTACTATATGATTCCAAGTTTCTACGCCACCCTGGGAAGTTAAAAGTCCATTGGTTGGGTACTTACACAATCTCGTACATCATTGATTCGGGTGCATGCCAATTACAAGCGCTAGATGGGATGAAGTTTCCTAGACACTTCAATGGGAGTAGGCTGAAGTCCTACTATAAATAATTCTTCTCGGTGTTTGTAAATAAGGTAGTTATGCCAGTTAGTTTAGAAATTTCCTTTATGTATTTCTTTTTCTTATGTTTCCCTTTCGTGTTGTTGTTTTGTTTTACGCCTTGGGCGTTGGTAAAATTATTACTACTTTGGAGAATTTCTGAGTGCACAGAGGACTGCACATCATTTTAAGTGTGGGGTGGAGTAATGTGAAGGAGCGCATGGTTAGAGTGCTAAGGAAGTGTATGTTAAAAAGCCTTGTTGAATGGGTCGGTTGAAAGAGGTGTATGGAGAGAAAATATGGAAGAAGGATGGTTGGTGCCAGGATAAAGCTACTTTTAGATCCCACGTAGTAAGGAGGAGAAAGTGCATTAAGCAACACGAGGTAGGTAAGAATAAAAAATAGGACAGAACAAGTGACTTCGGCGCTGGTTACGCATGCGTAAGAGTCTCCTGTCATGTTGGATTGGTTGTGCGCCAGAAGGTTGGAGGACTTTTTGTGCATGTTGGGCGCATGAGTAAAAGCACTAAAGATGGGATTTTTTTGAAAAAGCCACATTAAATGGAAAAAATATGGTGGTAGGTGAAGTAGCATTTAATGCTCAACAAGAGAAAAGCTATAAGTAAAGGTTCGAGGCACTTTCATTTTCACTTTGCGAATAGAGAGAGAAGTGGTTTTTGCATCTATTATAAACTAGGGTTTTCAGATTTGATCGTGTGAAGAAAGATTTGTGAGATTGAAGTGTGAGTAGCCAGTTTGGATTTGCAAACCAGAAGGAAGGGGTTACATAGGCATGAGAAAAGTTGTGAGGAGGCGCCATCTTGTGGAAATTTTATCCTAATTAGGGTTTGAAAAACTAGGGCACAGGTTCAAGAGATTTTTCATCACAGGTTTGAGATCTGAGGCTAGAAGAAGTGGAAGAGTAGAGTAACAAGGAGGGAGTGAAGTGGTAGAAGGACCTCGATAATGGCACCCAAAAGAGGAAAGGGAAAGGGAAAGGACAAACAACAAGAACCTGACATAAATACGAATGAAGAGTGGTATGCAGATATGGAGTACCCAGATGGGGTAATGATGGGTAAGGAGTGGGAGTCTCACCTGAGGAACGTGCCTGTGAGTGACAATAACCATCAAACGAACATGATCGAGAAGGAAATGGCACTGGAGTTAGTGTGCACCAAGAGTAAACGGACACCAAAGGGCTTGCCCATCTATAATGATGATGTTAAGGTCAAGTTAGATAAGGAAGAGTTGCAACTCTATGAGTTTCTCTATTTTGGAAAACCAGAATGCCTATACCAATGGCTAATGTTGTGAGTACATGAATATTACTTCCATTTTACGGGGTGCAAGATGCCCATTACTCCCCAACTCATCTCTCAGTTCACATGCCTCATATGTGAAGGAAACAACTTGGAGATGACCTAAGTGACAAGGAGGAAATTCAGGAAACCATCACTAAATATGCCTGCAAGAAGGGGTCGAGGTACTACAACATCTCAGACATCAAGGACCTAGTGATGAAGATGGCCGCACATTTGGTAACAAATATTTATGGCCAGGAAGGATGGATTTAGGTCAAAAATCCTTGGTTACATGTTAGCAGGAAAAATATAGAAGGCACCATATATAACTTGTCTACATACATCATGGAGGAGATTGTTAGTTGCATGAAGGAAGGTGACATAATCCTCTTCGGAAATGTCCTACTAACCATCATGTTTTTAGAGATTGGAGTGGCTGACACACCGGAAAAATTTGTATGGGAGTACCCTGTTGAGGATCCTTCACCCATGAAGAGATTTGAGAAGTATGCCTGTGACACAATGACATCATCCCACAAGGCACGACTGGAGAAGTGGTATACGTGCCTGAGGAACGTGTTCAGGGAAAAGTGGAGGATTCTTGAACAACTTCCACATGTGTGCAACCTTTTTCAACCTTAGCACTTTTAAATTTTTCTTGGGAAATTTTTCTTAATTTCCTCCACCAACCCACGGCCAATAGGGTGATGACATGTGGCATCATCTGGGTTAGGCAGAGGCACACGGAATGTTTTCCCCTTGCATTTTGTGACCCAAAAGGCTTAATGCCTTAAATCTCTCTGACGGTCCGACTTCCCACCAAATATTTCTCAAGCTGACACGTGTCCTCTTTGGGCCAATGGGCACAGAGAGGAAAATCCCGCTTTTACCCCCAAAAGGAAAAAAAATACCAAAATTCTTTCCCACTCCGCCGACCCATTCAAGGGAAAATTTTCTCCCCTGGGCCCGCAGGCCCGCTCTTGGGGGAAAATTTTCACCCCAAGGCCCGTCGATGCATAACTTGAAAAATATGAGGAGTTAGGAGGACATATTTATATCATTGGAAAGGTGAGGAAATTTCCTATCCAATGGGAGTGATTTAGGGAAATTTTGAATGTGTTAAGTGTGAGAAAAATCATGTTGAAACTTTAAGTCTATTAGAGAGTGGGTTTGGTGAGGAAATTTCCATCTGAACCTTATTGAAACTTCTAACCCTAAATTTTTCACCTCATGACCTCTAATAATTATTAATAAAATAAAACTATATTCTAGCTATTTGACTATTTGGAACTTTGAAACTTGTTAGTGATAACTGTTGTCTTGTAATCTGGTTGTAGATTCTTTTAAGAAAAAAAAATTATTCCATAATTTTCCTAACTAATCCTAGGTTGTTATTGGGTCTCAAGTGGGTTGTTTTAATAGGCGTCCCCTACACTTGGTATTAGAGAAGTGGTTCAAAATCTTGGACCATTGGGCACACTAGAAACTTGAGACATGAAACTTAAACCTAGCACACTTTTAAATCTAGGAAAAAATTTAGTTTGGAGTTTTCACATTTTAGTAAACATGGAAATTTAGTAAGACCTAGAATAAGGAACTAAATCTCATTTTGTTCTGTGTCGGAGGCGCAGACAAGATGAGGAGACTTTTCACATAGACTTAGAATTACCACCACCAGATCATGTTGTAGTAGCCATCCTACCCCAGATTTTGTGACTCTTCATGATGTTAATGCCACTCTACACGGAGGACCAGTTAGGAGGACATGTTCAACAACACATGACAGATTCCCTTCCATTAAGGGTTGTCAGGTATATCCTTGACCCAACAAGGAGCATGAAGGAGAAAAATCCCATGCAGAGTCAGCCAGGGAAGAGTCACCACAGAGGGGATAGGGTGACTGAGTTTAAGAGCATAGAGAGAGGTCTCAGAGACCTAGGATTAGGGATGAGCATGTGCCAGAGACCTAGAGGCCGTTAGAAAAAACTACAGATCACATCAAGGAGATCCTGAAGCTTTCGACCATCACATTATTCATGACATAAGTGGATTTCAGGAAGAGGTCTGGTTGGTGAGCTTGAGAGTATGCTCCAAGTTGTGTCCTTGTTCTAGCAACTCAAAAAATCATGTTGCGATCCATATACTGAGGGATGGAGCTGGTGTCTTATGGAAGACAAGAGTAGAAGATCCATGTTGATTCTAAGACAGTCATACCTGGGATCTCTTTAAGGATCATTTCAGGAACACATACCCTGTCACAAAGGTTCATACAACAGTGGATAGATGAATTCCATGACCTCCGACAGGCATCTCTTACAGTGGTTGAGTATGAGAGTAGATTTCTGGATCTACTCCAGTATGTTGGTTATATGCAGGATGAGTAGGTGCAGATTCAAAGGTTCATCCGGGGCCTGAATTTAGACATTGGAGGTGAAGTGCAGATCCATTGTCCACAGAAATTAGATGAGGTTGTCGAGAAGGCCTATATAGCATAGGAGACTTGGGAAAAGACCCATCAGGCTAAATAAATAATTAGTGGCCGACCACTCTATTGAATGTGTCTTATAAAATTCTTGTCAAGGTGTTGGATCTCTGTATTATGGATATCCTTCCTAAGATCATTCAGCTTGAGCAAACTCATTTTTTTAAAGGTTGTTATATCTCGGATAATCTTATTATTGTCTGGGAAGGCATGGAATGGGCACATGTTTCTTCACATAAGCCTCTTTTCCTTAAGATTGATTTCGAGAAAGCTTATGATCACATTGAATGGCATTTCATTCTGGCTATGCTTAAAGTGCTTGGTTTTGGAGATTTCTTTCAAACTGATGTTAGCACGCTTTTTTCTAATGTTTCTTCTTGACTCACCATTAATAGCTACCAGTCTACTGCCATTGGTCTTTTCCTCTCTATCGCATAGGGGTACCCTCTTACAGCTATGTGCTATTTATGCTTGTTGTTGATGCACTGGGTAACCTAATCACCCACCAAGTTACACAAGGACATATTAGGATTATTTTTCTAGATCATGTGACTCAACTTATCAATGGGAATTTTTCATATGATTCTTTTATTACTCTTGCTTAATCGAAGAAGAACATTGCTACAACCTTTGAGTGTCTTGACACCTTTTTCTTGGCATCTAGCTCAAATATTCAAATGGCTAAAAATTTTGGGTTATCGACAGAATTTTTTATCCAATCTAGCTTAATAAAGTCCTACCCCTAGAAATGGATTGATTGTGGTAAGAAATTAAATTTAAAGGGCTTGAGCATTCCTTTTGGGGAAAAAGACTCTGCCAAATTATGGAATTATGTTCTTAACAGAGTGGAGTTGAAAGTTACCTAATGGTCTTTCAAATGCTTGATCATAGCTGGTATGTTCTAAGTTTACACCAAAATCCTTATCATTACTCATGTTTATTATTTTGCATCTTCATTTCCTTCTTGCAATTCGTTCAAATGGCTCGCCAAGCTACTTCGAGACTTCTTATGGTGTAAAATTTCTTGTTTAGTTGGTTTTCACCTCGTTGCTTGGGATGTCTGTTGTCTTCCTCAGGATCAATGAGGCATGAGAGTTATTGATGTTTTTTCACTTGCAGAGTCAAAACTTTATGAGCCAAATGGGTGATCCAATGTCTTTTCTCTTGACCTATACTTGATAATAATTTTGTTGCGGAAATTGTCATTGAATATGGATTTACCCCAATGGAAAAAAATGTTAGAGCATCTAGAATCCCTTCTTGCATTCTCTGGGTCTATACTTTTGTTCCTATTAATTACCTCTAAATGGAATTCTCCAACTTAATCTAATTTCGCAAAGATCTGATTTTTAAGTTTTTCATCCTATTTTTGAGATCCTCCATGCAAAAAAAAATGGAAAATCCTATCTCTCACGTAGGTTCATGTTATTCATCCAAAATGGAACTTCATAACCTTCCAGTGCTTTTTTCAATTCACCTACCACTACTTCTAAAGCCATTTTTAGTGAAGCACTTGGAAAAAGTCAAATTTTTGCATGGACTACAAATCATTTTGACATGACGTCCTATTTCTTACTTATATAGATATTCAATTTGAAACTTATCATTGATTATCTGTCATGACATTGAATGAGTTATAGCTAATTGAATCCCTTCATATCAACTGGATTTAGCTCATCTCTCTTATTGGTAGAATTGGATCAAATAACCATTTTCAAGATATCTCAATTTTCAACTTTGTTGATACCTTTCCCACTTTAGATTGTAAATAGCTATGATATGTCTGATGACCCTCCCTGGATTCCCTCACAACTTCCCTCATTCTATTGCAAAGCTTGATTCTCCATTTAACTCTACTATGGAATAATTGACCATCAGGTATCATCAAGATCTGTGATATGAGTTCATCATTTTATTCTCTATTCATTCTATGATCAGCATATCCTATATTTATCTCACCTATAATTCCTTGATATTAGATCTAATATTAATCTATAAGATAAAAATCACAAATATCTCCATAGTCTGATGGCTATTGATTGACCTTGGTTGTCAACTATTTGAGATATCCTTCCATTATATATCCTAGTTTTCTCAATCTTAGTGGCATAACATTAAATTAGAAATCCTATTCAAAACTATAGGCATGCATTTATATCTACAACTCTAACATCACCATACATGCTACCTTAGCTCCTACATTGATCCTCTGGTTAAAGTTAATATCTTTTAGGGTTTAAATTAATTTAATGATTAAAATATTGGCCCAAAATTGGTAATCGAATCCCAACATTGATATTGAGAGTAGTTATAAAATTTTCTATGTGAATACTAGTGAGCCCTAACCATGGAAATGAATCTTATTTATGTTATCTCTGAATGACAACACCCTATGGTTTACTTAAGTGGTGTCTCTTGAAGTCATCACACTGTGATTGGATAACATGGGTACTATCTCCAAGTTGTGGGACATGCTTCTTGAGATAGACCTCTAGAGAAAGTTGGTTCTTTCTCCTAAACTACCTGCCACAATTCTACTCTAATGTAGGAAAAAACTATCTATTCTAATCCTTAAAATTATTCCAAGGGACCAAGGAGAGAGAATGCATGAAAATGAAATCCTACACTAAAGTGGTGATACACCAGAAAAGGAGGATGTTCCAATAGTCTTAACCCTGTGTGAAATAGTAGGAGCAAAGTGTTGACACTAGGGACTGTGATACAGTTCTCCACACTATCAAGTTCACAACATATTCTCATGCACACACAATGATAATGGATCCCTACAAGAACATAATATAGACAAAATATTGTAAGAAATGATCTGAAAGGGAAAGAAAATGCAAAAAACATTCAACAGGGGAAGATATTTCCACAAACTTACTATCTAATGGCTTCGTAAGATATGCAGAGTTCAATCTATTACAATTAAGTAATGGGTTGGATCACCATATTCAAGGAGTCCACAAACTGGCCATTTATCTCACATTCATGATTTTGCACAAGGGTACAAACCTCCAAGTTGTCCTTGCTAAGAGACATGACCTCCAGAGAAAGCTGGTTTCTCTACTCCAAAATTACCTGTTTACAATTATCCCAACTACTCTAATTCCAATGTTTAAACTGGTCATCCCCTTAATCTAAATTTCCAAGGGATCAGAGAGAGAGAATACATAAAATCCTCAGAAAGCTTACACTAAACCCAGGTTTTTCCCACCAAAAATACTTGTGAGAGTAATCTTGGAGATCCAAAAAATGTGTGAAATCCTAGGGAAAATGCTTACTAGAACCTCCTGATAACAGTTCACCATGAATCCTAGCTAAAATGCATTCCACAACAATATCCAAGCAACACAATAATAATTTTCCTTCCCTTTTTCCCCATTTTACCTAATAGACATGCAATATTCTTGTAACTAAAGATTTCATTCCTCCACAAGAAGACACTGCAAAAATTATTCTACAAATCTTCCAGGGGAAGATACCTCCACAAACTTTGTATTTTATTGCTTCATCTTATTTCCAATTCAATCTATTACAAAATGAAAATTACCTAGATCAAGATATCTTTTTTGGAGTCCACTACAATCTCCCTCATTTAACTCATTTTTTTATAAAGCAATTTTCTAAGAGCTTTTTACTATTTTTAAAACCTACCATCCTTTAAAATTCCTCTCTCCAATACTCCAATTTATAGAAAAAAATTTTGTGAAAAGATTCTCTTGCTCAAAACTGATGATCTTTGAGAAGGGATTAGGGCTCATGGCCCATTTTCCCCTTCAGCACCTCACAGGTGAGTTGGCTGGAGTAACTTGATCAAGATTTCACTTGAGCATCTCTCTAATCATCCAGTGTGATTGGATAACATGGGTACTATCTCCAAGTTAGTTTGTTGCTCCTTGAAACAGACCTCCAGAGAAAGCTGGTTCTTGCATCCTAAACTACCTGCCAGTTTAATCTTATGTCTATCCCCAGGATAGAGAATAACTTTCTAATTTAGAATTTTCATCCAGGGACCATGGTCTTCTCCATGAGAATGCATAAAATTTATTCATCCTCTTACACTAAAGCGGTGATAACTATTTTGGTAATGTCCGAGGGTCGACTGAGACATAAGTCTGATCAAATTGTGAAATACAATGGAGAAAAGTACATTCACTAGAAGATCATGATGACATGTTTTCTCAGAGCTACTATTTAATCCATCTCTCCCTCATTCAAAATATTCCAAGCAACACAATGATAATGGACCATTTTCTGGATCAAGAACATTTAATAAATAGACACAATATACTTCGAAAGATTAAAGGGGAAGTTAGAATGCAAGAAAAACACAGGAAGGGGAAGATCTCTCATCCACAAACTTGACTTTATCTGCTTCATGGTATGCATAATTCAATCTATTACAAAATAAGGGCCTAGATCACCATGCAAGGAGTCCAAGGGCCTGCATTGGCTTCACAAACCTTTCCTGAGAGATTGCTTATGCTCTCCCAAAACTCTCCCCCTTTAACTCTTGAGCCCAACACTCCAATTTATCTGCCCCAAAATCCCTCTCTGCCCCATGATAGGTTGACCTTGAAAGCTTGGACGGGACAGTTATCGCCATAAATATATGATTCTTTTGCGCTCATTTTTCGAATCACTTTGCACCCCTGCATGTTAAAAGGCAGATTAATCTATCCTCCATATCCTCATACTAGTCATCCATTGTGATTTGCAGCATAAATGGGTTTTCTGAATTTCTCTCTTAGCTCGCAAGACTTGTGGGACTTAAACAAACTTGATCCCCAACTTCATACGACCTCCAGATTAAGCTGGTTCCATATAAACTCCATTTAATCATGGACCAGTGCAGTTTCTACTGATCCTAATTCTACTCTAAATTTCTGTCAATTTTGGAAGATATAATGCCATGAAAATGTGAAGCTCCTTGAGAAACACAAAATGATGCACCAATGAGTTTAATTTTGTGAGTCTGGCACGTTTGTCCAAATGACTGAAATAGCTAATTCATTTGCACACATTTTCAAGATGCATGACACAGGTTGGTAAGATAATTTTAGTTTCCCGATTTTACAGCAATATTTTTTGATGTCAAATGATAAGCTGATTCACAATTCCTGCAAGTGAAAATTATGAACATTTCAATTTATTCTTAACTTGTGCCTGAGCAAACCTCAAAATTCTAGCGAGCTAACGGCAAGGGGAACTTTTTCCAGTCAAATTCTGATATTTTTCCATTCAAAGGTTCAACTACTTTGAGGTCAATCTATTTGATAAGTATTGGTTTCTGCCAATGAAAGTGTCACTCAAGGGGTACAGCAATTTTAGACAAAGCAAGCTTTTCAAAAAATTACATTTGAAAACTCCTTGGCTAAATGAGCCTTTTTTAACATCAAAGGAAGTATACTTTTGCACAAATCCTCAACTGTAAATGGCATTAAAACAACCTGTTGGCAATTTACTAGGTGTCCAAGGAAGAATGAGACAAGATACCCTTTCCTCAAGACCGAAATTCCGTGGATTGACCTGAGGAATTGATCACCGAATCACAGCACCCCTGTGCATGTATTTGAACTCATTTAAGATGTGATTGGATAACATGGGTACTATCTCTAAGTTGTGGGACTTGCTACTTGAGACAGACCTCCAGAGAAAGTTGGTTCTTGCTCCTAAACTACCTGCCACAATCTACTCTAATGCAGGAGAAACTAGCTATTCTAATCTAAATTTCCAAGGGACCAGGGAGAGAGAGAATGCATAGAATGAAATCCTACACTAAAGCGGTGATACACCAGAAAAGGAGGGTGGGAGAGTAGTCTCCAAATGTGTGAAATACAGAGGCAAAGTGCACACTAGAAGAGGTGATGACAGTTCTCCATGAAGCAATCTAGCAAAATGCATTCACAACAATATTTCAAACATGCACAATGATAATGGATCCTGCAAGAACATAATAATAGACACAATATGTAGTTGTAGAAACGATTAAAGGGGCAAGAAGAATGCAAGAAAACACAGCAGGGGAAGATACATCCACAAACTTGTATTTTATTGCTTCATGGTATGCACAGTTCAATCTATTACAAGATAAGGGCCTGGATCACCATGCAAGGATTCCACTACAAGGGCCTCAACACACTGGCTTCACAAAGCAATTTTGACAGAGCTTTGTTACCCAAAAAATCTCCCTTTTTACAATGAGCCCAACACTCCAATTTATAGAAAAAATGAGAAGGAGAAGAGGAGGGAAAATGGAAATCCCAAAATCTGTCCTTCAACCACCTGTAAGAGGCATTAAATTGAGTGAAAATGGTTGTCCATTACTTGCAAAAGGCTCCCCATACTGTCCCATGTGCTGCAGCAGAGAAAGAATGATGACCATGCCTCTTAATTGCACTCCCAGCTACCAAATAAAACACTGTTCTGAACCCGGCCACGTTTTCTTAAAAATATCAATCAATTTTTGATCAAATCCATGGAATTTCTTAATTTCTGTGCATTGGGCTTGGAACCATGATTCCAACGGTACCAATTTTGTGTGATTTCGTTGAGAAATACAAAAGTTATGGCCTTCTGAGTGCAGGCAGCTATTTTGGACCTGGCAGGCGTTTTCTGTCATTTGACGGGAATGAGCATTAACTGACTGGAGCCGAACACATTTCCTTTATTTAAATATATCTATCCTCATTAAAATTAAGAAATCCAGTTTTTGTGGCGTAGAGGACGTCGTGCTCTGTTCCAGAAAGTCCAATTTTATGAAAATCGGAGCTCGGAGTCAAAAGTTATGGCCGTTTGAAGTTTCCCAGGGTCAAACGTTGACTTTTCCTCCTGTGACTGTCATGATTTGATTGGTCCGTCATGGCTGTCCTTTATCACCGATTTCACGTCCCTTGTGTATACATATACGCGTCGTGACCTTTGTCCCTATCCCGGTACAGACTTCGCTACTGTGCTGATTTCGACCCGAACCAGGCCGGTTCGCGCTTTTCTGTCCCATGCGTCCCATTTGCTTTCGGGCTGTTTCGACTCTTTTCACCACGGTTCGGCCGGTTCGCGTATTTTTGTCCCAAATTTCCCATGTTCCGGACCATTTGTTCCCATTTCGGCTGAATGAAAATCTAAATTTCCGGTTCGCGTCCTGCATAACATACTTTTGTTCCACTGATGCCAGTCCCAGACTGTTTTGGAGTAGTCCCAAATGACTGATTTCGCGCCGAACCGTGCCGATTCGAGGTATTTTTGTCCCAAACTGTCCCATAACTACCCTCTCAGCAGTTAGTCGATTTTTTCTCTTTCGACACAGATGATTTCGCGCCCCCGCGTAACTTTTGTCCCATTTGTCCCTGCAGTGGTTCTTGTAGACTGTTTGTGCTGATTTCGCCTGGTTCGGCCGAATCGCAAGAAAACCCCACACGTCCCAGAGGCGATACATTGACAAACTTAGCCATTTTTCATGATTTTTCCTGGATCAATCTATTTTCCTTCTGATAAGGGCTTTTTCACCATTTTCAAGGACTTACTACAAGGGCCTTCAGCTCTTGGACAAGGGGATTTAGACAAATATGAGGGGACCCTAGAAACATGACTTTTTCGCCCTGAATCAATATAATTGCTATAGAAAAATGATGTTATCAAAATTACCTTGAGGGGTGAATTTTGGATAACAGTAGGAGCTTCAACCACTTGTAAGAGGCATTAAATGGATGTAAAATGATTATATATTACTTGCAAAAGGCTCCCCATACTGTCCCAGGTGCTGCAGCAGAGAAAGAATGATGACCATGCCTCTTAATTGCACTCCCAACCACCAAATAAAACACTTTATGAACCCGGCCACGTTTTATAAAAAATATACATCAAACATCTCATCAAATCTAAATTTCTTGATTTTTTTGTCCCGGGCTCGGAGCCACAATTCCAACGGTACCAATTTTGTGTGATTTATGTTGAGAAATGCAAAAGTTATGGCCTTCTGAGTGCGGCAGCTATTTTGGGTCTGGCAGAGCGTTTTCTGTCATTTGACGGGAATGAGTATTAACTGAACTGGAGCCGAATATGTTTCTGTAGAGGCTTCGCGTACTTGTGGCGTATAGGACAGTCGTGCTCATTCCAGAAAGTCCAATTTTATGAAAATCGGAGCTCGGAGTCAAAAGTTATGGCCGTTTGAAGTTTCACGGGTCAAACGTTGACTTTTCTTCTTTGCCTTCGGCCGCTTCAGCTTTTCATTGTCCCACGCGTCCCCTCACATACCTTTTGTCCCGGACTGTCCCAGATGAAAATCTCCTGCTTCGTGCCGGCGATTCTTGGCTTCCTTGTTCCTGTTATGTGATGAAGACACGTGGCATGTTCGCTCTCGGCTCCACGGGTCCCACGCGTACTTTTGTCCCAACTGTCCCGGACGAAAGTCTTGTTTGGGAATGGCCAAGCATTCCTCCCCCCCATTTTGTTGCCTGAATCCAAACCAAAATTGGAGGAGCTTCTTGTTGGACTCCCGTGACGTACTTTTGGCCCAGCTGTCCCAAACCTTGTGAAACAAAAACTTCGTGATTGTTCCCACTTTCGGCTGGTTCGGAACTTGTCCGCGTCCTCGCGTCCCAACATGTCCCATTCTGTGCACGGATTATTTTCGACCTAGAGTGGAAGACTTTGTAATGATTTGTTCACGCCCCGTTGCATTCCAACCTATTCCCACTATTGTGTACTAGAACTTAGCCGATCAAAATTCATTTTTTGGCCTGCAAGCTTAGTTTTTTGCATTTTTTTCCCTTTTCTAACTCGTTGGGTTTTCTTCTGTGGATGGGAGAAGTTAGAAGTTGAAGCCGAGGGGGCCCCAAAAACATGTATTTCGGGCCTTAAATCAATCTATTTGCTTATACTTTTTTTTTCCAATAATCTGATGCATGTTATCAAAATTACCTTGAGGGGTGAATTTTGGATAACAGTTATTTGAAAATGTTGATTTTGTAGCAAAAGAATCCACAATGTAAAAGTAGATTTAAATACCCTCTCATGGAATTTGAAAGATGACTAGTATAACATAATGGAATGACTTTGTAAAGTAGATGTGTTTTTCCATTGAAGTTCACAATACTTTAAAATGAGTAGATCCTTATTTAAGGAATTCCAAAAATGGGAATTAACATCCCAAAACAACTCTAACTCTAGATGAAACAAAAATGAGTTCCCTTGATGTCATGCTTAGACTTGGTTTCCATGTCGAATTCCTTCTTAGACATGTGTTAAACTCAATGGCAAGCTTTAGTCAATGTTTTTTATCAGTCCCTCTGACCACCAAATAGGTTGAGCAAGGTGGTCCCGTAACTACTGCTTAGCAAAAATTTTACCAGTCTCGTACACCGATGCTTAGTAGGCCAGTGGTGTCCATTGAAATTTGCTAACTAGCGTCACAGGCGTTGGTTGTGTCTTTATTAACCAGTCTAGTTATGAAAGTGGCGGTTCAATGAAACTTACTCGATTAGCCTATCTCATGATCATAGCGTTTGTAAAAAAAATTTGAATTTGTGAACACTAAATTGACTAAGTTGCAATCAATCCTAAGAAACTACTAGCAAGCAAATGAATACTCGACCCCCGTTGTAAAAACGTGCCCCAACCATCAACTGGTGTGATCTCATTCTTATATTTAAGGACTATGGCGGTATTTCTTTTTTGTAAAATAAAACCCAAATTTGATGGAATAGGCTTGAACAAAATTACATTAGTGTAAGGATTCCCCTCCCAATCTAATGAAGACGTGCCAAAACTAATAAACTTGACGGAATCTAATACTTTTTGCCCTTGTGCGAACTTACGTGATAGATAAGCCTAGCCAAACAAAAGTGCTCATCCCCATGGATAGCAACCTGTTGTTTTCTTCAATGACAAACAAATGAAATGCAGTGGAAAGTGAACATAAAAGGATTTTTAAAAACTCATAAGAATTTTTACTTTCATTGGATTCTCTTTCATGCTTTTGGTCAATTGCTATTTAATAAAATTAAGGGGTGGAGGATCCACCTGACTTTTGTAAGGTGAGGTAAAGTAGATTTTTATAATATTTGCTTAAAATTTTAGTAAAAGTCATGTATAATTTGTTGGAAAGGGGCCAATGTAAGTGCCTTGAGAGTGTTGGCAAACCTTTATTGATTTCTTAGCACCTATGGAAGTCAATTTAATTGACTTTAAGTTTGATAGGATCATAGTATTGGTAATAAATTAGCTTGGAGGTCTAACCTTTCTAGGATTAGAATATTCCCATGTGAAGAAAACATGCCTAAGTGATGTGAATTAATCTATGGACCTTCCTGGTGAATAATGGATTAATGAGACCTTAAAGATAAATTGATATGTATGCTTGGAACACTTGCAGTCTAGATCTGATTCTAATCGTGAAGTGGGAGTGGTAGAGTAGCAGTGTGGTTAAGAACCCTTTCACATTAACATCCTTGTAACATATTGCATCCTTTACCTTTATATTATAACACTTGCAATTTGGAGCTTTTTCAAATAAGTTTTAGGTTTGCGTGTTGTATACATCGTCATTTTTGTGGGTAAGTTACAAATCTACCCACATCATTGTAGAAACGTCAAATATTTCAGAATTTTGATTTCTAATTATGTATAATATTCTCTCAGAATTGTTGTTTATTTGAGAATACATAGATTCCATTGCTTAGTCATATCATCAGCTATGCCGATCATGACACATGGACTATTTCTTATTTCTTAAAGGTATTACATTTTTATTCAAACATTCTTGCAAATCCCACTCTTGCATTAATTTTCTCATACTTTACTTTTCTTGCAGTTTGTTCCATTTGCAGTGAATATGGTGGCACCTTTCTCGCACATAGCCATGATGTGCTATTTTTAACTGAAAATGGTCATTTCAAATGCTAAAGGCGTTGGTGTTGCAATGTTTGGTTAAACATAGACTAAGATTAATCATGAGCTCATGTTTCAATGGAGAGATTACGAATTGCAGGTGAAAGTCACGGCCGTGGCATTGTATAGCTCATCCTCACGGATGTTCAAACCAATACACTTCATGCCCATAGGATCCAGTGTGGAGCGATGAACCGAAGGGCTCCATCTCAGTAAGAGGAGCAAGGCAAAATCAACCAGAAAGAAGAGGTATGCCACTTTGACGCAGAAGGAAGTAAGTGGTCAAGTTGGCACATTTAGGGAAAGTAAAGGAAAGTGATATCGATGCAAACGAGGCACCACAAAGCCAAGGCAGTAAAGAGTTACGGAGAATTGAAAAGCTCTTTCTATAATAGAAAATGGGGGCTAATTCCAATACTTTGAGGTGTTTTGGTGCTTTCTTGAAGCTGGAGGAGTATTGTGCAAGATAATTATACTCTTTGCTACATTTTATAGATTTAAAAATATCATGAAATTGAACCACACCTCATTCCTGAATTGTAATTTTCATATTGGATGCCTTGCTGGGAGATCCCTCCTTTCCTCTTGAGAATAGCTTCTTATTTTAGAATTATCTTTGTCAATGTGTTAGTGGACAAAGATAGATGTTTTCTTTCCCGAGTGATAGACCTTCTACATTTTTTATATCTTCATTTTCTTCGATTGAGTCTCAAGTTTGTTATGTTGTTTTTAGCTAGTAATTTCTGTTGTGAAAATAAGCCTGCGGTAACTATGAAACTCATATGGTTATTCACATGATATTATTTCTAGTTTTAAGTTGTCATGCTTTATTAAATCTTTCTCAAACCCCTTTGATAACCTTTTGATCCTGAAAAGGAAAGCTTGTAGGATTGGATTGATCAATGTTTGGGCTAGCCGGGTTGGAGTTTTGGTATAAAAAAATTTACAATGAAGAAGTTTGTGCAACCAACACTGGACCTTGGTTACGTTTGAGATTCATGTTGATCATCAGGAAACTTGTTCCTAGGATTTTAAATCCTTCCTTATGAAGTACCTTGCCTAACCCCAACCAGCTTGAACCATTCACTATTTTTGGATCACCTAAGTTCGAGGTTACAATTGTACTAATCGAGTGCCCAATTATTACTAGAATTGCGCTGGTCCATTTTCCTCTCGAGAAGATTGTTGGTGGTAGATTCTATTTTTTTAACTTGTAGTTTTCTCTTTTACAATGTTAATGCTGCTAATTAATATTGGTTAGATTCTATGCACGTAGATACCTTAATGTTTTGTGATGGAATTTGATATGAAATTTATTAGCCTTTGGGGAAACCTAATCATGCACCGATAATCTTATGGATTTATAGCAGAAGGTGTTCGTTTTGATAATGGAACTTAGTAATATATGTTGGTACTTATGTTTTAACGGTTGTTTGTGTTATCAAGGGTTGCCTTAAAATGTCTTTAGTTTTGAGAAAGAGATAGTTTCTTTTAACTAAACCAAACTTTAGAATTTTTGTAGAGGTTTGTAAACCCTTAGTGTTATAAAACTTGGCTGATGTTTTGTATTCTCTTGTTTAACGGAACTCCCTTTTTCACTCACTTGTTGTTACTAGCCTATAAGGGCATTGGCCCCTTAAATCCTTCTTCTCTTGATTGGAGAATCTCTTGGAGTTAATGTTTGAAACTAGTATATTTTTTTTCCTTTCTTAGAAATTTATGTTGTGTGGTGGCCGTGTATTAAATTTCAATCATATAATCTATATGATTACATGATTGAGATCCTAATATACTTGGATTTTTGTGATAATATTTGAACCCCATGGTTCCTCTTGGTTGGACTGATCAACTCTTGTCATTTTAGAAATCTAATATCGTAGCCTATGCTTTTGGTATCTTTTGATAATTTTAGATTGTTGGTTTGAATATCAAATTTCAATATTATAACTATTTAATTATTTGATGGAAACCCCATTTTCACTAGATTGTTTACTTCTAACTTATAGGGCCAAGGGCCCTTCTCGTATGATTGTTAAACTTTCATTTCTTTTGAAACAATGTTCATAACTGAAGTATAAGGTTGTTCTTCTTAGATTGGCATGGTGGAAATTTTCTTATTAACTTAAGGAGTTGTTAGTATTTAGAGATTTGATCCAATCCTTGGAATAGAATGTTTTCCTTTATTGATATTGTTGAATAATAGCTCATTGTTGCTTTGTGTAGTCTTGTCTTATTCAGTTCTCACGAAATGACTCAAATTATTAATGGTTGCAGTTGGCTTATGCAAGTAGATGAGGGAGAGTCTTGTAAATAATTGCTTCAGTCTTGGTTATGAAGTTCCTTTGTATGAATTCTTATTTGTTGTAAAACTCTAGGATGAGATTCAGTGGAAAATTTAGAAGAGGCGGTACCTTAGTATTATATCTTGTGGAGTAATGTTGTCATAATTACTAAAACCTTGCTTTGTTTTGTCTATCGTGAAAAATATAAAATTGATCACCTTATCGTTATGATTATTTTTATTGTATTATGGAAACCTTAGTAAAGCATTCTTTGAACGATTGTGCTTACCTTCTTGCTCCCGATTCAAGTGCAATAGAATCTTTTTCCACCTATGGATTACGCATCGTGTTGGGAAGGATTGATGTAACCATGTTTAGTTTTCACAAGCGAGTAATGATAAACTTTGCTCTTGAAATAAAATGTTGAGTTGTAAATCCTTTTAGGACATAGTAACAATGTATTTATAAGCATAATAAAATGGGTTGGATAATCCTTATAGAAGTTAAAATAATACATAAATATACATACGAATAAATTAATGTAGATGTGACCTACTTGATAACATTTGAGCCCTTGAACAATCAAAGAGGAAACCATCGTTTGTAACAAAATATATTTACCTTTTTTTCTCCCAAGCTAGATTAATCAAAATTATCCTTTTATGGTGAATCCTTAAATGATCTTATGCTGAAATCAATGTTTAGCTTTTGGAAGATAACAGACTTCTATAAGTAGGAGGGAAATTGTTTAAGAAAACCTTTGATATCTCTCTCTATATTTTGAAATGTGAATGGTTTACCCTTGGTAAACTTAATCAAGAAAAGTCTAAATAATTTTTTTAAATAATCTTGATAAATTCTTAGCCTCAATAAAAGACTGAGTGACAACCCATGGGACCATGAAGCTGATTTATTTTGATCTGATTCCCCCTTAACCCTTGTCTTGATTCATTGTAATCTTTCTTAAGTAATGTTAAACTTTAGATCCTTTAGCAAAGAAGATTATTTTTCTGAACCTAAAAGGGTACTTTACCTAAATCAGAGCTTGTGCTTATCACCTGTGCAATAGAGGTGTGAAACAATTTTCAGTGGCTTGTGTAAGATTAATTAACCTTATGGGAAATGGGAAATGCTCTTAGATCAACAAATTAAGTAATTTATTGGCTTATTATAGAATGTTGAACCTTTAGAAAACTTGATCCTAAGTTGTTTAGAAAATAGTATAAAAGAAAGAAGTTCAATTTTGTTATAAGAATTGCTCGAATTAAGACATGAATCTCCTTGATCATAAATATAGGTCTTGAAAGATGTTTCTGGTAAATGAAAAACCTTAAAATATTTCACACCGTGGGATGCCATGAGCTGTAACTATGTATTGTGGTTGGTCTCTTATGTTGTGTCTTGTCAAAAAGTCAAGTGAATTGTTCATGATGGGTGTGGTTTGATTTCTTTTTGCATAGGTGGTCAAGGTTGTGTCAAACTTCTTGAGTATTGGTTATAGCCCTTTCTGGTCACTAGCGTTTTCGTGTAAGCTCCATGCAAGTCAAAAAAAAAATTATTTGAGTTTTTTAGTGTTGTATTTGTGTGTATTTTGGGGGGAGTTACACTTGGTATCAGAGCAGAGGTTCATGCTCTCGAACCTCTAGACCAGTTTGGAGTTGTGATGGTGTTACGTGATGGTGTTGTGGCGTTGATTGGAAGAGTAATGTGATTTAAGAGTGATGTGAACTATGTCATAATTGTGATGTTGTGAATACACATGTTGTCTATGTCACTTAGTGCGTAACTGTTGGCATGTGGATGTGTTGGAGATGAGAGTATTCTCTCTCTTTTTCATGAATTCAATAAGAATTCGAGTGTGATGTACCATCTTGTTGTGTGTGTGAAAGGAATGTTAGTGTTGATTATGGAGTGTTGGAGCCTTTCAACATTTGTGATGTGTGAGGGTGTTGATGTGTTGTATAGCAAGGTTGGTTTGTAGTGAACTAGATTTCATAATGATGTCATTATCATTTGTATAGAAATGTGTGTCCCCATGTTATATGGAAATTGACTGTATGTTGTGATTGTGCTCATCATAATTGTAATTCATGTGATATGTAAGAATTCATGTCGTGATTTAGGGACATATGGTGGTGTTATCCTAATTTTCCACCCGGGTAAAATTGGTCAAACACGACCCCGCATAGAAGAAAACCTAAGGTTTGGCTCTGTCTTGCGTGCTCACATCCAAATCAAAATATGAGAGATAGAAAAGAATCTACAATGGAGGAGCAAGCTCAAAAATGGAATCGAACAATGACAACAAGGAGGCCAGAGGCTCACATGAGGAAAAAGAGGAAAGATTCGAAGTTTTCAGACTTAGCCAAAAATGAGTTGACTCAGGGCCGAACAAATAAACTCGTGGAAGGTGTCATGTGTTAGCTTGGCATAATTCCAAAAAATGCATCAAAAAGGAAGGTCACAAATGTGTGCTAAGATTCCATGTGTCCAAACGGTGCAACTTCAGAAGTAGGTCTAAAGAGTAGCCCCTAAATGAGTGTGAATCTTCCACGTGTCCCAAGTCCAAAAGGAGATAGTCGACAGTTGAAAAGTGTCAGGGCAGTGGAACCCTCCACCTGTCTAATTGGTGCAACACCAAAATTTCGTCCAACGAGCGGGTTCCCAAACTAGCGTGGGCTCACTATGTGGTCAGAGTCAAAAAGGGGACAGAGCCGGTCATAGAATCGACTAAGTTTAGAAAGGCCAGCGGAAAGAACCACATGTCAGCTCGACATAATTTTAAAAGTGAGAGCCCAAGGTAGAAACTTAACTGTGCGCTAGCTCTCCACATGTCTAGGGTTTGACAGAAGTCAAATGGCAGTGGGTCCAAATTGGCTAAGTATAAGAGTGTCGGCGGAAGTCACCACATGTCTCCCGGCGTAACTTTAAAGGAAGGATCAAGAGCGGAGGCTCCAAACTTATGCCAGCCCTCCATGTGTCCAAAAGTCAAAAGGGGACATAGCCAGCCATTTAAATTGACTAAGTATCGAAGGATCAATAGAAGCCTCCACACATCGGCTCAACGTAGCTTTAAAGGAAAAATCTAGAGGTAGATCCCAAATGAGCTCGGAGCTTCCATGTATCCCAGGCCAAAAAAGAAGAAGTCAAGGGGCAGAACCGGCTGTTGAAAATTCTAAACAAATAAGATCCATAGAAAGGTGCTACGCACCTCAACAGTGAAAATCAAAAAGGCGCAAAACCCAAAGAAGGAACCTGAACTAGTGCCAACCCGCCATGTGGTCAGAGCCTGAAATTTGAATTGGCCCCAAATCAGCTAAGTATAAAAGAACTGGCGGAGGGTGCCACGTATCGACCTGACACAACTTTAAAGGTAAAATTCAGAGGGACAGTCCCAAACAAGTGTTGAGCCTCCACATGTCTTAGGTCAAACATATAGCCCCCACCAAAAAAAATGGACTTAGCCAAAATACAAAGAAATAGAGCAAAGTTTCATAAGGAGCCACATGTCTCTTTGGTGCAACTTCAAAAGTAAAATCCAAAAGTAGTCCCCAAATGCATGCCAACTCTACACATGGCCATGTTTCAAGTCAAAGTGGGAAGGCGGGTCATCTAGATGCAGTTCATTTTTTTTGGATTTTGTTGCAAGCCGTGCCTCCGCCAATACCCCTAGCAAATCCATGTGTCAAGCCTAAATTACAAGTGGGTTGGGGGACCCAGGGAGGAATTTTTGTAAGTGGAAAATGTGGGCTAGCAGGCCTGAAGATGAATTTTGGGAAATATTAGGTTGTGGGGTTGTGGAAGTTTCTTTGCATCTTTTTCCACTTTCACAAAAGCCCAGTTTGCAAGCGCAGGCCCATGGTCCCGCAAGATATTTGTTACCAAGAATTAAAATGAGAAGGATGCGGGCTTGCGGGGGATTTTAGAGAAAAAGTGAATTTTATACCTGTGGGGCTATGGGAGGTTTTGTGATATTGTGTATTTTTGTAAAAAGTATAATTTGTATTGTCGGGCCAGCATATCCGCTTTGCAAAGGTTACGTTTCGCTATTTTGCACAGTCTTAACTAAAAATCTTCAGATGGCCATATCTTTTGACTGAAAGCTCAGATTTGAGCAAGAGGAGAAATTTTAGAAAGGTCTAGACCTCATCTATGCCGTGGGAGACTGAAACTTTAATTTTGATGAGGTTAGGTGGGTGAAAATTTGTAAAAAATCTTTCAGAACATTAATGGAGAATCTAATTGCTTCAACTACCAGATCAGATTTGATTTGATCCATCATTTTTCCTTCTTCAACATGCCAAACAAACATAGAGAGGAAAACTTGAAAGATTGTATCAGGATTTGCATCAGCGGGCATTGATGGTTGGTGGTTGGACTTTAAGAGTAGAGTCGAGTTTCTCTTCTTTCTCTCTGGTCTTCATTATCTATATATTGTAAACACTTCTCATTTAAGAAGGGGGAGACATTCTGGAATGTGGGGAAACTCTGTCAAAGTTGTTTCCTTGACTCCATCTAAGCTGTAAGCTTTCTCCTATGCCTAGAAAGCATATTTGTGCCTTTGAGGACCCATGTAATAGTTTGTGCACCTTATAGAGCAATAAAATCTTGTTTTGTGGCATTTTTCAACCCTTGGCATTGTTTTGTTGTTTCTTTGTGCCTCTCTATCTTGTTTTTTCTCCCTATGCATGTATTTCATGTTTTTAGGTGTAGAAATTTGTGCTTCATGGAGTTTCAATGCTGGATTTGGATCTGGGTATGTGTCACTTCTGTCTGACATCCCTAAATGCCCTTTTCCTTGTTTCATCCTCCCTCAGCAGAGTATCTTGCCACTTAATTTTCTAGTGTATCACCACTTAGTTTAGGCTCTCTTTCACTCTCTTTCTCTCTCCCTATCCCTTGGAATGGTTAGATTAGGATAGGTTAGCTTTTTCTACACTCGAGTAACTTGTGGTAGGTAGACTAGGAAGCAAGAACCAACCTTCTCTGGAGGTCCATCTCAAGTTTTGCAAGTCCCACAGCTCGAGAGATTGTCCAATGTTGTGTAATCACATTGAATACCCCAGCTAGATCCAAGGCAATTCGGAGGTGTTGTGATTCTACACTAACAGTTTTGGCATGCCCGGTGCGACACTAAGGTTAGGTTTTTTCTCTTTCTAAGGTGTCTCATTCCTAACAAAAAATCTTAAGCCACTATGTGCCCACACTAATAGTTTTGGCATGCTCGGTGGGACAGGTTTGAAGCACCTTAAAACTTCATCTTAGCAGGTTGGTGTGTTCCTGTTAGGATTTAGCCTTTTGAGGCACATGCAAAGCACATCTAGAAACTCCATCTGGTCAATGACCCATTCTCTGAGTTACAGACCTTTTCATCCATTTCCACCCATTTTCATCCATTTTCTTCTTCCATCTCTTTCATTTTATTCCATTCCATGAAGTTGTGAAATCATGACTTCATTCCCCTCATGGAATTCACACCTACAACAATGCACTCCATCTCCAATGTATTTCCTAACTCCTCCAAGTCAACATTATGATCAGATCTAGAACTATTATGCCTACCCATATGAGTAGGGTCAAAACTAGTTTGGCTATGGAGCTTATCAAGAACAAGGGTATGCATATGATGATAACAACTACATGGAAAATGTTGATCTGTTGGAGAAGATTCAAGGGATGGAGACATGCATGGTGCAGTTTAGGGCTACAACACAGATGAAGGATTTCAGAAATGTTTATGGGGCACCTTTTCCATGGGCCGGCCCTATGCCAAGACATTACAGCCCTCAAGATAAGGTTGACTTCATGACTGAAAGGCTACCTCAACTTGCACAGTGGATTGAGGATATTGAGGTATATGAGAAAAGTGTGAGACAACCTTGTCAATGGGTAAGTCAATCACCAGCTCCTTTTCCTTCATTTTCTCTTTCTCAAGCTTTATCATTTCATCAGTGTCAAGAGTCAAGCCCCTCAATTGCTGCCCCAAATGTTGATTTCCTTTCTCCATCCTCTATTCTTCTAACCCATTTTTTCTTCTCTTCCCTTTTACCTTCTAGATCTGAATCCCCTCCACAAGATTCAAAAGAAATGCCTTCCACTCCACCACAAAAGAAAGAAAAACTAGTAGATACCCCACACACCACTCCTCCTACTCTCCCAGGTCCATGTCAGGGAGGGACTCCAAAAACCAATCAAGGAGAACAACATGAAGAGGAACCCAACAGAGAAGAAATGATAAAAAATATGAAGAGTTGGGCTGTTACACTTGAGGAGGTACAGAAGCACATACCCCTTCAACAATGACAACAAGGAGAATGACTATCTATCTAAGGATTGGAGAGGCAAGCACATGTAATAGACAACAAGAAGGCAAGAAGATCAAGAATTTGATGGAGAGGATAATGAAACCTGAGGAGATGTTCACATCATTTTCTCCCCCATCATCCACCTTCTAAGTACATGAGCATGCTTCCATGAAGGAAAGCATTTAAGGAAAACAAACTGCACTTCATAACAACTCTCTGGAACCAAGGTTGGAAGATATGAATCTTCTATATCCTTCTAAGGAGGAGGAAGGGAAAGAGCAAGAGGATGTCATCATCTCTCTCACATCATCCATCCAGGAAGATTCATAGGAAGACTCCATGTTTGGAGTTGAGATTCAGAACCATGGACACATTCAAAGGACTAGAATGTGCACAATCAGGTACTTGGCTTCATTAGGGCCAAGGGAGAAGCCAAAACCAGTCATGTCCACTTTAGAGCATGAGGTTGAGCTAAAAATCACCAAAGGTCAGTAGTATCACCTCCCAGATTCAAGCACAGAACAACCCTCAGAGGTGTACATCATGTTTGTTGATACTTTGAGGAGGGAGAGACACCATCTGCAAGGTAGTTTTTTACTCTCATTTCCGACCAAGTTTAGCACCAAATCAAATACATGGTCCCAAATTTTGAGGAAGGGAAGCTATTTCTCCTTTCCTGTGGCAGGATTTGTTTAGATTTTCTTTAATAAGGGTTAGTATAGGAGTAGGAGTAGATTTTGTTTTCAGCAGAAGAAGTGCTTGTGCACACTCTGCATGTCTCATTTGAGGCATGTATGATTTAATCTTTGTACATAAGTTTTATTTGCATTAATTCGGAGGTGTAGAGGCCATGCCCTTTAGTATTCATGGCAGAGAGACCCATGGATTCCTGTAACAGTTGCTAATTCCAAAATGAAACAAATATAGAGAAACTAAAATTGGGTTTCGAGGCAGTCAATTTCCAAAGCAGGTTCAAGCTCACCAAGCAAGCAGTCAGGCTCATAGTTTTAGGGGCAAGATCAGATTCGTGACTACCAGGTAGAATGCATGCCCAATGGATGCTTCAAGGCTAATGGTCTCTTCATCTAGCAGGCAGATGTCCCCGTCAGTCGCCAAACTGTTATCCCAATTTTTCCCCCTGGGTAAAATTGGTCAAACATGACCCCGCACAGAAGAAAACCTGAGGGTTGGCTGTGTCCTATGTGCTCACATTCAAATCCAAATCTGAGAGATAGGTAAGACTCTGCAATGGAGGAACAAGCTTGAAAATAGAATCAAACAATGACAACAAGGAGGCCAGAGGCTCATAGGAGGAAAAAAAGGAAAGACTCGAAGTTTTCAGACTTAGCCACAAATGAGTCGACTCGGGGGGAAAAAAATAGACTCGCGGAAGGTGCCATGTGTCAGCTCGCACAATTCCAAAAAATGCATAAAAAAGGTAGGTCCCAAATGTGCACTAAGCTTCCACGCGTCCAAATGACGTAACTTCAGAAGTAGGTCCAAAGAGCAGCCCCTAAATGAGCATGAAGCTTCCACATGTCCTAAGTCCAAAAGGAGACAGTCGGCAGTTGAAAATTCTTGGGGCAGTGGAACCCTCCACATGTCTCATTGGTGCAACACCAAGGTTGGGTCCAAAGAGCGGGTTCCTAAACTAGCACGGGCTCGCCACGTGGTCAGAGTCATAAAGGGGACAGAGCCGGTCATAGAATCAGCTAAGTATAGAAAGGCCAGTAGAAAGAACCATGTGTCAGCTCGGTGTAATTTTAAAAGTGAGAGCCCAAGGCAGAAACTCAAATGTGCGCTAGCTCTCCACATGTCTAGGGTTTGACAGAAGTCAAATGGTAGTGGGCCCAAATCGGCTAAGTATAAGAGTGTCGGTAAAAGCCCCCACGTGTTGCCCCGACACAACTTCAAAGGAAGGATCAAGAGCGGAGGCTCCAAACTTGCCAGCCCTCCATGTGTCCAAAATTCAAAAGGGGTTAGAGCCGACCATTTAAATCAACTAAGTATCGAAGGATCAGTGGAAGCCTCCATGTGTCAGCTCGGTGCAACTTCAAAGGGAAAATCTTGAGGCAGAGCCCAAATGAGTGTGAAGCTTCGACGTGTACCAGGTCCAAAAAGAAGAAGTCAAGGGGTAGAACCGGCCGTTGAAAAGTCTAAATAGAGCAGAGCTAGTGGAAGGTGCCATGTGCCTCAACAATGCAAATCCAAAAGGCGCAACCCAAGGAAGGACCCTAAACTAGTGCCAATCTGCCACGTAGTTAGAGCTCGAAAGTTGAACCAGCCCCAAATCAGCTAAGTATAAAAGAACTGGTGGAGGTTGCCATGTGTCGACTCAGCGCAACTTCAAAGGTAAAATCTGGAGGAACATTCCCAAAAAAGCATTGAGCTTTCATGTGTTTCAGGTTAGATAGATAACCCTCGCTAAACAAAAGGGACTTAGCCAAAATACAAAGAAATAGAGAAAATTCATGGAAGGAGCCACATGTCTCTTCGGCACAACTTCAAAATAAAAATCTAAAAGCAGTTCCCAAACGCATGCCAGCTCTACACGTGGCCATGTTTCAAGTCAAAGTGGGAAGGCGGGTCACTAGAGGTAGTTCGAGTTTTTTGGCTTTTGTTTCAAAAAAGGCATAAAGTATAAAAGTAAACCGTGCCTCTAGATGCCTAGAGAAGCCAGGTGTCAAGCCTAAATTACAAGCGGGTCGATAGACCCAAAGAGGAATTTTTACCTAAGTGGAAAATGTGGGTTGACTGTCCCGAAGATGAATTTTGGGAAATATTAAGTTGTGGGGCCACGAGAGTTTTTTTGCATCTTTTTCCACTTTCACAAAAGCCCAATTTGCAAGCGCGAGCCCATGGGCCTACGGGAGATTTCTTTCCAAGAATAAAAATGAGAAGGATGCAGGCTTGCGGGAGATTTTAGGCAAAAGTGAATTTTTGACCTACGGGGCTGTGGGAGGTTTTGTGATTTTGCATCTTTTCACAAAAAGTGTAGTTTGTATTTTTGAGCCCGTGGATCTGCTTTGCAAAAGTTATGTTTCGCCATTTTGCACAGTCACAAACCAAAATCTTCAGATGGCCATATCTTTTGACTAGAAGCTCAGATTTGAGCAAGAGAAGACTTTTTAGAAAGGTCTCGACCTCATCTATGTCATGGGAGCCTGAAACTTTAATTTTGACAAGGTTAGGTGGGTGAAAAATGGGAAAACATCTTTCAATCCATTAATGTAGAATCCGATTGCTTCAACTACCAGATCAGATTTAATTTGATCCTTCATTCTTCCTTCTTCAACATGCCAAACAAACATAGAGAGGTAGACTTGATAGATTGTAGGTGGATTCATAGTGGGCATTGATGGTTGGTGGTTGGAATTTAAGAGAAGAGTCGAGTTTCTCTTCTTTCTCTCTGGTCTTCATCGTCTATATATTGAAAACACTTCTCATTTGAGAAGCGGGGAGACATTCTAGAATGTGGGGAAACTTTTTCAAAGTTGTTTCCCAACTCCATCTGAGCTGTAAGACTTCTCCTATGCCTGGAAAGTGTATTTGTGCCTCTGAGCACCCATGTAATAGTCTGTGCACCTTATAGAGCAATAAAATCTTGTTTTGTGGCGTCTTTCAACCCTTGGCATTATTTTTTTGTTTCTTTGTGCCTCTCTATCTCATGTTTTATCCCTGTGCATGTATTTCATGTTTGTAGGTGCAGGATGTTGTGCTTCATGGAGTTTTGATGGTGGATTTGGATCTGGGTCTGTGTCACTTCTTTCTGACCTCCCTCAGTCCCTTTTTCCTATTTCATCCTCCCTCCACAGAGTATCTCACCACTTCGTTTTCTGGTGTATCAATGCTTAGTGTAGGCTCTCTTTCACACACACTCTCTCTCTCTCTCTCTCTCCCTTGGAATGGTTATATTAGGATAGGTTAGCTCTTCCTACACTCAAGTAGCTTGTGGAAGGTAGATTAGGAATCAGGAACTAGCCTTCTCTGGAGGTCCATCTCAAGTTTTGTAAGTCCCACAACTTGAGATATGGTCCAATGTTGTGCAATCACACCGAATGCCCCACCTAGATCTGAGGCCATTCGGGGGTGTTGTGATTCTGCACTAACATGTGGGAATATGATCCCTATCATACAGTAATTACAATTTGGGTGCAGTATGTAGTGATGGTGTGTTGTAAACCATGAATGTAATGTATGTAATATACCTTATATTGGCAACATTGGTGAGATGCTATGGTTATTGTGTGTGAACCACCATTTTGTTAGTAATGTAGTTGTATATTATGTCTTGAACCTTACACTCAATGACCGTAAGGGAAATCAGTAGAAGTGTATGTTTGGAGTGATGAATTATGTATCATGGGTTGGTAACTCAAGCTGACTTTTTGTTCTGTAGATGAAGACCTGTGATTCTTTCCTCTTTCCTTATGTGGTTGTTGTATGGATGCAACCTGAGTGTAACTATGACTGTGTTTAGCCTTGTTGAAGTGGTGGCAGGATGGTTCAAACAAAGATGATGATAGCTATACTAATGATATGTTATTTTACAAGTTGGGGCTCGATGTTTCGAGTGCTAGAAACTCGTTGAGTACCCCCTTAGTGGCTAGATAAGGCCACCTAGTCATTGTAATGTGTTATTCTTATATATGTATCTTATTTGTAAATCATACTTTTTATTTCTATTTTTGTAAGGACCAATAGTTTTCTTGATCGCCTTGTTTTATATTTTTGGGCATTTCCTTGGTTTGTGGTACTAACATGTAGATTTTTGCACTAATTATCGCTGTTTGGCCATTTTTTTTCTTGGATTTGGATCTTCTTTTAAAATTTTAAAATTTTACCATCTTCCCCAAGGCTTGTACTTTTCCACTTTGCATTTGAATTGGATTGATATACTGGTTCTATTGTCATGATGTGTGGAATAGGATCATGTGATGCACCATGGAATGGTTGTACCTATGGACCCACTTCATTGTATGGGGGTACACCCCAAGGAGTTATAGATAATTGGCAGGTTGTAGAACCACAAGTTATTATGTCACTTGGGTTAGGGGTGTCTGAAATCTATGTGCCTAGGGCCATAGCAAAACCAACCTCCTTGGGGGAGACATAATAGATTGAAGGAGGCATAAGAGACTTGAGGGAGGCATAAGAGACTTGAGGGAGGCATTTGTGTGTGTGTGATTGGTACTTGGGAGGTATATGGAGTTATCGTGTGATGCTTTAGGAGATATACAAAGTTGTTTGTGATGCTTTGGGAGTGGTGTTATGATGTATTTGTACTCATGTGAGTTTGGTCATATTTTATGATGTTTTGATATGGTTTTGATTCCCTTGTTGACTCTATGTATCTACAATCCTTGTTTTGAGTTGTGTGAAACCTTCATCTATGGGGAAATTTCATGTTGTTATAGAACACTTATGTCTGAGAATTATTGTATTGATCATATATGTATGACGAGTACTATGTTATGTGGATCATGTATGTTCCTTAGTTTGTTTAAGCTCTTGTGGTGTGTTATGGTCGTGAAAGTATGTAAAATTATGCTTATGAATCATTATTGTTGTGTATGACGCTGGTAGGGTGTTGTGATTGTAGTTCATGTTGGGCACCCACAAGAATGAATAAACTAAAATTCTACAAAAATGAAATTTTAAAGAACCTGAATTAGGAATAATGTAAATAGAAAGAGTCTAATTAAATAATGAATAAGAGGGAATTGCCAATCTTCACAAAACTTTTAAAGTTAAACATTTTGCCAAAATGTTTCTAAGGCCACCCTGTGGCCATGCTCTAACATCTAAAATTTTAACCATAGGGTGTACCTTCATCTTTATTTGTTCTTAGTGGCTTACCGCCTCTCCTCCTTCAATGTCATGTCGCATCGAGGATGATGCTTTCTTAAAGGGGAGGATAATGTAATTCCCCACTTTATTTCCCTTAACTGATGAAGTTTGTATCCCACCTTCGTACTTGGTTGTCGATGCAGGAGCGTACTCCTCCTGTTTCTTGGATGTTCATGGTGGTATCAGATCCAAGTCATTTTATCTCACTAAAGCTTTGAGGACCTCCATGGACACCAACTTTCACCCTAGTTAATTTTTTTCCTTTATTTGCATGGGTGGATACTTACAATAAGGATATTAATATACAAATTCAAACAAGATATATAGATTAATTAAATAGTTTTTAACTCGACCTAACCCAATAAATTAACATAAATAGTTTTCTAAACAATATTTATATATATATATATATACACACATCTATTAATTAAAATGCATATATTTTCATTATGGAAAATGTTACGGTGGGTATGGAGACCTGCCATGGGAGTAAATGAACTTTAATGCCTGAGAGAAGCGGTTAATGGACATAGGGATATTGTTCTTCCCTTCCACGCAAATTATGATGGATAATGCTTTTGTTGGTTGTGAGTGTGAGGTGACGCCTCCCCAACATCCCTTATGACCCAAGACTCCTTCCTGACATGATAATACAAGCAATATTATGAGTTCCATAAGTCTTAACTGATCCGAACCAATTCCACGTGATGGTATGGGAGTGGTTGGACAGTTACAGCGATGTCGAAAGTCTAAGACCTACCCTTTTACCATCCTAGGACTTCGTTCCTGTTCCTCTTGTTGTTCTCTTTCATGGACGTTTCTCTATTTTTTTCCTCTCTTCCCCCTTGGGCATGTGCAACTACAACATTGGTAAAGTATTCCCCCTTTTTGCTCGGATGCATGTCCTTTACTGTTTCAAAACTCATATTTTATCTCTGGTTGCGTGTATGCTAGCAAGGTGACACATAAGATGACTCAATGGAGCCTGACTATGAGTCAGGTTCGAAAATCATGGAGGGAGGTGTGACTCACAGTCACAAAATTTAGTAAAAGGGCCAGGCTCAGATGGAAGAGCTCAAGAAGGAAATTTTGTCCGAGATGGAGATATCATAGGCAATGAGCTCGAACTTGGCCCATACAGAAAATGAAGAGACTAGAAGCCCGCAGAGGGCACGTCGTGCAGTAAAAAATAAAGGCATGAGTCGTCAGTTGATAGCCCAGTCGGCGAAGGGATATTGGGTGAGTAATTCGTGCCACTGGAGCTTGGCACGCAGGAGATATGGCCAAAACCTCGATCGGTAAATCCATGGAAAAATAGAGATAGGGCCGAGCCCCTCGGATCACATGGAACAACGAAGCCAAGATAAAGTAAAGCCGAGGCCCTTGAGCTCAGAAAGAAGATGAAGAGCCCGTGATTCAGTCAAATGCTAAAGGCATTGGCGGATGCAATGAGTCAAACGTAGACCGAGCTAAGCGTGAGCTTGCATTGGAGAGCAGCGAGTTACAGGGCCAAGTCACGGCCGTGGCATTGTATAGCTCAGCCCACAAGATCAAACCAATACACTTCGTGCCCATAGGATCCAATGTGGAGCGGCGAAATGAAGGGATCTAACTCAGTAAGATGAGCAAGGAAAAATCAACCAGAAAGTAGGGGTATGCCACTTCGACATAGAAGGAAGTCAGTGGTAAAGTTCGATGTAGGGTGAGTAAAGGAAAGTGATATCGACACAAATGAGGGACCACTGAGCCAAGGCAACAAAGAGTTGTGGAGAATTGAAAAGCTCTTGCTAAAATAGAAAATGGGGGCTAATTCCAATACTTTGAGGTGTTTGTGTGCCTTGTTAAAGCTGGAGGAGTAGGCAAGATAATTCTACTCTTTGCTACATTTTCTAGATTTAAAAATATCATGAAATTGAACCACCCTTTTCCTGAATTGGTTTGTCATTTGGACGCCTTGTTGGGAGATCTCTCCTTTCCTCTTGATATCTTCTTTTTTTAGCAATTATCATTGTCAATGTGTTAGTGGACAACATATATGTGTTCCTCCCCTTTAAGTGTTACATTTTCTTTCCCGAGTGATCGACCTTCATCTATTTTTTTTATATCTTATTTTCTTCGATATAGCCTCAAGTTTGTTATGTTGTTTTTAGCTAGTAATTTCTATTGTGAAAATAAGCATGCAGTAACTATGAAACTCTTGCTTATCACATGAGATTTTCATCTTTTTGTCGTACTTTGTTAACTCTTTCTCAAACCCCTTTGATAACCTTTTGATCTTGGAAAAGAAAGGTTGTAGGATTGGAGTGATCAATGTTTTGGCTAGCCGGATTGGAGTTTTGGTATAAAAAATTTTAGAATGAAGAAGTTTGTGGGCAACATTTTCGGACCTTGGTTGTTTGAGATTCATGTTGATCATCAGTCTTGTTCCTAGGATTTTAAATCCTTCCATATGAATTACCTTGACCGACCCAATCAACTTCAACCGTAACTATTTTTCGGATCACCTAAGTTCGAGGTTACAATTGTACTAATCCAATACCCAGTTATTACTAGAACTGCGTTGGTCTATTTAACTCTCGGGAAGATTGTTGGTGGTAGATTCTACTTTTTATAACTTGTGGTTTTCTCTTTTACAATGTTAATGTTGTTAATTAAGATTGGTCAGATTCTATGCACGTAGATACCTTAATGTTTTCCAATGGAATTTGATATGAAAGTTATTAACCTTTGGGGAAAACCAATCATGCATCAATAATCTTATGGATTTATAGCGGAAGGTTTTGTTTTGATAACGACACTTAGTAATATATGTTAGTACCTATGTTTGAATAGTAGTTTATGTTATCAAGGTTCGCCTTAAAATACTTTATTTTGAGAAAGAGATAATTTCTTTTAATTAAACCGAACTTTAGACTTATTGTGGAGGTTTGTAAACCCTTAGTGTTATAAAACTTGGATGATGTTTTTTATGATCTTGTTTAACGGAACTCCCTTTTTCAATCACTTGTTGTTACTAGCATATAAGGGCATTGGCCCCTTCCTGAATGCTTGGGGAATCTCTTCGAGTTAATGGTCGAAACTAGTATATTTTTTTTCCTTTGCTTCAAAATTTATGTTGTGTGGTGGCCGTGTATTAAATTTCAATCATATAATGTATATGATTACATTATTGAGATCCTAATATACTTGGATTTTCGTGATAATCTTTGAACCCCGTGGTTCCTCTTGGTTGGACTGATCAACTCTTGTCATTTTAGAAATCTAATATCGTAGCCTATGCTTTTGGTGTCTTTTGATAACTTTAGATTGTTGGTATAAATATAAAATTTCAATCTTATAACTATTTATTTATTGTATGGTAACCCTATTTCCATTAGATTGTTTATTTCTAACTTATAGGGCCAAGGTCCCTTCTCGTATGATTGTTAAAATTTCATTGCTTTTGAAACAATGTTCATAACTGAAGTATAAGGTTGTTTTTCTCAGATTGGCATGGTGGAAATTTTCTTATTAACTTAAGGAGTTGTTAGTATTTAGAGATTTGATCCAATCCTTTGAATAGAATGTTTTCCTTTATTGATATTGTTGAATATTAGCTTATTGTTGCTTTGTGTAGTCTTATCTTGCTCAGTTCTCATGAAATGACTCAAGTTATTAATGGTTGCAGATGGCTTATGCGGGTAGATGAGGGAGAGTCTTGTAAATAATTGCATCAGTCTTGGTTATGAAGTTCCTTTGTATGAATTCTTATTTATTGTAAAACTCTGGGATGGGATTTAGTGGAAAATTTAGAAGAGGCAGTACCTTAGTATTATGTCTTGTGGAGTAATGTTGTCATAATTCTTGAAACCTTGACTTGTTTTTTCTATCATGAAAAATATAAAATTGATCACAGTATCGTTATGAGTATTTTTATTGTATTATGGCAACCTTAGTATAGCGTTGCTTGACCAATTATGTTTACATTCTTGCTTGCAATTCAAGTACAATAGAATATTTTGCCACCTATGGATTGTGCGTCGTTTTGGGAATGATTGATGTAACCATGTTTAGTTTTCACAAGCCAGTAATGGTAAACTTTGCTTTTGAGATAAAATGTTGAGTTGTAAACCCTTTTAGGACATAGTAATAATGTATTTATAAGCATAATAAAATGGGTTGGATAATCCTTATAGAAGTTAAACTAATACACACACACACACACACACACACACACACACACACACACACACACACACACACACACACACACACACACACACAATAAATTAATGTAGATGCGACCTACTTGATAAAATTTGATCCCTTAAACAATCAAAGAGGAAACTATCTTTTGTAACGAAATATATTTACCTTGTTTTTCCCCAAGCTAGATTAATCAACATTATCCCGTTATGGTGAATCCTTAAATGATCTTATGCTGAAATCAATGTTTAGTGTTTCGAAGATAATGAAGTTATATAAGTAGGAGGGAAATTGTTTAAGAAACCCTTCGATCTCTCTCTCTATCTTTTGAAATGTAAATGGTTTACCCTTGGCAAAATTAATCAAGCAAAGTCTAAATAAAACTTTTAAATAATCTTGATAAATTCTTAGCCTCAATAAAAGACTGAGTAATAACCCATGGGACCCCGAAGCTGATTTCTTTTGACCTGATTCCCCGCTAACCCTTGCCTTGATTCATTGTAATATTTCTTAAGTAATGTTAAACTTTAGATCCTTTAACAAAGAAGATTATTGTTCTGAACCTAAAACAATACTTTACCTCAATCAGAGCTTGTGCTTATCACCTATTTAATAGAGGTGTGGAACAAGTTTAAGTGTCTTGTGTAAGATTAATTAACCTTGTGGGAAATGGGAAATGCTCTTAGATCAATGAATTAAGCAATTTATTGGCTTATTATAGAATGTTTAACTTTCAAAAAACTTGATCCTAAGTTATTTAGACAACAATATAAAAGAAAGAAGTTCACTTTTGTTATAAGAATTTCTCTAATTAAGACATGAATCTCGTTGATCATAAAGACAAGTCTTGAAAGATGTTTCTGGTAAATGCATAACCTTAAAAGATTTCACACCGTGGGATTCCATGAGCTATAAATATGTATTGTGGTTGGTCTCTTATGTAGTGTCTTGTCGAAAAGTCAAGTGAATTATTCGTGATGGGTGTGGTTTGATTCCTTGTTGCATAGGTGGTCAAGGTTGTGTCAAACTTCTTGAGCGTTGGTTATAGCCCTTTCTAGTCACCTGTGTTGTCGTGTAACCTCCATGCAAGTAAAAAAAAAATTATTCTAGTTTTTCAGTGTTGTATTTGTGTGTGTTTTAGTGGGCGTTATAGTAGTAAGGCCATATGTTTGGAAGGGAAGGGAAAAATATTTAGTGTAGATATAAATCCCCATGGAGACTCCAAGATCATTCATCTTTTTCTGTAGATGAAAAATGGAACAAATCCTACACACCATCACCAAACGATAAGCTAGTAAACACACACAACTTGGACATTCTAGCACTATGGTGAGCCAATGTCAACTTCCAACCCATAGTTTCTTGCCACACAATTTCACAGTATACAGGGAAGTACACATCTAAAGAAGAGAATAAATAAGAGAGCTACCACCACATGTTGACAAAAAATCAAATATTGTTAGTAGTGACAACCCAATAAAGGCTACATATAGTAATTTCCTCTATGAAACTATATATTATTATGACATTGGTGCAAACGAGACATGCCACATACTAGAAAATCTTCCCCTCTATGTGTAACCACACAATAATTTCCCTCTCTGTTGGTAAGACATTTTTATAAGTGCGTGCTCCTGGACATGGTAACAATATCCAATATGCCTTATTACATTAATGCCTATGTCCAACACCTTGTGCACCTAAAAATATCCCCCTCTTTGAGGATGCACACACATTATCTATGAATAATCAAAGGAGAGGAGCTAAGTATAAGCAAATTAAAGTATAGGAAGTAGCTCGCATATTTCCTCATTACTACATGACATGCTTGTAATTGATCCTTCCTACAAAGACTTCTGTTGGTGGAGTTTTTAATTCACAAACCCTTCCAACAGATACACTGAGACATTGGTGTTATGATAGGAAAAATATTTGCACCTTGGGAAGAAATCAAAAACACCTACATGGTTATGCATATATAGAGGACCAGTACTATTCATGATGGAAGTGTTGTTGGAACGAACAATAGTGATAATGAATCACAAGGAGAATGCCATGTGGATATGGAACTACAAGAATAAGAGCATATATCATGCATGCACCCATATAAAAATGCAATGGTTGATGAACTAGACACGTTTGTACTCAAATATTTTTATAGTAGCCACGATTGGTCAAACTATGGTGTCCCTCTCAACTTGCAGAGTTTGGCACTGAAATTCATAGATAAAACTCACCTTGAAAACCAATTGCCATATGTTTTTTTTTCCAATTATCAATCTCACTTTCTTCTATCTTCACAACACTAAGTTGCCTATTCTAATATTTTTGGGCATGCTGGCAAGGAAGGACAACTTCCACCCTTAAAGATGATCATTTAAAGTACAATCAATATAGGAAATTCCTACCTGATTAGATGCATCAAAGGTGTATAGTAAACACTCAAGGGCAGAAGCAGGTCCTCCCTTCCTATTGGCTCCAACATGTATCGATTCATTAAACATAAACACAACTACAATACATTCTAGGCTTCAAATACCCATTCAAGAAATAAATCCTCTTGAAGGACAAGAATTGGCAGTTTTCCAAGAGCACGTGAGGACATAATTTACATTCTTATTGACAAAATGAGATTTCTAGGACCAAAAATGCTAATAAATATAAATTGTAGGTTGTGTGAGGCATTTCTTCACCGTTACAACAAAGATTTCAATGGTTTCTCAGTCATACCCGTGGGTGACTTAGGTCAGTTTCCCTTTGTTGACGATGTACGACTATATGAAGAGAAGTCAATCAGTCACATAATTTGGTGCCATTTTGGCATGTTAATTACCCTAGATATAAATGTCAGTTAGCAAGGCAGGAACCCACAACAAATGGAATTTAGAAATTTATCAACCAACATTAGCAATGTACACACAACACTAGAGGATTGAAATCTTCTCATGTCATAAACATAATCTTTCATGTCTCCAATAGTGAAAGAAACCTTTATATGAGTAAAACATCTTTATACAAAAAATGAATTAGAAACCTCACACAATAAGAGAATGTTAAAATTGTTGCATATTTTAGTGACAATAAGTAGAGCTAACCAAAGTAGACATAGAGTGCAATAGGACCCCAACAACAACCATTTCCTATAATGCTCTTTATCAAAGATCAAGAGGTCATGTTGACATCGAACTTATGGGTAGAATATGGATTGGTCAATCAAGCACTTGGGCAAGTTGTGGAGATTGTCTATAATCTAGAATCACAACCCCCTTACTTGCCTTCATTTATTGTTTTCAACTTCAAAAAATACCACGGGCCCACATGGGACATCCTTCGCCCAACGTGTTTTCCCCTTCCTCTTGTCACATGCAACATTTGTTAACAAATCCCACTTAAAATGTCATAGGGCCTCACCATCCATAAGGCATAAGGAATGATACTTTATAAGGTTGTAATAAACATCGACGACATTGATTGGATGAGACTAATAGTTACTGCAATCTGAAGAGTACACTCCCTATCTGACTTGCACATGTCACTTGCTTTTACATTTGAGTGCTACATAAGAAAGAAGTGCATAAAAAATTAAATTCACGGAAAGTAGAGTAGGTTAGAATTAGTTGTATATATATTCCTATAAATTTAAAAGTCATTTAAAATATGTCCTATACAAATAAATCTCATGGGTTACACTTAACAATTTTATCCTATATCAATAAAAAAAAATTTCATCACAAACTTATGTCCCTTCCACATTTGTCAACAATACTACATATTTCACTCTTCCTCTTCCCACAATTTTTTTTCAAGAGAATACACATTTCATTAGAACATACATCTCCATTATGCTTAACATAAGCAATCACAAATGAGTAGTGTGATGTGAATGCTAAAAGGGATGTGGTGGAAGAAAGAAATGTGGACAAGGGAAGTAAACTAAGAAGTGTAGTTGTGTTTGTTAAAGTATATGATTTGTCAGTTATATGGAGGAAGAAAGAGTGGAATAGAAGTCAAAATTAGTATGGAGGGTGGTGGTGTAATGTGTGGTAATATTATAGAGGATTGAATATTTATGATGATTATTTAAAAGAATGTACCTTAAATGTGAGTGAAGTGAATAGGAAAAAATTGCAGAAAATACAATTAACATGAAGAATAGGTTTATGCAAAGAAAAAAATGATGGGGAACAAGATCAGAAAATGGTTGCAACATGGTGAAGGAGGATTGAAAGCGAGAGATGAAGGTGAGTTGTATGGTATGCTCTCTTCTAGATATATATGTGTGCGCTCGTACTAGGTAGAGCAGTTCGGGATGTGAAACTCTAGTTTCCTATAACCAAATGACATATATGTGAATATTTTGAAGGGGTAAGGACCAATTGTGTAGTCATTAAGGAAATGTATTATGGAGATATCTGAAAAAGTAAAGAGTGGTTGCTCGATAATGCTGAGGTGAATAGTTATTTGTAATTTAAGGACTTTTGTTTTATGGGTAGTTAGAGCACACATATATGTAAGGGTAATTAACATGCGTTCTTGAAAGGATAATTTAGATACAAATAGATGTTGACCATAAATGGTGTGCGAGGGTTGTGATTTCATACACATTTGACATCAGGGTTTCTCTCTAGCAATAAGGGTAATGATTAAGAGTTCTCTCATCAATAGTTCTGATGGTTTCACCTATCAACATGCATCGAAGTCAAGGATTGCAATTGGTTGATGTTCAATCTATTAGATAAGACAAAGACACAAATGAAAATTTAGAAATAAGGTGGTAATTAAATAGCTATATGCTCCATACCTATTCCATGGTTGAAATTGTTCTTACCAAAACAATATTTGATATTTGTGCTTCACATTATTGTCTTCATCTCACTTTCATCATTCATGTGAGTACAAGTTGGGCTTAAAGAGTTAAACTAGAAAATTTGGGAAATCTAATAGGTTACTCATTCAAAACAAAACCACAATGGTTGCTCCTTTGTTGCCCCCTTTCAATTGTAATGTTGAGTAAATGTAGTAAATCAAGAAATTTGTAAACAACTATCTATGATAAAAACTTACGATTCTTGTCTGTAGTGGACGGGTGAATGTAAAAACATGGTATTGGGTGTTCATGAGCCTCCTCCATAATGCTACCATGTAGTCAACAGAGATGATTAGAAAGAAAATTTCCCTATCTGATTTAGTGTTTGACTCACAGGGTTTGGATCCAACGAATCTGAACAAATGCAACCGCTAATTTCAATGCATACAAGAATCATGTAAAGAGCATTGAAAATAACTACAAATTAGTGGGGGTATAAAAAATGTTTTGGATGTATTTTACCTAAAAATCCTAAAGGAGCTAAAGTTGATCATCTTCCAAGCATGGGTGAATGGCGGTGTTGTCACCTGGGGTTTCAACAACTTGTCGGTCGTCGTTATCTTGCATTATTACTGCACTCATGGAAAAATATTTACATTGAAAAGTTGATCTTTCGATGCCTCCTTTCAAACATGGAAACAACCTAGGGTCTATTTTTTTACGTAACTAGTCATGCCACCATGACCGTTAATATGCCAAGAAAACACCATTAGCTTGAGAATGTAAAAGTTCTTGCACAGAATTAGAGAAGTATTGCAGTGGACTGTGAAGAAGGGAGAGGCATATAAAGTGAAGAGGAACCGCCATGGGAGGATGTGTCTATAACACTTGGATATTTTAAGAAGGTTCGATTTTCCTCCTACTTTCTTTTGTGTATCTCTCTCTTACAACAAGGCTCTGCTTCCTCTCCTTGGTAGCCGCTTTCTCTTCTAGTGTTTCATGAAAGTATCATATTGTGAGCAGCTACACCATTTTTTTCCCCTATTTTCTTCATTCTAGGGTTTCTTCAGTAGTGTGAGTGTTAGGGTTTCTTGAACTTGGTGATAGTCGATTAAGGTTCAACAGTTCTGATTTTCCCATAATCAATGAACTTTGTCGCTTCATCTCGACCGTGGACGCTTTTGACTTGTGTCAGATGCCCCCCGCGCATGCCCAATTGGAACAATGCCTTTCGGCGTAATTATTAGATTCACAAATTAACAATTTTTTTACAAATATTTGTGACCTTTTTTTACAGATTAATAATTTTATCGAAAAAATATAGATTTTTTTCTTTAAAATTCACTTACCATGCATACATATTTCCTAGTTTTCAATACAAAAAAATTAACCTAAAATTAGATACTTCCCAAAAACCATCACTCTAAAAAATACTCTGATCCTCGTGTGCTTGAGTTTCAACGACAAGTATGAAACTTTATCAATGGAGACATGCTTTCAATAGCCGACGTCTTCTTAGCACTGAATTACCTCGACGGACTCATCGATTTTATGTCCCAGTTCAACTTTCCGCTCACTTTTTGTTTTTTCCCTGCTTACAATTACATGAGTAATGACAATTAGAATTTCGCACAGTAATATCCACATTCAAAAACCCATATCTTTACAAATTGCATTGTGCATGTATCTATGGCAAGCAGTCTTAACATAAAATTATATATGTCCAAGGAGAAGAGGGAAGGGTATTGAAAATCTGAATATATGGAAGACATGATAAGCAGTTCATAAAACTTAAAGGCATTTCGTGCGAAGAAAGCATCACGTCCCACCCTCGATCTACAGTACCTGCGGAAATACAAAAATAAAAACAAAGAATAAAATGGTATGTAATATCCAAAACTTTTGTAAAAATAAGAGGAAAATAGAGTTACTGGAGCAGGTTTGAGGAGTATAGTTGTGGTTGTGGGAGGCATTAATTGAGGCAGTGGAAGGCGAAGTGAGAGAAGCTGGAGGGGATTTCAAGCCTTGGCCTGGTGGGAATAGGAAAAAAAATATATATAGTAAAGTTTTTAAAAACATTAGTCTTAAGAAAACTTTTGAATAAAAGTTTGTGGATTTTGTTGGCAATGTATCATTCACTAATAATGTATTGACAACAAAGAAAGAAATATGCATTTTGTAATTGACTTTTTTGATTGAAAAGTGCGTGTATATATATATATATATAAATAAGAAATATACAACATTAATAGTATATAAATTGGGTAGAAAAAGTCACATCCTAAAATACATAGCATATTGCATAGGCCTTAAAAAATGAAAGTTTACAAAAAACCCATATAAAAGTGTAATAATCAATCCAAAAATGTTGAGCAAAACAAGAAGCTGAAAAAATTAGGTTGCAGTCGCAACCATGGAAAACAGAGAAGGCAGATGACTGTCGGATTTGTCACCCCAACCACTGACTTAAAATCGAAGATTGAAAATAACACAATGTGTTTTATTCTCTCTCGTTTCTATGTATTTTCTACCATCATAATAAATAATCGTTAGAACTCGCCCCTCAATTTCCTTTGCAATCAGTGGACTTTTCTTTGTTGTACATGGTAACTATTTTTCTTTTGATACAATCTAAACTGCACAATAATAATACCCGTCAGATAATGTATTACCTAATAATAAATAGTCTATAATTGCTCTGACTTGGTGTGAATGACCGAAAGCATTCTATAATTGACTTGACTGGAGTCAACTTGATTGTATTTTTTATTTTACACCATCAAAAATAAGACGTTAGTACTCACTACTCAATTAACATTGCAATCAATGGACTTTTCTTTCTGGTGCTTGGTAAATACTTTTCAAGGAAGAAGACTATTATTGTTGTGTGTGGAATGTGGCCTTACTTATTTGAACATAGGAAAGACAGAAAATTAGAGAGTCAAGATAGTACTGAAAAAATCAACAGTCGTTACTCACCACTCAATTGCAATGAACGTTTCTTTCAGAAAATTAAAGACTGTAATAGATAGAAAAATGAAGATAGTATGTTAATACCAAGTAAAAATTAAAGACTCAAGATAATACAGAAAAAATCAACAGCCGTTACTCACCACTCAATTGCAATGAACGTTTCTTTCAGAAAATTAAAGACTGTAAAAGATAGAAAAATTAAGATGGTACGTTAAGACCAAGGAAAATGAAGTCAAGCTCGCACTCACCAAACAATTTCCATTGGAATCATTGGACCTTATTTTCTTGCGCGTGGTAGGGATAGAGTTTGTTTTCTGTCACAAACTTTGATTTATGCTCTTTCCCGCCACTAATGCCAAAGCAAGTCAATATCCAGTTAATAAAAGCCACTCGAAAAGAAAGCATAAGAAAAAGAGAAAAAGATAACAGTGAAGGAAAAGGATACGCGCGCGGTGCCCTTATTAGGAAGGGAAGATAAAATATTTTCAAGCTTAAAGTTGAATGCATAAAAAGACTCAAAAAGCGTGAAATGAGTTGGAAACTTGGATGGACGGACAGTCCAACGTTGCTCCCATCTCTCGTATCCACCCCCCTCCAAAATGGATGGGGTGGGGCTAGCCCTATCGCCTTATCTAATAGATCGATCAATCTGGGGATGGAATGGGTGGGTGGTAGATAAGATAGTTCAGGGCCATCCACACCTATGCTTTATCTAGCATTTATGGATGAATGGTAAAAGCACCCAACTCATAATTGGTGAAGTAGGTCGCCGATCTATTAACACATGTGTAATGCCCATGAATTACACACACAAATACAACAACAATAATACCAGGATTTTTTTTTTTACTTACATTGCTCACTACACAACACCACAAGGCTCTAAGCAGAGAAACTCAACAACGCATAAGACACTTACAAAAGTCATCGACTCACATAGACACATGGCAACACCATATAAATGTCGATGCCACAATTTCACTAATGAACGAATTCTAACAATGACCCAACTACAAGAAAAGGGACCCAAGGATTGGAAAGCCCACACACATCATTACCATGATTACAACTTAGTTATGATTAACATTTCAAGAACATTACTATGCAAGGATGATTTTTTTCATTTTTCCACCTATAGGTTCTTAAATTAATTTCACATTCAACTTATAGTTCGATCATGTAGATTAGCTCTTTATCTCTTACAACGATCTCCGAACTTACATTATTATTTTTCATTTTTCAAATTGCATACAAAGTTCCTAATTCGCTCATTCTTATGTTAAGCTTATGTTTCTCAAACGTTTATTCAAAGTTTAAATTTTACCCTTACTACAATAGAGAATCTGAAGTAATGTTAAGACATAAATCTTAGGATTTGGGGCAGATTTAGATTCAAGATACCTTTTCCCAAAACATTTTTCAATCATGATGTCCTTATTTCCCATCGTAGTTAAGATATATCAAAAACTTGTTGAATCCATTCAACATTCCCACGTCAAGAATACACACACACACACACACACACACACACACACACACACACACACACACACACACACATATATATATATATCTTTTGTTTTATCGAATTTAGATCACACCAAGGCAATTCATATTCTTTTTAACACAAGTAAATGTCTAATTGAGTTACAAGGACTCCAAGAGTGGCATGATTCCTAACCCCAAATCTTGTTTTATTCTTATATGCTTTACTTGAACATTGCGCTATGGTCTCATTATTGGCATCACTTTGTAACAAAAGAGTTACGAAATTACTTGTCTAATATCTTAAAGAAGTACATGATTGGAAGTATTAGAACCATAAACGAACCACAAGTAATTTGTTTTCAAAGTGAGATCCCATGTTTCCACATTTTGCGATTTAAGTTGCACCATGAAGAGGATGGTGGTAAATTTTGGGCATTTATTTTAATGGTTTGGGATTTCCATGCATTAACATCCATCATGATAGTCTAAGAAGATAGAAATGCAAATCAATTCTCTAGACTAAGACACTCTACAAAATTGTCATCAGATCTGCACAACGTTGAACACAGGAATAGGAACCGACCAAGTTGTCGTCAGTAGTGGAGCCAGCAATTTCACTTTATGAGCGATTCTAGCAATTTCCCACCACGATTTGAAGAGGAATCCCAAGGATTGGAAAGCCCACACACATGATTACCCATGATTGCAACTTAGTTATGATTAAAATTCCAAGAACATTACTATGCAAGGATAATTTTGTCATTTTCCACCTACAGGTTCTTAATTAATTTCTTCAACTTATAGTTCGACCATTTAGATTAGCTCTTTATCCCTTACAACGATCTCCGAACTTACATTATTATTTTCATCTTTCAAATTGAATACATAGTTCCTAATTCACTCAATTCTTATGTTAAGCTTATGTTTCTCCACAAAGCGTTTATTCAAAGCAGAATTTTACCCTTACTACAATAGAGAGATTGAAGTAGGATGTGAAGACATAAATCTTAGGATTTGAGGCAGATTTAGATTCAAGATACCTTTTCCCAAAACATTTTTCGATCACGATATCCTTATTTCCCATCGTAGTTAAGATATATCAAAACTTGTTCAATCCATTCAACATTCCCACATCAAGAATATTTTATTTATCACATATATATGTATATATGTATACATATATATATATATACATATTCGATATCATATATAACATATATCCACATATATATAGAAAGTTTATTATTTGTGTGTCCATTGTATATATATGCTTTAGTTTCCTCGAAGTTAGATCACACCAAGGTAATTTATATTCTTTTTAACACAATAAAATGTCTAATTGAGTTACAAGGACTCCAAGAGTGACATTATTCCTAACCTCAAATCTTGTTTTATTCTTATATGCTTTACTCAAACATTGCACTATGGTCTCATTATTGGCATCACTTTGTAACAAAAGAGTTACGAAAGTACTTGTCTAATATCTTAAAGAAGTACATGATTGGAAGCATTAGAACCATACACAAACCACAAGTGATTTGTTTTCAAAGTGAGATCCCATGTTTCCACATTTTGTGATTCCACATGAGGAATTTCTTTTATTCTTAATGTCATAAGTGACATAACAAGGAATTATGGAACAAGTTTTCAATTTCCTAATTTCTCTTAAGTCAACATCTTTCAAATCAATTTCATTTGCAAAGAGTTAATTACAATTTTCTACCCACCAGTTAACCTCCAAAACAACTATGGTTTAGTTTAATTCTAATTTACACTCAGGGATCTATGCCCTATAACAGATCATATTAAGGTAAAAAAAAAACATATTTACCCAATAAAGCCTCTGCAAAGGACCCATGCGCTATACTTTCACTAGCCAAGATAACACATTTAGCTGAGAGGATCTAAAGAGGTCATTAACAAGAGTTTAAGTAATAGTACAACTATTTCACTAGCTCCATTGTGTCATCTGGATCCCACAAGAAAATCATTCGATGAAGAAATTTAATTCTAAATCTAACTTCGGAAGACAAGGTAGTCCAGTAGGATACTAAGGAAGTGCTAGTTCTACTTACTCCAGATAAATTTTGACCGTGTCACTCCTATCTGTCGGGTTTATGATGATGTCACTAAACATACTAGACTAAGATGATAAACCCATTCTTGGGCTCTTATTTACCTAAACTAGGATTGTGTCATAAAGAGCAAGGTTCATTCGAAGGTCTCAGTTTTTATGCTAAGGGATTAACACAGGAAGGTTAGTTATGCATGAATTTGAACTAGGGTTGACTGTTTCGTTTGTGATTTCTTTATTGCATTTTCAAGGTAAGGAAAACATGGCACCCCAATTAATTAATCATCTATTGTTCACTGGAAATACACTACAAGATATTAAATTCAAATTCATTTAACATATATATATATATATATATATATCAACCTTTTTACCATATGTAAATATGAATTAAAATTGCACCTATGATTAAATGCACATTTCCCAAGGTATACCTAAAACTAGTATCTCATACATATTACCAAATTTCACATATAAAATTTTCTGTAACATGGAAATACATTATACATATATACATTCTACAATGACCTATACAAATTATAATAATAAAAAATGAATTACACCACGCCTTTTCTCCATCTTTCTTGTATCCTGCAAAAACATGTGAGCAGGAAATCAACGATAAATCACTGACATGACATCCACCTAGATCTAGCATAATTAACGTTTTCAGTTTTCCATTTATAAAATAATAATAATTTGCATTTGAAAGGAGAGGGTTAGAGACATGTATTGATTTCATTTCATTTCACTTCATTTCTTAACCAATGAGAGAGAGAGATAGAGAGAGGGAGAGAGAAACATTATTTTTCCACAAGTATATTTTCACACAATAAGTCACATGATAGAGTTTCAAATAGTTTTTTACAAGTTTCAACAATGTTTCCACAGTCCTTTGGTAACCCGACGGGGGTCCTAACACTTTCTTTTTATGTTTTCCTACTAGTTGCAAAAACATTCAATTTAGGGTTGGAGGCTAAGAAAGGGTGTTCAAAAATTGTCTTCTGATGAGCAAAAACACAATAGGTAAATTTACACGTATCTTCCTATATACCAAGAACTCACAAGAACTGACAGGAATTCAGAACAAGTGGAAAATGGTTTACAATTGGCAGTTAGGTTTTCTGGAGGCACTGATCGTAGTTGGGCTAGTTGTAACAACACCCAATTTTAGCTGAAGGGATAAGAAATCCTTATCCAAAACTGACCTTCGATAAAGGAACGTGTAATGGAAAATTTCCTACTTGTTCTCCTATATATGTAGAATTCACTGTAGTTAATAGAATTGAGAACTGACAATTGGGTTGCAAATGGGGATGAGTTTTATCGAGCCACCAGCAATAGTTGAGCCAGTTTGACCTAGTCGAACAGTGACCTGAGGCCTAGAAAATGCCTCTGACCAAACTATGTAGAAGATGTTGTTTCCCCAAACCAAAGGTTACAAGCTATTTTCTAGTAAATGATATTAGAGGTTTGCGAAGGCGGATAAGCATTTCATTGCTCTAGGGTTAAAATGCTGAGGTCAAAACAAAAGCCAACTTTTTAGTTTTAACAACTTCCTAAAACTGTAAAATGGAGTAACAAGGCTTCTCGAGGAGTGGCAAAAGAGAGAAAAAAGGGTTGTTAGGGGTCAATCTAAAGCTTAGTGTGACTCTCCTCTATAACAAGGATCACATATGATGCTTGAAATCACTTTTAGAGGCTCAGAATGTTGTTTTGCACATCTCTAGAACTTATGTTTATCAACTTTGCAAGGTAGACAAAAAACAATTGACTTAGTTAACTCATCTATCTCTGGCGATTACAAGTAGGCATGAGCACCAAAATTTATGCACCTTGGGTTTATCGATGCATGTGGTTGTGGGAACAATCCCGGTTGATGGTCGAGGTGTAACTTTGTTATGCAAATCACAAGGTGGAGTTTTGTCATTTTGGACTGTATGATTTGGTTAAATATCCAAATGTTTAATTATCCATTGGTTCAATATTTCTGTTACATTTAATATAAAAGAAGTAAATTATGAAAATTATAGGATATTTTGGTAAGGAGACCATGCCTGGAAGAAGAATAGTGGGCCTTAGATGTCCTCGCCAAGGTCCAATCGTCTGCTTGCGAAAACATTAAAGTTGTTACACCCAACATGACTTCCCTTCCATGAGGTATCATCTTGTTGATGCATTTATCTTAACAAACCCAAAGCATTTTCAAGAGTATAATTTGCACAAACCTTTATAAAACTCACATTTTTAACCCAGAATGAGATCCTGGCAGTAAAAGCGAGCCCAACACAAATATCCTAACATGAGATTTTCTATAGTTCCTTTAACACACTTAATCCATGATTACAAGCATGGAATCTAGAAGCTTTATTTTGTATTATTGCAAAAATGATAAAATCATATACACGATTAGATGGTTCCAACTTCCAAGGCTAGAAAAATCATATTTCGTAATGAAAGGATCTTGATTCTGCCATATGAAAAGACTTTGAAGGGTACAATGTTCTTGACACAACATCTTGCATTTGTGGTAACATTGTTTGAGAACACATCAGCATGTCTACCATTTTAGGCATCTTATAGTCACAACTTATGTTGAAGCTATTATTGGATTTCCCTCAAGTAGTAGCCCTTTGTCGAGAGTGAGAATATGTGTTGAGAGAACATATGCATGCTCTGAGCTCTCATACAATTGTGCATTTTCCATTCTCTCTTGGATCTCTATCAAATCAAACTCAAGTGCTTTACAAAGTTTGTCTCCTACCTAAGCAGCTAGAGATTCTTGCACAACAGCTATTGCAGCACCTAGGATTAAATTTTTTCTTCATAAATCACCCTTATCTGCACATACTCTAGCCTAAAAAATGGGATTCACAACACTTAATCGATTTCTTTGCCTATCAACTTCAAGGCAGATAAACCGTTTCTCCACGTTGATTGATTCTACATGCTCAATAGTTCATTTACCATAGGGTTTGAATTATTTTCTATGAGACTGGATCTCTGTATGAGAAAATTGCATTAAAATGATTCGTGCCATTGCAACTGCTACCATTGATTGCGTTCAATATGCTGGAGGCTTAAAATCAACTACAAAATCCCTTTCTTCCTCCATTGGATACAAAAAAACAAAACCGTGATAGGCAAATATTTCCTCTCAGAGACAATTGAACCCACTTCAGAATACAAGTATAAATCCAGATAAAATAATTTGTATAAAGTAAAGATGAAGAGATATTAGGAATACAGACTTGTCTCAAGGCGCAGGTCTAATTTAATTCATAATCGGATTGATTTTAAGATGGCTAATAGTCAGAGATCCCTCCAGCACAGTCCCCTGTCACATTCCCTCTCTCATTACATGGGTTAAATCTGACGGTCACACTTACCCGTCAAGGAAAATTTTTGTGACGGTTTTATAACGAATATTACCTTGTGCATGACATTTATTTTTCATTTTTGACTTTCATAATTATAATATAGATACAAATATTTATATTTTTCATATAGTAAAATCATATCATAAACGTATATCTAATTTTGAAGAGGATACATGTTAATAAAGATGGGATAAAAGAAAAAGAATAAGTTCAATTTCTTACCCGAAATGTTATAAGATAAATAAAGACTGAAGCCAAGATCAAGTGAAGGCTTCTATCAAATCTGTGCAACTCTATAAATTCCCAAAGTCTTGTAGGGTGTATCAGATCCCATTGTCCCAGCATTGAATTTATGTGTAAAATGTAGATGACAAGTACTTGAAGTGGTAGGAAAACATGCAACAGTTCCATTTCATCACCAAGAATCACAATACTAGCAATAGCCTCAATTTCCCATCTATAACAACACTGATCAATATCCTAGACACTCAGATATACAAAAACTTTGAAGATACAACAATGCAATTGCCTTGGTGATCCTGGAGTGACTTGTAACTTTGGAAAGGCGAGTTTCACAAATAAAGCATGGCCGATAGATGACAAAAACTAATTTATTGAAAGTTTATGTAACAAAATTTTCCAATATATTCCTTACCAATTGGATATGTATAGTTGTTTTATTGTATAACAATTCCTTTTTCTAGCACTTTGTGCATTCTTTTTCATCGATTAGTTGTATATAGCCACTACTAGAAGTAGGGTCATGTATCCACAATGTTAACCACAAAATAAAGGTTTTGTGAAAAAAATGTGAATTATCAACACTAAATGAATTACATTTATAAATACCATCTAGATATTCCACAATTTTGTAATATTTGAGATATTAGAAATTTTGAATATCCATTTTCTTAAAATTTAATAGTATGTAAACAACATTTTCTCCTTTCAACATGGTTTCCAAAATAATAGGACTTTTTGAAACTAGAATCATGATTCCATTTTGTTTGTTCACTTCTAACATTCAAACGAAGATGTAGTGCCTTTTTTGGCATATAGTTGGTGAGAAGTAATGAAACTAATTGTTTTCCTAACAACCCACCATATGTCTTCCTCCCTGCTAGCCGCGTAGCTTTCAAAGAGAATCGGATTTTTATTTGATCTTCCTTGTGTTTGTCTCCTACCTGCCATTGTATTAAAGACCCTTGCATCCTTTCTTGGCGTGTTCAGTTTTTCCTAGTTGGTGGCCACACATGCACCATTTATTATTTCTTTTGACTTACAACCTGCTGTCTCTCATAGGATGCCTGTTGTTTTCTGCCCAAACCACGAATGCTTGTTGCGCTCCATCAAATGCTGCAACAGATGAATTACTTCAGCGTGTTCTGGATAGTGGATTCATTGATGTTGAAATGAAGGTCTATCACCCTGATGTTGCGAGGGTGGGCGTGGGTTCTCAAAATCATGCTGCACAGGCAGTATTAGTGGAGCGTAGAACTGAAATTCTCCTAGGAAAGTGCCGTGAGGAAGTAATTGGCTTTATGCAGTAGCTACAGGGTAGAGAAGTAAACTTATCTCAAAAAATCAGTGGCCTCCAGAGAGAGTTAAGTGTGACAGCTACCGTAGGGCGATCCCAAGGAACCGTTGGTGTTGATCCTGATGTTCTGGTTGCACGCGACCACAGTTGTGATCAGTTGTTACAAAATCTTGCAACTATAGAAGAAGCCTTTTTTAGCGCTCCAACAAGCAGGTGGTCCAATTTCGTTGTTATCTGTTCAGCATCGACTGCATCCTCAAATTCAAGATTCTCCTTCAAGATATTCCTGCCAAAATCGACTATGTGACAGTGAGAGTGTTACCATGGGACCTGATGAAATTTAGTGCAAAGATTCTCTAATGAGACCTGCAACAAGTCTGTAGGTATTTGTTTTGTATCCTTAAAATCAAACTTATCATAGATCTACACGTGATAACCTCTGTGTCAGTGCTGGATGGTCAACCGAGCTTTTGCGACGCCTCGGCTGGATTTTGGAGGCCCTAAATCCTTGGGCAGTGGCAATTTGGGTTTTTCCTTATCTTGTTTCGAGCCGTGGTGTGGAACTTGGGAGTCGTGTTTCCTCTAGCAGCAAACGGGGCTCGGCCTCCGGTTTCCTCGTGTCCCCTGAGCGTGTCAGGAGAGCCAAGTCTTGAGTCAGCCTTGGGGAAAGCCTTTTTGTTTCCTGGAGGTGGATCTGTTTCAGATCAGAATATTCATGAAGCATTTTTGCTTTGCAATGATATGGGCTTCTTCAACGAGTCACTGAGTTGATAGGCATAAAGGTCCCTGTTGGAATTATCACACCTTACAAGCTACAGCTGTAATGTTTGCACCAAGAGTTTGATGCTGTCACCAATCTGATGAAGAAGAAGGTTTATTTACCATTACGGTGGATGCCTTCTAGAGCCATGAGCGTGATGTAATCGTTATGTCTTGTGTCCGAGCTTCAAATCATGGGGTTGGGTTGTAGTTTTTTTTCACCACCTGAATGTGGCGTTAGCACGAGCTCGGAGAGCACTTTGGGTTAAGGGCAAGCAGTGGCATTGAAACAATCATATGTAAATGGAGATGGCATTTTAAACCAGGCATGTTAAACCTGCCCTTGCAATCTTCTGCTACCCTTTTATTATGTCGTGAATTGAATGTACTTCTATTTTTTTTATCTTTTATGGCATTTAGAATGGGCTTCTGCTTTTTCCTTTCTCCTCAATTAATTGCTCTCTGGATTCGAAAATGGTATTTTGTAGCATAAAATTATTTCACAATGGACAAAATGAATGAACTATGTAGATAGTAAAACTTAAACTTTGTTTATGTTATTAGTTACTTCAATTTTGTAATGACCCAAAAATCACACACACGAATAACACAGTGAAATACAGGATAACTTTTTTTTTTACTAGCTTGACACATAACATGACACAACATGTCATCACCAAGGATACAACTAACACTATGAACAACTTGATACAACGATGGCCATAAAGGCAGTACGGAAACGTTCACACCTATCAAGGACAATTTACTTTTCTTTTGTGAAAGGACATGGCAAAAGACCAACCACATTACATAGTTATAGCTGAAGACATCCCACTGTGAAAATCTTCTTAAGATTACTGATTTACTAGAGACATCTTACAATTCTTAGCTTACGTTCTAGAAGGTTCATGATATGTTTCATACCATTCTTCTTATAGGATTAAGTTTCTTTCCTTTTATATAACTTGAGGACTATCCTAGGATCACCTATAATATGAAAATTCCTTGATTAATTTGTTTATAAAACCATGAGGTAAGAAATTCCACAAGGCTATCTATCTAAACCCCCACTACTGAAACTCGTTTCATACCCACATTGCATAAGGAGGCAAGTGTAAGATCAAAAGGAGAGGAGTATCGTTAAGGTTCAGAACCCTAATAATCTTTGATCAAGGATTAAAAATTTATCATAGCTTAGACAAGGACTACAAGGTACCATGGTAATGGTTAGAGAGAGAAGATAAATTTTTTTTATTATGATCTATTTAGTTATTAACCGGTCTTTTAATGAGTCTTAAGAGTTCAATTGCATTTTGGTAAAAGCTTAATTTAGAAATCATCTTGATTAAGTTCGTCGGGGGATACACAGGGGTTCCCAACATGGAAGCGTTATACTTAATGTGTTTTTATTCAAACTCCTGTACTAGATAAGATCTACCGATATCCCCAAAAGCCAACAGTGATATTACTTTTAAAATTAATTAACGTTTCCCAACAAGAGGAAAATGTTTAATCCATAGCTTAAGGTTAGCAATGGTAGGTTTTTTTTTTTTTTACATCGTTAGATAAACACTTTCTTTCCAATTAAAGACTCTTAATTTTATCAACCAAATACAACTTCATTATTATCTTCTTTATTTATTCATCTATGTATTCCTCTTCTTTTATCTTTGATTATCTTTAGGTAAAAGGGGTTTCAACCCACTAAAATATGCCTAGAATAACATTGATACTAGTACCATGGAGGGTTACTAAACCAATAAGCATTATGACCTGAAAGAAGAAATTATTGTTATTTAACAAGAACAAAAACCACGGTTATAACATTTCCATTCAACATGGCACATGAACCAAAGGAGTCAAGAGATTGGATTTCACTTAGGTCAAGAACAAGAAGGTAACAAAATAAGCCAAGCCATGCTACAAAATTTCCATGACTTTAAATGATATCACCAAAAGTATACTCTTAACAAGGTCAAGATTGAATATTATTTCTCACAAAGGTAATTTACCAGTTAACCTACAGAAGGACAAGACAACATCATCACGAAATTTCAGAACAACCCAAGGCAAGAGGTCTTCTAACTCCTTTGTAAGCACTATTACAAAATTTACCTCACATTGGAAACTTTTACAAGGAACTTCATAAATTGCACTGATGAAACCTTTACAACTCTTTCCTTTAATCTACTCACATAATCCATCTGCACAAATACTAGCTAGAATCAGTTCGCGAGAACTGAGCATGTTAAGGCTACACATTGCAACAGTAAGCTAACATTTAACAATATCAAGAAAGGAAAGTTCTAATTCAAAAATGGATTAAAACACAACCCACCACTCCAAAATTATTCACATGAGAAAGAAATCTAAACCATCCAGCAAGGAGAAAGTCAAAATACCAGTAAGAACAAAATCACATAAATCAAGGCAAGACCTTATGGGTTAGGAACAAGAAGGTCAAGAGTGTTGATATTTCCTTCATTTAATCCTATGGATTACGTGATTGGAATCCAAAACCAACTCCATCCATCTAAAGAGGTCCAAGAGAAGACAAAACATACTAATTATGATCGTAGGCGCGAAACAAAATGAAGTTATCCAATTCTCCCAAGGAGAAGCTTCATAGTAATATGGGTTTGATGCCCTTAAAAGAAAACAACTATAGTTTCAATTTTAACCAAGGAGGTTACCACTACCTTCCTTATAGGATTTCTTAAACGTAATACTAGCTAACAAAACAAATCCACTCTTCCAAAAGCATACAAAAGAGACAAAAAAAAGAGTCCATTATTCTACCAACAAACCTTATCCTAATCGTCAACTTCTCTACATAATATAAGGGAAGGCTAAACCCAAAAGTTGTTAATAATTTTTATATATTTCCGACAATGTCAATAAGTATTAAAATAAAAATTGATTTCCTTAACAAGGCCACAAAATGGGACCTTTTAGTAACCAAGTTTGAAGTATAAGATATTCGAGTTCAAAAACAAAGGGATTCGATACGTAGAGGGTAAAACACCAATGATGCCCCAGACTCAAAAGACCCTACCACGAGTGCAAGCACAAAAAATAAGAACCAACACACATATCCATCAGGAACGTTACGTAATGCAGTCAGGCCTAGAAGTTCTATGAGCTCCTGGCCAATGGTATAGAAGATGGAAATTTTACCCGATCCATGTGGGCTTATCAAGGACATGTCTAGCAAATATCAAACAGATGAACATAATAACCACCTATGATATTATCACTGTAATCAGCTGTCATCTAACAGGAAACGAGTTCACGAGTCCAATACCATGGATTCACCTACAACTTTTGTTTCAGTCCAGCTTGTAATAGCTTGCTTGCGACCCTTAATAAAAATTGTAGAGATTTCATTCAATTAAAATTACAATGTTTCCCCCTTACTTTAATCAAACAAGGGTTTGCACCAGGAAATAGGTATAGTAATTCTCTTAACATGTAGAGGCCAAAATAGATGTCAGGTTATTCCTCCTCTAGAACTTGGTACAAAAGTCAGCCATGTACAGTTCTAAAACAAAACCCTAATGCCATTTTCTAATCAAACAAAAAGTAAGGAATGCCCACAGGCTTAAACAAGTTTTAGAACACAACGTCACTATTAATGTACCTTTTAGCAAAACAGGAGAGCCCTAAACAGGAAATACGTATTTATTCAACCAAAAAGAGATATGAAGGCTTAACCTTCCATTTAGTAAGCCTTCTATTATAAATACCATCACAAAATTCTTTTAAAAGAGGGTCATATAAGCAAACAAAACTCAATAATGTTTCCTTCCCTACGAACTAGACTGCATCACTCAATATTGCAGTAACCCATTTAGACAAATATAAATAGAGTAAGCTATAAGAGAGGAAAGAACATTCCAAGCAAAACCAGCGAAATTGGAACGAGATTTAAAGGAACAACCACACAATCAGGCAGTGATATAAACAACTACAAAAACATCTTGTCTAGGCTCCATTCAAGAGGAAAGAATATTTCTTTCAAGATACTGAAAGAAGGTATAAAACTATTACGAGGAGTAGATTTAACATGCCTGATTATAGTTCTTCCCACCAGCAAGCACGTCGACCAAGGCTCGAGCAACAATAACACAACCTGCGCAACTTCTCTTCCTCAGCCTACTGAAGGTCTAAACTCTGTTAATGGCCATGCTTGGCATAGGAAAGGGGTGATTGAAACATGCCTTCTTGAAATCCTCGGGAGAAACTCCGAGAAGATAGAAGCACTTTGCTATGAAGAGCATCACAACCACCATAGAAACCCACACAACCATCGTCATGATTGCCATATCCAAAGAAGATCAGTCTCTATTTCTATAACTATAGACCCCCTTTTCCTTTTTCCCACAAACCCAACTATATTCTCCACCAAATCCTCATGCAGCCAACCAATAATTGGCATGAGCAGGTCACCATAAGAAGAACCAGGGCATACGTTTGATAAGCAAAAGTAGCAGCGAATTTCCAGCCACAGAACTGCCATATTGATAACAAATGTTGCAACCCTGTACCAATACCAAAGAGAAATGAAAAGAACCACTTGAAAGACACAAAGTATCCAACGTATAACTTTCCTCTTTGAGCCTGGTTTAAAACGCCATCTCAACATGCATCTGATTGTTCCTGATTTGGACCTCCTAACCTTGGTGCTCTCATATTAGGAGAAGCCCTGGTCTGAGACGAAGCAAAAGAAGATGGCTTTAATAACCAAAAAGAAAGTCTCTTGGAACAGATTCCATATCCAAAAAAAATAGTCCCTAGACTTAGCATCCTTGATTAAGGCTAACCAGTCACTAGATTGCTTCAATGCAGCTGCTTTGAATTACAATAATAATAGAAACCCAATTTTAGAATGGGTATTACAAATTAATAGTAACCACAAGAACCCAAAAATACAGGTTACATTTATTCATCCAAAACAGCAGAACACAAACATTTCCAACAATACATTAATCCATCGTCAAGTAGCCACACACAGCAATAATATCTTCAAACGGATATACAATACCCAGAACTATTTCACCCAATACTGTAGATCGACCCAGGTTATAATGTAAAAGATTATTCATGCAAATACTAGGTGAAATAAGCTGTTAGGAGATAGATATGGTTATTCATGCGGTGAATAATAGCTACAAAGCCAACCCCAAGATTTGAAGCTCAGACACAAGACATAATGATTACCTCACGCTCTTGGCTCTGAAAGGCATCTACCGTAATGATACATAAACCTTTTTCTTCAGCAGATTTGAGGACAACATCAAACTCTCGGTGCAAACATTACAGCGGTAGCTTGTAAGGTGTGATAATTCCAACAGAACCCTTATGCCTGCCAACTTAGTGACTCGCTGAAGAAGCTCATAAAATTGCAAAGAAAATAGTGCTTCATGAATATTCTGATATGAAACAGATCGGCCTCTATGAGGTTCTCTTCCATGAGTTACATCGTAAAAAAAGTAAGGTCTCAATAGAGAATCCTTGTAATAAATTTCATCGGGTCTCCTGGTAACACTCTTACTGTCACTTAATCAATTTTGATAAAAATACCTTGAAGGAGAATCCCGAATTTGAGGATGCAGTCGATACTGAACAGATAACATCAAATTTGGACAACCTGCTTGTTGGAGGCGCTCAAAACGACTTCTACCTTGCTGTAGCGTGCCTGTAGCCTTGCTAGAAACTGTTACAGGTTGTTTGTTGTGGAGATCTGGCAAGAACACGGCTCGCAGCACCCACGAAAATGGAGGAAACGCACCTTCCTCACTAGCTTGAAGCTTCGTCTAACAAAAAACACACGCGTAGGGAGGAACCAGGACATAAAAATGCCAATAAAATCATCTATTTTCTCCCTGTGATTACAAAATACAACGTACAGACTGGTAAAGGTTAGAGCTCCTTCAAGATAGCCCGTGCAGAAAAACAACAACCAAGCAAGCAAATAAGCCATACAACCAGCATAGGCAGGGAACATCTCTCACACGCCTTCGCATGCAATCCAACCAAAGGAGATCTCACACGGTCAGAGGAGGATAACAATTTCAAGTCAAAAAGAAACCAAGAAGATATGCAAATCAGAAAATAATTGAGTGCGGCCACCAGCAAGGAAATCCAACACGTCAAACTTTAATACTCCACCCTCCATGCCAAGAAGGAGATAAGGCTGACCATGATAAAGTAGGTTGGTGCATTACAAATTGTCTGATCAATAATGGTAATTTATGAAAAGCTATCTCAAATCGATTACAATTCTAATTCCAGTTTTAAATTTTATTTTTTTTTGGCTAGGTTGCTTTATGACTACCTGATAATGCTTTTATTCTAAATGGATGTAATAGTGAAAGGCAGAAATTAAATTTGTAGAGTGAAGGGCAGAGGTTAAAAAAAAAAAAAAGTACTTTTGAATGAAATCTAGTTGGTCTTGCCTGTGTCCTGAAGAGTTCTTCTTTTGTTAGGAATCTATTTAAAATATGCCTTTGGGTAGCTGTACGCAAATTGTAGTCCCAGGAATAAACACATGAAGATGCATAGTTGCAGTCTGTAGGGTTTTGCAAAGCGTTATTATCGATCCAAGAATCAAACAATTGTCTCCTTGAAATTATTGGTGAAGGCGAAAACCATGTTTTAGTTTTAATTTAATTGCTTTTGGTTACAATTTCTGCAATGCCATTTTTTTGGAAGATATTCAAAACAACAGAGGCCCATGAATATGTTTAAACTTGGAAATTGTAGAGTTTTCTCCTTTTTGGTAAAGTGTATGATGTTAAAGACATTCAATGTAAATTATTTTCCTTGTGAATCGAACTCTGTAGTAGCAGATGTTTTCCTTGGAGCGACTATGAGGATAGGTCGAGTAGACTGTCGTGAAATAAAGGGGTATGCCAAACTATTCATATGTTGTTTTAGAGACGGAAGAGAAGGCTTAGTTCGTAGGAAGAGTATTTTGCTTTGTATTCCTCCTTCGCTGACTGTAGACCTTGTGATTGGTGACTCGTGTTGGGTCACGGTAGAGGATCTTGTGTCGATTCACTTATATTTTCAACAGACTATCCCTTGCTTGTTTAAATTCAAGTAACGAATGAAATGGGTTTTCTATTAAATCCATTTTGTAGCTTAGCAAACCTTCAATAATTCAGGTAGGGAGCTTCTGAGTAAGTGTTGACTAAGGCATGTATGAAAATAGAATGGTTACCTTTATTCGAATTGGGTTAGACTTGTATGCAAATGGAAAAGGTAGGAATCAACTCAGCTACATATTTTAGTGAGCTCAGTCCTTAACTCTTACAACGATCATACGAGTGGTGGATTACGGGTTTATTACTGTTTATGTGATGTAAGATAATAACAACCTTTGGTGAAAAGACTTCTTCTTGATCCTTGCTTGTGTAATCCAACTATAGTTGTTGAATGAAATTTAGTTGGATAGAATCTAATTTATTTAACTTCTTGAAGAAAAATATTTAGGTTCGGTGAGAATTACTTGGCATTTTGAATCTTCAGATTCAGTTTTTGTGTTGTGAGTATTATATGTATGTTGGTTTATTCAGTCGAGTGAAGTTACCTTTAATCTTTGACTGATTTGTGTTCATATATGGTTGGGGCCTGTATTCTTCCTAAAACATGGATGTGCGTTAATGCAGTCTTGTTAACAAGCAATTTTGAATATGTTAAGTCATTTGACTGATCTTTATCTTTTGGTTAATAATAATAGAATGATGTTTGGGTGTTAGATTTCAATCACGTAATCCATAGGATTACATGACTGAAATCTCAATACTCTCAACCTTGTTGTCTTCACCAATAAGGTCTCACCTTGTTTGTCTTTGGAATATCTCTCTCACTTGAATATTGGGATTCCTCCTTGTTGGCTGGTTTAAATCTCGTCATCTTGTGAAACATATTGATTAGTGGTTTGTGATTGATCCATTCTTGAGTTTAGAATTTTACTTTCATGATATTATAAAATGTTAGCTTACTGTTGCAATGGGTAGTCTTAACATGCTCAGTTCTAGCGAACTGACTCTAGTTAATATTTGTGCAGATGGATTATGCGAGTAGACTAGAGGAAAAGAGTGTTAAAGGTTCATCTGTACAATTTATGAAGTTCCTTGTAAAAATGTCCAATGTGTTGTAAATTGTGTAACATTGCTTGTAAAGAGAGTTGATATGACCTCTTGCCTTGTATTGTTCGGTAATGGTGAAATAAAGTGTCTTGTTCTTGTGTAGTCAAACTTGAAATTACCTTTGTGAGAAATAATATTCAATCTTGACCTTGTTATGAGTATTCTTTTGGTGATATCATTTACAGTCATGAAAATTTTGTAGCATGGCTTGGCTTATTTTGTTACCTTCTTGTTCTTGACCCAAGTGAAATCCAATCTCTTGACTCCTTTGGTTCATGTGCCATGTTGAATGGAAATGTTATAACCGTGGTTTGTGTTCTTGTTAAATAACGATAATTTCTTCTTTCAGGTCATAATGCTTATTGGTTTAGTAACCCTCCATGGTACTAGTATCAATGTTATTCTAGGCATATTTTAGTGGATTGAAACTCCCTTTTTCTAAAGATAATCAAAGATAAAAGAAGAGGAAAACATAGATGAATAAATAAAGAAGATAATAATGAAGTTGTATTTGGTTGATAAAATTAAGAGTCTTTAATTGGAAGAAAGTGTTTATCTAACGATGTAAAAAAAAAAAATCTACCATTGCTAACCTTAAGCTATGGATTAAACATTGTCCTCTTGTTGGGAAACGTTAATCAATTTTAAAAGTAATATCACTGTTGGCTTTTGGGGATATCGGTAGATCTTATCTAGTACAGGAGTTTGAATAAAAACACATTAAGTATAAGGCTTCCATGTTGGGAACCCCTGTGTATCCCTCGACGAACTTAATCAAGATGATTTCTAAATGAAGCTTTTACCAAAATTCAATTGAACTCTTAAGACTCATTAAAAGGCCGGTTAATAACTAAATAGATCATAATAAAATAAATTTATCTTCTCTCTCTAACCATTACCATGGTACCTTGTAGTCCTTGTCTAAGCTATGATAAAATTCTAATTCTTGATCAAAGATGATTAGGGTTCTGAACCTTAACGATACTCCTCTCCTTTTGATCTTACGCTTGCCTCCTTATGCAATGTGGGTATGAAACGAGTTTCAGTAGTGGGGGTTTAGATAGATAGCCTTGTGGAATTGTATACCACCTGGTTTTGTAAACAAATTAATCAAGGAATTTTCATATTATAGGTGATCCTAGGATAGTCCTCAAGTTATATAAAAGAAAAGAAACTTAATCCTATAAGAAGAATGGTATGAAACAAATCATGAACCTTCTAGAACGTAAGCTAAGAATTGTAAGATGGCTCTAGTAAATCAGTAATCTTAAGAAGATTTTCACAGTGGGATGTCTTCAGCTATAACTATGTAATGTGGTTGGTCTTTTGCCATGTCCTTTCACAAGTGAATAGTAAATTGTCCTTGAAAGGTGTGAACATTTTCCGTGCTGCCTTTAGGGCCATCCTTGTATTAAGTTGTTCACAGTGTTAGTTGTATCCTTGGTGACGACATGTTGCGTCATGTTATGTGTCAAGCAAGTCAAAAAAAAAAAAAAGTTATCATGTATTTCACTGTGTGTTGTGTGTGTGTGTTGATTATTTGGGTCGTTACACTTGGTACCAGAGCATAGGTTCATGCTCTCGAACCTATGGGCCGGATTGGTGTTATATGATGATGTTACATGGTGGTGGTGGTGTTACATGATGATACTGCATGATGATGATGATGTTGCATGATGGTGGTAGATATTGGAAGAGTAATGTGCTTTAAACGTGATGTGATCCATGTCGTAATTGTGTTTTTGTGAACGCACATGATGTGTATGTCACATTGTGCGTGTTTGTGATCATGTTGATATGTTTGGGGATGGGAGTATTCTCTCTCCTTCTTGTGGATTCTATGAAGAGTTCACGTGTGAATTACTGCTTGTGATGTGTGAAAAGAATTATAAAGTGGATGACATAGTGTTGGAGCTTTGTGACATATTGTGCTATGTAGGTGTATCAATGTGTTGTATGACTAGATTGATGTTAAAAGAGATGAGTTGTATCATGATGTTTTTACCATGTTTTGGAGAAATGTGTGTACCACCTTGTTATGTAGCCATGGATGTTATGTGGAGATGTACTATGTTCATCGTATGTATGATTTGTGCAAATAAGTAATGCTTCATGTTGTGATTTTGGGTCATACGGTGAGTGTAGGAACCCTATCGTATGGTGATTGCACTTTGGGTGCAGAATGTGGTAAAGTGATGTGTTACACTCAGTGAATGTATGATCGTGATCTACCCTGTATATGTACCATATGTAAGACGTTATGGTAGTTATGTGTGTGCCACCGTTATGTTAGTAATGTTGTTGTATGTTATGTTGTGAACCTTACGCTAACCGACCCTGAGGGTAATTGGTAGAAGCGTATGTTGAGAGTGAGGAATGGTGTACCATGGGTCAATAACTTGAGCCGAAACTCGGTTTAGTAGATGGTAACCTGTGATCCTTCCTCTCTCCCTATGTGGTTGTATGTATGCAACCTAAGTGCAATTATGACTATGTTTAGCCTTGTCGAAGTGGTGGCGGGATGATTCAGATGGAGGTGATGACAGTTGTATTATTGATATGTATTTTACGAGCTGAGGCTCGATGTTCCGAGTGCTAGCAACTCATTGAGTACCCCTGTGGTGGCCAGATAAGGCCACACAGTTATCGTAATGTGACATTATTATAAGTTGATTTTATTCGTAAATTGAGCTTTTTACTTTATTTTGTAAGGACCAGCAGCTTTTCTTGATTGCCATGCTTTACAATTTTGGGCATTTCCTTGGTTTGTGGCACTAACATGGGGATTTTGATACTAACTATGGCTATTTGGCCATTTATTTTGCTTGATTTTGGGTCTTCTTTTAAATTTGGAATTTTTACCGCCTTGCCCAAGGCTTGTACTTTGCCACTTGGCACTTTGATTGGATTGTTATGCTGGTTCTATTGTCGTGATGTGTGGAATAGGGTCATGGGATGCACCATGGAATGGTTGGACCTATGGACCCACTTTGTTGTATAGGGGTACGCCCCAAGGAGTACAGATAACTAGCGGGTTGTTGAACCACGCGTTATTATGTCACTTGGGTTAGGAGTGTTCGAACTCTATGTGTCTTGGGCCATAGGGTCAACCGGCCTCCTTGAGGGAGGCATAAGAGTTTGAGGGAGGCATAAGAGACTTGAGGGAGGCATAAGAGACTTGAGGGAGGCATAAGAGTTTGAGGGAGGCATAAGAGACTTGAGGGAGGCATAAGAGTTTGAGGGAGGCTTATGAATTTTGTCTGCATGGTTGATGTTTCAGGATATATGTTGAGTTATTGTGATGTTTGGTAGTGGTCTTTTGATGTATGTGTTACTCATGTCAGATGGATATGTGTTGTGATGTTGTGGATATGTCATTGATGCCCTTGTGGACCCTATGTACATGTAGTTTTTATGAGTCATGGGAAATCCCCATACGTGGAATTGAGGAAATGTCTGGTGGATTGTAATACTCTTTTGTTGAGTATTTTGTATGTCAGTCATTGATGTGTGACGAGTACTATGTTATGTGGAGTGTGCCTATTCTATTCCGTATTTGTAGTAACCTTTTGTGGTGTAATACAATCTTGAAGTATATATTTGTGTACTTGTGAGTCCGTAAGGTCTTGTGAACCTGATAGGGTGTTGTGTTAGCAGCTCATGTTGGGCACCCACAATAAGAAATAAATCAAAACTCTTCAATGATGATATTTTTTTAAAAAGAAACTAAAACTAGAAATAATGATAATGGAAAGAGACTAATGAAATGATGAACAAGAAAGAACTGCCAATCTTCACAGAACCTTGAAAGTTAAAATTTCTACCAAATGTTCCTAAGGCTACCCTGTGACTGCTTTAACTAAAATTTTAAACTAGGGTGTGTTTCCCTCTGGGTTATGTCGCATCGAGGACGATGCTTTGTTAAGGGGAGGAGAATGTAGTGCCTTGTTTGGCATATAGTTGGTGAGAAGTAATGAAACTAATTGTTTTCCTACCCACCCACCGTATGTCTTCCTCCCTGCTGGCCGCGTAGCTTTCAAAGAGAATCGGATTTTTATTTGATCTTCCTTGTGTTTGTCTCCTACCTGCCATTGCATTAAAGACCCCTGCATCCTTTCTTGGCGTGTTCAATTTTTCCTGGTTGGTGGCCGCACATGCCCCATTTATTATTTCTTTTGACTTACAACCTGCTGTCTCTCATAGGATGCCTGTTGTTTTCTGCCCAAACCACGAATGCTTGTTGCGCTCCATCAAATGCTGCAACAGATGAATTGCTTCAGCGTGTTCTGGATAGTGGATTCATTGATGGTGAAATGAAGGTCTATCACCCTGATGTTGCGAGGGTGGGTGTGGGTTCTCAAAATCGTGCTGCACAGGCAGTATCAGTGGAGCGTAGAACTGAAATTCTCCTAGGAAAGTGCCGTGAGGAAGTAATTGGCTTTATGCAGCAGCTACAGGGTAGAGAAGTAAACTTATCTCAGAAAATCAGTGGCCTCCAGAGAGAGTTAAGTGCGACAGCTGCCGCAGGGTGATCCCAAGGAACCGTTGGTGTTGATCCTGATGTTCTGGTTGCACGCGACCACAGTCGTGATCAGTTGTTGCAAAATCTTGCAGCTGTAGTAGAAGCCTTTTTGAGCATTTTGGAAAGTCCAACAAGTAGGTGGTCCAACTTCATTGTTATCTGTTCAGCATCGACTGCATCCTCAAATTCAAGATTCTCCTTCAAGATATTCCTGCCAAAATCGACTATGTGACAGTGAGAGTGTTACCAGGGGACCTGATGAAATTTAGTGCAAAGATTCTCTAATGAGACCTGCAACAGGTCTGTAGGTATTTGTTTTGTATCCTTAAAATAGAATTTATCAGAGATCTACACGTGATAACCTATGTGTCAGTGCTGGATGGTCAACCGAGCTTATTGCGACGCCTCGGCTGGATTTTGGAGGCCCTAAATCAGGTTGGGCAGTGGTTGATTTGGGTTTTTCCTGATCTTGTTTCGAGCCGTGGTGTGGAACTTGGGAGTCGTGTTTCCTCTGGTGGCAGGGGCTTGGTGCTTTCCCTTCTTGGTGGTGCTCGTCTCAATGGCTCAACATAGTTTCATGTGGGTGAATCGTTTGCTTCTTCCTTGACGTAGTGAGCACGGGTGTTTTCATCCAGACAGACCTATGAGAAACGGGGCTCGGCCTCTGGTTTTCGTGTCCCCTGAGCGTGTCAGGAGAGCCAAGTCTTAGTCTTGTTGTAGGAAAGCCTTTTTGTTTCCTAGAGGTGGATCTGTTTCAGATCAGAATATTCATGAAGCATTTTTGCTTTGCAATGATATGGGCTTCTTCAACGAGTCACTGAGTTGGCAGGCATAAAGGTCTCTGTTGGAATTATCACACCTTACAAGCTACAGCTGTAATGTTTGCACCGAGAGTTTGATGCTGTCCCCAATCTGATGAAGAAGAAGGTTTATTTACCATTACGGTGGATGCCTTCCAGAGCCAGGAGCGTGATGTAATCGTTATGTCTTGTGTCCGAGCTTCAAATCATGGGGTTGGGTTGTAGCTGTTTTTCACCGCGTGAATGTGGCGCTAGCACAAGCTCGCAGAGCACTTTGGGTTAAGGGCAAGCAGCGGCATTGAAACAATCATATGCATATGGAGATGGCGTTTTAAACCAGGCATGTTAAACCTGCCCTTGCAATCTTCTGCTACCCTTTTATTATGTCATGAATTGAATGTACTTCTATTTTTTTTTTATCTGTTATGGCTTTTAAAACGGGCTTATGCTTTTTCCTTGCTCCTCAATTAATTGCTCTCTGGCTTCGAAAATGGTATTTTGTAGCATAAAATTATTTCACAATGGACAAAATGAATGAACTATGTAGACAGTAAAACTTAACCTTTGTTTATGTTATTAGTTACTTCAATTGTCTGATCAATAATGGTAATTTATGAAAAGCTATCTCAAATCGATTACAATTCTAATTCCAGTTTTAAAAAGCACTTTTTTTTGGCTAGGTTGCTTTATGACTGCCTGATAATGCTTTTATTCTAAATGGATGTAATAGTGAAAGGCAGAAATTAAATTTGTAGAGTGAAGGGCAGAGGTTAAAAAAAAAAAAAGTACTTTTGAATGAAATCTAGTTGGTCTTGCCTGTGTCCTGAAGAGTTCTTCTTTTGTTAGGAAGCTATTTAAAATATGCCTCTGGGCAGCTGTACGCAAATTGCAGTCCTAGGAATAAACACATGAAGATGCATAGTTGCAGTCTGTAGGGTTTTGCAAAGTGTTATTATCGATCCAAGAATCAAACAATTGTCTCCTTGAAATTATTGGTGAAGGCGAAAACCATGTTTTAGTTTTAATTTAATTGCTTTTGGTTACAATTTCTGCAATGCCATTTTTTTTTATTCAAAACAACAGAGGCCCATGAATATGTTTAAACTTGGAAATTGTAGAGTTTTCTCCTTTTTGGTAAAGTGTATGATGTTATAGACATTCAATGTAAATTATTTTCCTTGTGAATCAAAATCTGTAGTAGTAGATGTTTTCCTTGGAGCGATTATGAGGATAGGTCGAGTAGACTATCGTGAAATAGAGGGGTATGCCAAACTATTCATATGTTGTTTTAGAGACGGAAGAGAAGGCTTAGTTCGTAGGAAGAGTATTTTGCTTTGTATTCCTCCTTCGCTGACTGTAGACCTTGTGATTGGTGACTCGTGTTGGGTCACGGTAGAGGATCTTGTGTCGATTCACTTATATTTTCAACAGACTATCCCTTGCTTGTTTAAATTCAAGTAACGAATGAAATGGGTTTTCTATTAAATCCATTTTGTAGCTTAGCAAACCTTCAATAATTCAGGTAGGGACCTTCTGAGTAAGTGTTGACTGAGGCATGTATGAAAATAGAATGGTTACCTTTCTTCGAATTGGGTTAGACTTGTATGCAAATGGAAAAGGTAGGAATCGACTCAGTTACATATTTTAGTGAGCTAAGTCCTTAACTCTTACAACGATCATACGAGTGGTGGATTACGGGTTTATTACTGTTTATGTGATGTAAGATAATAACAACCTTTGGTGAAAAGACTTCTTCTTGATCCTTGCTTGTGTAATCCAACTATAGTTGTTGAATGAAATTTAGTTGGATAGAATCTAATTTATTTAACTTCTTGAAGAAAAATATTTAGGTTCGGTGAGAATTACTTGGCATTTTGAATCTTCAGATTCAGTTTTTGTGTTGTGAGTATTATATGTATGTTGGTTTATTCAGTCGAGTGAAGTTACCTTTAATCTTTGACTGATTTGTGTTCATATATGGTTGGGGCCTGTATTCTTCCTAAAACATGGATGTGCGTTAATGCAGTCTTGTTAACAAGCAATTTTGAATATGTTAAGTCATTTGACTGATCTTTATCTTTTGGTTAATAATAATAGAATGATGTTTGGGTGTTAGATTTCAATCACGTAATCCATAGGATTACATGACTGAAATCTCAATACTCTCAACCTTGTTGTCTTCACCAATAAGGTCTCACCTTGTTTGTCTTTGGAATATCTCTCTCACTTGAATATTGGGATTCCTCCTTGTTGGCTGGTTTAAATCTCGTCATCTTGTGAAACATATTGATTAGTGGTTTGTGATTGATCCATTCTTGAGTTTAGAATTTTACTTTCATGATATTATAAAATGTTAGCTTACTGTTGCAATGGGTAGTCTTAACATGCTCAGTTCTAGCGAACTGACTCTAGTTAATATTTGTGCAGATGGATTATGCGAGTAGACTAGAGGAAAAGAGTGTTAAAGGTTCATCTGTACAATTTATGAAGTTCCTTGTAAAAATGTCCAATGTGTTGTAAATTGTGTAACATTGCTTGTAAAGAGAGTTGATATGACCTCTTGCCTTGTATTGTTCGGTAATGGTGAAATAAAGTGTCTTGTTCTTGTGTAGTCAAACTTGAAATTACCTTTGTGAGAAATAATATTCAATCTTGACCTTGTTATGAGTATTCTTTTGGTGATATCATTTACAGTCATGAAAATTTTGTAGCATGGCTTGGCTTATTTTGTTACCTTCTTGTTCTTGACCCAAGTGAAATCCAATCTCTTGACTCCTTTGGTTCATGTGCCATGTTGAATGGAAATGTTATAACCGTGGTTTGTGTTCTTGTTAAATAACGATAATTTCTTCTTTCAGGTCATAATGCTTATTGGTTTAGTAACCCTCCATGGTACTAGTATCAATGTTATTCTAGGCATATTTTAGTGGGTTGAAACCCCCTTTTTCTAAAGATAATCAAAGATAAAAGAAGAGGAATACATAGATGAATAAATAAAGAAGATAATAATGAAGTTGTATTTGGTTGATAAAATTAAGAGTCTTTAATTGGAAGAAAGTGTTTATCTAACGATGTAAAAAAAAAAAATCTACCATTGCTAACCTTAAGCTATGGATTAAACATTGTCCTCTTGTTGGGAAACGTTAATCAATTTTAAAAGTAATATCACTGTTGGCTTTTGGGGATATCGGTAGATCTTATCTAGTACAGGAGTTTGAATAAAAACACATTAAGTATAAGGCTTCCATGTTGGGAACCCCTGTGTATCCCTCGACGAACTTAATCAAGATGATTTCTAAATGAAGCTTTTACCAAAATTCAATTGAACTCTTAAGACTCATTAAAAGACCGGTTAATAACTAAATAGATCATAATAAAATAAATTTATCTTCTCTCTCTAACCATTACCATGGTACCTTGTAGTCCTTGTCTAAGCTATGATAAAATTCTAATTCTTGATCAAAGATGATTAGGGTTCTGAACCTTAACGATACTCCTCTCCTTTTGATCTTACGCTTGCCTCCTTATGCAATGTGGGTATGAAACGAGTTTCAGTAGTGGGGGTTTAGATAGATAGCCTTGTGGAATTGTATACCACCTGGTTTTGTAAACAAATTAATCAAGGAATTTTCATATTATAGGTGATCCTAGGATAGTCCTCAAGTTATATAAAAGAAAAGAAACTTAATCCTATAAGAAGAATGGTATGAAACAAATCATGAACCTTCTAGAACGTAAGCTAAGAATTGTAAGATGGCTCTAGTAAATCAGTAATCTTAAGAAGATTTTCACAGTGGGATGTCTTCAGCTATAACTATGTCATGTGGTTGGTCTTTTGCCATGTCCTTTCACAAGTGAATAGTAAATTGTCCTTGAAAGGTGTGAACGTTTTCCGTGCTGCCTTTAGGGCCATCCTTGTATTAAGTTGTTCACAGTGTTAGTTGTATCCTTGGTGACGACATGTTGCGTCATGTTATGTGTCAAGCAAGTCAAAAAAAAAAAAAAAAAGTTATCATGTATTTCACTGTGTGTTGTGTGTGTGTGTTGATTATTTGGGTAATATTATTTGTGAATAATTTGCTAAAAATTTCATAAATAATTTTTATTTATAATTTTGTTGACTTAGTAAAATTAATATTAGTGACTTCAAACCATAGTAAAAACTTTATATTATCCGACTAAAATTTGTGGATAATCCACACTATGACACTATCCTAAAATTTCGAAGATAATTAAGATTTTAAAATTTACAAATTATAGCCAACTCTCATTTCAATATTCAATCTATGAATTAGTATTAGAAACATGAGTTATATCTAAATTGTATCCATAAAAATTGATATTGTAGAAAAATTGTGAATAATCCACAATATCATTTCATGATTGCTAAATAAACTATAGTTGTTTTATAAAGTGAGAAGAACAAGCATGATAATCTAAATGATCCATTTTATAATTTTTGTATTGTTACAAATATCCAAAATGTCACTCATGTTTATTATATAAACTATGGTTGTTTTACAATGTGAAAAGAACAAGTATGAAATTTTAAATGATCCATTTGATTTTTTTTTGTATTGCTACAAATTTAATATATATCACAATTTTGATATATTTCTTTAGTGTTAATAATAATATTGTGAATTATTCACATTAGATCAAAAACTATTTTATAGTTATCACTATAAAATAATATATAAAATTCTACATTTTTCAATAATTTAATTACCACAAAACTCAAACTATTGTTTAACATTAAACATTTCTCATGAATAAACTATACCTCCATTTTACATTATAACAATTTAAATTAATCTATTATAGAAATGTATAATTTTAACGTCATAAAAATAGTGGAATAATGGCATCCACATCCGTCTTAAAACATGGTGTACATATGATATGCAATTTTTAAAAACATAAATATATCCATTTTAAAAATAATAAGATCATTAAAATTAATATCATGTTTTTTTTTTCCAAAAAAATAAATAAACAACTTTTCTTTGTGTATAAAATTACTTGTTTAGAATATAATAATGATGTTGTTGTTTAAAAGCAACATAATTAAAAATAAATTTAAAATGAATCGGTCCAATAATTGTTATCTAATAAGAACTAAGTCATTATAATCAGATTTGTAGAAAAAACAAATTCCCACAAATTTTATGCAAACTAAACGAGGCCTAAGTAATGCATGTTGATTAGTTTTCATTCAACTTGTGGGACTTTACTAAAAACTTTAATATAAATTATTTCTATAGTTTGTAATAAATATTGAGTGCCATGGATCCTAGTGCACAGATCAAGTAGAACATGATTTCAATGCCGTCGATAATAGGTTACACGGATCGCTATAAAATAATCATTAACCATCTATTATATTGAATGGTCGATATTTATTTTATGATAATATCTGTTAGTTTCTAAAAAAAGCCATCACTATTAATTTTCGGTGGGTGATATATCCCTATTTTACGGTAATTTGTTAGGTGAGGATGCCATGTTTACACAAACCAATAGTATTATGTGAAAAAATCCCTCTTCAAGCCAAGGGATAACGAGGATGTTATTTCTCATGGTTTTGATCAAGTATCATTCAAATTGTGCATGTGGTTTACGCTATTGGTGGTTTTATTCTCTTATCTGTACATGTTGACAGTTGGTGTTTTAGTTCAGCGTGTTTGAGAGGTGGTTTTTTTTCTTTGGGGATTTTGTTTTTCTGTGCTGTATATATGAGTCTGTATTTGAATTTTTTTAACCCCTATGGTGCATTGCATCTGCCAAAGTTAGTTTGTGAATAATCCTGCGATATGTCATATTTTTCCCTTACTATGACCATGGTCTTGAAGCTGTTATTGATTTGAAGCAGATTATTTGTTTCTATATTCTTTTCATTACCTTTGTCATGGTGTTGGATCTTAACCAGAAAATTGATTTCTGTGATATAAGATTTTTGGCCGACAATATCAACCAATGCCATTTTAGTGTAGAACTTCTATTTTTTAATATTAATAAATGATGTTTTCAAATGAAAAAATGATTATTTAAAAAAATTCGCAAGGAAAAAAAATTACTTGTTTAGAAAAATAATAATGTTTCTTTTTAATTACAACTATCGATGCATGATTATCTTATGAATTTAATTTCTTTTTCCTTAACTTGGGTTCTACAAGTTTATTTCAAGTTAATTTCAGGTCGTTGTGGGTATAATACTAACAATATTAACACACCCTTATCATTCATTTATTAAATAAATTTTGCACTAATTTTTTTTCAAAAGAACTCATGCTCTAGATTCAAAATTCTGAAATGTTTAGTTTCTAACAATCCCCACGTAGACCCTTCCCAAAAAAACATTATATATTTTTAATATAATAATACAATTTTATCCATTTTTAATGGTAGATGCATGTTTCTATACTATCTTTAACACTCCCAAAACAAAATTTGCACACAAAAATTTACATGCACTTCAACTCTTCCTTCAATCTATGCAATCTATGAATTTTCCATTGAACATTTTCTCGCATTTATATTTGCTTATTATTTTAATATATTTAAAAATTAAAATAAAAAATTATTTAATAGTTTTAGAAGCACGTATAAAATAAAATATGAACTAAGCTTGTAATTTGAATAGTATTATATTTCAAAAATATTATATTTTTAAAATATATTTTTTGATATATATATTTTATATTAATATTTATTAAAATAATAATGAGATTTTTATTTTAGTGTAGTGTGTGCTTTTGACTATCTAATTTAGAATATTAATGAAGTTTTAAATTGTGTATGTTCAAAAAAAATTAAAAAAAGATTAAAAATATATATGTATAAAATGTTATATAGTGATAATATAGTTAAATTTATATTAATAATATTAATCTTGAGAAATTTAACTTTGTGGCAATGTTTCAAATGTTGTATTGTGGTAAAGTCACAATTTTTAATGTTGTTGCAATGTCACAATTATTTTAATTGTAACAATTCTCACAATTTTTATTTGTGGTAATTGCTACAAATTTTGAGTTGTAGTAGTTCTACAGTATTTCCACAATTTTATTTTTTCACAAATATTTTGTTGGTGGAGTCCACAAATTTGGATTCACAATTTTAAACAATTTATTCACAACAAATTTGTGGAAAATTTGTGGATACACAACCCATTATCTTATAGTGAGCCTCTTACTTGCCTACTTCTGAGTCATTATTGAGTTTTATGCACAACTTCTGACTACTCACATAGCCACACCAACTGCAGTGATAGTTTGATGTCCAGAGCCAGTGTTAGAGTGATAACATATTCACTAGTAGCTGCATTAATCTATATTTTCTTGGTTCACTGAGACGGTTTATTCTTCAACTTTTACCACTTCAAAAGTACAACGTCTTAATATTGGCAGATGAACATTGAATAATACAACACAGGGGCACACCCTCATATCATAATATTCCACTATGCTCCAACACTCTGTCATCCATATTAGAATTATTTTCACACATCACAAGCAGTAGTTCACATGTGAACTCTTCATAGAATCCACAAGAAGGAGAGAGAATGCTCCCATTCCCAACAAATCAACATGATAATAAAAACACACTAAGTTACGTACACATCATGTGTGTTCACAAATATCACAATCACGACATAGAATCACATCACGCTTAACAGCACATTACTCTTCCAATATTTATCATCATCATGAAACACCATCACCATCATGTAACATCATCATGTAGCACAATCACCATCATGTAATACCATCACCACTCCAATCTGTCCCAAAGGTTTGAGAGCATGAACCTACGCTCTGATACCAAGTGTAATGACCCAAAAAATTCACACACGCTACAACAACAGTAATAAAATATAGGATAAATTTTTTTTTACCTTGCTTGACACATAACACGACACTTCACATGTCACCATCAAGGTTACATACCAACTCTCTGAACTACTCGATACATGGATGACCACAACATGGTAACACGGAAATTGGTTCACACCCATCAAGGATAATTCACTTTTTCTTTTTGACACGACAACATAGGTTCATCCACCAAATACACAATCTTACAGTTAGGGTCAAGCCACAGTGAGAAAGTTTCTTTAGAAGGTTATTTATTTTAGCTATACATTCTACTATCCTTAAATTATTTGCTTTTCCCAAAGGACTCATGTTAGGGGAATATGAAATTCATACAATTCCTCTTGCAACGCTAAGTTTCCCCTACTTTGCTACTGTTAATACACAGTGTAAACCAATTATTGGGTGGTAAGAGGTTGCTTCATTTACTTGATTAACTTATTCATTTGTTAGGAGGGTAGTTAATTTCTCAAGGCTCTTAACTTCATCAATCTGTTTTCAACGTTGTGCTATTAAACATATATGTTTTACCTTTTCAAGCGGACATTTTTTTATAAAAAAATTTTGTTTATTTTTTTACAATACATGACTGTCTAAATCTTGGATTCATCATTAAGATCTTATTAGTTTTTAATAAATATTTCATTGGGGTCAAGAGTCTAACCAGAAATATTAAAGGTTTCACTCGGGCCTCACTTGAAGAGATAGAAAAAAGTATACTCTTTACATTTTCAATGGGTAAGATAGATCGAAGAGTTTCTTAATCAAGTTCCTTCTATTTATTATAATTTTATTATCTTCTAAGATTTAATCATTTATTTCACATTAAGACCGTTCTAAGGATTCTCCACAATAAGAGATTGTTGATTAGTTTACGTGGGGTCACAAGGTATATTTGTTTCTCTTGTTTTTGCTGGATTCAAAACATAGTCCTCTACCAAACGACACATGACCAAAGGTAACTAAAGTGATGTAAGTTGATTCAAGTTTAGATAATTAGAATTAAGTTTGATAATTCAAGGATAAATCATATTACGAAAAGGGAAAATTTAATGAAGGATACGCATGTCAAAACAAGTTCATTTAATCTTATTGACCATAATATTTCTCAAATTGACTTTCAAATGATAACAACAACTTACATGAGGACAATACAAAAATTATAATGCAATGCCTTCTAAATAGTCTCCACAATTTCCATACCCATGTTTTAAAACAAAAGAAAAACATTCGTACAATAGCAGTTCCTAAGAAGGCCAGAAACCACTTTCCACACGTGTTTATTTTTCTCTCTATTTTTTTTTCTTTTCTACTCAGAAAATCCTCCTGCACATTTGTTAGCACATGTCAGTTCACAAGAACTGAGCATGATAAAATCTATAACATTAAGACAATATGTTGTTATCTAACTGTTTCAAGGGAGAAAAGCACCGTTGCTTATGAAAATAATCCAAGAGTCTAAACAAGAGCAATTAAAGAATTGTCCAAAAGCATAAAATTTCAAAATCAAGAGGAAGGCACTAACTCTATTTAATTATCATTTTCTCATAGGCGAAGTTAATAAACCATCATAGTGAATTCCACCCATATCACAATAATGACCATCATTTTAACAAGATAACATTTCGAAACAAAAAATAATAATTACAAGAAGAAAATTAGTTTCAAATGTGATCTGTCCCTATTTATTTAAGTTAGTTCACCAAGCCAAGGATTCACCATTCCACTGGAAGATCCCGAACAATCAATCGACATATGAATATCTAAACCAAAAAGACTTAATAATATTAAGATGTTGTGCCTATAACAGTTAATTTTATATCAGTACAGAATAAATAAATTGGAAAATCAAAGGGATGAAATGCACAAATGACCCGGTATGGGCCACATCCTATCCTAGCAATCCTTCTATTAAACTTTCTTCTAATCAAGAGAATGTCTTAAGAAAAAGGACAAACTTGACAAACCAAAACATAACCATTATAAATCTCACAGGAGGTTTACTCAATTATTCACAAGAGAACAACACAGAATACATAGCTTCTAAAGGATCTATCGTCAACACAAGTTGACATCAACCTTTCTAGTCAACACATAACCATTCTACTAAAATGACAGCAAGGGGGTCGTATCACAACGAGCATCACAATAACCAGTCAACCAATGAGTTTCCAAATACACCAACAAGTCACAGGAGAATGAAATTTAAACATTTTAAGGAGCAAAATGTAGAGTAATTTCTTATGCATAAAACCAACATCCCAATTTTAAGATTTGAAAACTTCCTCAACAATGATCAAGTAGATCTCGTATCCTCCAACATATGTGAAACAAAATCAAGGTACGAAAAGGAGTATTTACTCCGACATTTTAAGCTATCCCAAAGATGTGAGTAACGTCTAATGGAGGCATTCCATAGGATCAACTAAATTCCTCAAAACATACGACAGTCACCAAGGGAGAGAATATGCTTCGAAGGACAAGAATCTCCAAATGGTGAACATGAATTGATACCAAATTGTGAAGATCAAACATGACGCTGGAAGGATAAAATAGTTCTTCAAGGGATTTACAAATAACAAAAGCAACTATCCTAGTTTGAGAGTAATACCAACTTGGCTTAATTCAAAAATAAGTCAAGCTAAGCACACACTAAGCCAACCGAGAAGGGTTACTAAAACCTAAAACAGACTAAAAGAAAAGGATAGAGACAGGAATAACATCATTCACCTATACACAATGCACTTACAGTACTCAATTGTTGTTTCGCAAAAACCCTACCTAAACGCCCTAAAACGAATGCCGCGCTCCCGGCGACGACGGCGACGATGGCGCCGCAAAAAAACAAACGTCCCGAAAATGCGACAATTTTTTTTTTTAAGAGTAAGCAAGTTAGTGGTCCTTGTTTGGTTTATTTTAATCTACAAGTTTTGTGGCCTGCTTCGGGAACTAATAAGCTTCAAACTTTTATTTTGTATTTCGATCGCAAAACAAGAACTACATGATCGTCGCAATTCCATTCGCTAGAGATTTACTTCAATATTTGATGTATTCGTCCCCTGATATAACAGTTAGATATCAAAACAATCCCTCTTTCATTATATCCAGTCCATCTTATGACCCTATTGTCTCCATTCTTGAATTTGCACACGATGATGATACCATCATGTGTATGGTAACTATTTTCGTACCAAGAAGGCTCGTCCCAAAGACTCCATACCCTCTAAATTTTTATTGATATACTTAATCACATAAGGGAATCTTAATTCTATAGAGAACAAAAGATGTTATTTCGAAAGGGTGTTGTTAACATGATTGTTATGGTAGTAATTAGTCACAATATAAATATAAGAACCAATGACCTAAGGAAGTTAGTACAAAATTTCTTTTTATTATACATGTTATTATTATGTGTTATCCTAATAAGTACACTTCTAATAAAAACATTTCAAATTATTTATCCATTTCGGTATTTAGTTGAAACCTTATTTGACTATATCCTAAGTGGTTTGTTTTCTTAACCCCATATCTTGATAACAAAGAATTACTGATACTTTTTTTTTTATTTAATTATTTAGTGATTACATATATAGGTATATTATCAACTATTCATACTCAATAAGTCTAACCGCCTATACCTACATTTACCATTTGAATTTTGGTAGGAATAAGAGTCAAATGGGGGGGAACATTTCAAACTGTGCTTTAAATGCTATGGTTGGGGACGGTGAACCCTTCATCTACCTACCAAAAGCCCAACTACTTGTCCTCCTTAATGCATTCATTCACCAAGATTTTCAACTTGCAATGAGTCTCGCCTCCAGCCAGCCTACTATGTAACATGAATCATGTTATCTTGCACATGGGTGCACTGTACCTGCCTCGCCTGGCAGCGTGGAAAAGAGAAAGCCCCGGGGGGGTTTACAAGCAGGCAGGTTTTCAGAACTTTTCCCACTATCCGCGGTGTGCAGTCGCATTTTTACTGGTTTCTCTCTTGATAGTTTTTGTCCCTGCGCGTGGAGAGAGGCTAGTGTTCCTCTTTTTTTCCATGTCCCTGGCCGCGTGGAGGAAAACCACTGGTTTCTCTCTTTTCTTTTGGAGTTGGCGCGTGGACAGAGGGATGAAGATCAACAAGAGCCACTTCTTGTTTATTTCAGAAAAAGCGTGGAACCTCAACATTTGCAAGCATTGGGTGCAACAGGGTTAAATATTCGTGACAGTCAGGCCTTGTGTTTCAAGTTGTCTGTCAGGCATATCTACTGAAACGTATCATCATTTTTTTTTGCCATATTAGCAGTTATTCTCTTAGACACGATTTAAGGGTGATTGACTGGTCTTGATTTTGAGACTAACTTCACATTTGTTTGGGCAGTTGCGAGGCCTGCCATGCAGCTTGATATTTGTGAAGCTAAGACCACTCACAGTCCTAATCTGTAAAAAAAAACGTTTAAACCATATTTGTAGGCATTGCAACAATTTAATTATTCGCTGTGGAAGCAAATTGGCATACTGTTATAGTTCAGTATCATGTTTACATTCTCAAAATGGGTTCGCCTTCAAGGAAGGGAGTCTCATGGAAGTGGGTCTGTATCTTACCAGAGCATTCATGAAATGTAATTTGCTTTGCAATTACAAGAGCATTTCAGCGTATGTGATTTTTATTACTGTCTTAATATACAACTAATTATACAGAGGCCTGTCATTATATCAATTGTTTTTTATGTAACATGGACGTATGACATCCCTTTTTTTTAGGTATTTAGCTTATTCCTTTCTGCAGTTCGAGCTTGTGTACCTAGTTACTGCAAACAGATATTGACGGTATATTGTTATGAGTATCTAAAAATAATAAGTCCATTAGTGGTAATATTTCATATTGATATGGGTTTAGCATATTGAAAATATTAATTCCTTATTATGTATTTGGGAACATCGGTTATTAAACTTAATAAGTTTATAGCCTTTGCATTAAAATTTCTTCTACAAATTTAATCAACATAGCATGGGTTTTCAAAGGGATTCGGTTTCATTCCCCTTTTTACATTATGAAATGGATATATAAGAAATTCATAAGTGAAGAATACACATAATAGAATTAGGACACAATTTACTTCATTTGCATATTGGAAGCCATTTAAAATTTAAGACTTTTCTCCATAATATAAGAAGAGGAAATACACTAACATTCCACTTTCCAATACATCTCCTTTTAAGCAACAAAATTTCTAACATGTATATTCTTTTGTAATTTCTTTCCAACATTCCACAAAGAATTCAACAACATTTCCAATAAATTTTAGAGTAAGAAATACTATCATTTCAATGCAACTTTTCCTTCAAATCTTTTACAACATATCCTACTTCATGTGGAAACAAATTTGCAATAATGGAAGCTAAAGAAAGCAAACAATATTACATTTTTCCTCCACTCAAGGTGGGTAAATACATGATGTTTTTACATTGTCAACAACAAGGTTCTTGTGCTCCAAGGTGTTCTTCATCCATGCTCCAAGTTCCAAGTATTTCAAATCACAACCAAGATAGGGGGAGAGGCAACACTCTCCTCCCAACCAAAACTCAATGGAGAAGAGAAGCAATCTCCTCCATTGACCCCCGAGCCCCAAACACAACACAATGAAGGGTGGTCTCCAACTCAAGGCAACAATACTTGCTTCCACAATACAATTTTCTTCACAACATTCAAGGTAAAAAGAGGAAACAACAAGGAAACACAAATAACACAATACTTTGCACAACAAGGCTTTCATCCAAGCCAACAAGAGAAGGAACTATGGGAATGTTTTCCTTATGCCTCCCAATTGAGATGAGATGCCCATCCAAAACCCTCCACAATAAAACACAAGCCCCTATGACTCTTATGCCTCCCTCAAGTACCCCTTTTTCCTCCCATACTCTTATGCCTCCCTCCTCTTATGGCTCCCTCAAAGACAAGGTAGAATGTAAACATTCTTACCCAAGATGGGCATCCCTCTCAAACTCCCTCCACAATATCCTAATCTACTCTTATGCCTCCCTCATGAGTATTCCCATAGACCTCTCCTATACTACACAATAAGCATTCTATCCATTTTTCACAATACACCAAAGTAAACATGCATTTTTCACAATTTTAGCATAGAAGCAACAATAATATGAAAGCAAAACAAAGGAGAGGGTTTCCTACCTCTCCATTGGAGAAGCCTAAACCAAGAAATTTGTCCAAGCTCCTTCCCAAATCAATCCAAGCATGCAAGTCCAAGCACTCTCTTTTTCTCTTTCTCCCAATTCTTTTCTCTCCCAAAATAACAAAAGAGAACTCTTCAACAAAACAAAAACAAAACTCCAACCCCCTCAACAAGAGAGGAAATTTCCATAAATAGACAAGAGGAAGAGTGAGGGTGATGTGGCTCCTTGTAGGATGCCACATCACACATCCTCAAGACCACCTCCCTTTAGTCAACTCAAATCCCAAAACACCATAAATGGGTGGTTGGGTTGAATGACATCTCTTTCCACATCCATCCCTTCCCATGTGCCTTAATGCACAATTAAATGCAAAAGAAGACAAGTGCACTCCAAAGTCATATTTCCCTTCCCAAAACAATAAATAATCCCCTTTTTGGATTCCCAACCCATAGATATGGTTGGTAAGGGGTTTTGGGAAGTGTGGGACAAGTTTAACTTGTCCCACAAGTCCCCTAAAATTGCCCTCAATCTCAAATTCGAGATTCAAAGGATTTGGAGTGGTCAACACTCAAAACCAAACATTCAATACATGAGGAAACACAAGGCTCAAGGAGCCAACCATCAAAATTTATTACACCCACTTGACTTCCCTCCAAAACTTAAAAATTAAAACCAGATATTACATTAATCTAAACACACTTAGCAAAGTAATTTTAAAAAAGAAATCACAAATAAAATCACCTACTAAAGTAAGTTAAAACAAGTAAATTAAAATTCTTACCCCCTTGGTCACATTAGAAAATTTCCCCCTCATGGAAATTTTCTTAACACATAAAAGAACAAAGGTAACACAATACAATTTACTAGTTGCCTTGACGACCAATGTTGTAACCACCCGACATCCTGTTGTGTTTGGTTCCCAATCCCCCTCATGGTTGTGATCATGCTGTGTTTCCTGCAAAATGCAAAATACCTCCTTCGGCCTTGCGGCCATGTCAAAATATCCAAAATAACCATATGCATGAAATTTATTAACATCTATACGTAATTCAATCAATCATTATTTCTAGGTCTAAATCACAACTTAATTATGCATTTCATCATTATCCAAAATTATAGTAATGTAAATTCAACAACTACATTCTACTCATCATGGCGAAGAAATCCAATGTTAGAACACATGCAATATATCCATATAAAAATAATATCGGTATCCAATAGTCTGTCCATGAGTCAGTGTAGATCATACTGAAAACAAAATCCAATCATAATCCAAATGCATCTAGTCACAAAACATCATGCTAATCAACATAAGTATAAGTCATGTCCATATCCAAAGTCTGCATAACTCAAAATGATAATCAACTAAGTGTCGTAGGGAAGTGGGCATTACATCCCCCTCCCCTTAGACTAGACTTCCTCCTGGAAGTCACTGAAATAAGTGTGGAAACTGAGCTCGCAATGATGTAGCATCCTCCCAAGTAGCAGCAGTCTCATCGTACCTGTCCCATTGGACCCGAACCTGATCAATCTCTCTGCCGCGAAGGCCCAGGGTCCTGCGATCTAAAATGCGCACGGGCTCCACCATCACCTGCCCCTGATCCTGCACCTGCAATGCAGTCCAATCTAGCACATGAGAAGGATCAGAAACATATCTCCTAAGCACAGAAACATGAAATACATCATGGATGCGCGATAAGCTAGGTGGCAGTGCTAGACGATAGGCTAAGGGGCCGAGGCGCTCCAAGATCTCAAAGGGACCCACAAATCTAGGAGCAAGCTTAGAACCTTTTCCATAACGGATAGGGCTCTTATGCGGTCTGACACGAAGAAACACCTTCGTGCCTACCTCAAAACTGCGATCTGTCCTATGCTGGTCTGCATACTTCTTCTGTCTATCCTGTGCCTCCTGCAATCTCTGTCTGATCAAGGTAACCTGCTGCTCCATATCCTGTAATAATGCTGGCCCAAGGGAAACCCTGTCCTCAATCCTGTCCCAACTAAGAGGTGTCCTGCACTCTCTACCATATAATGCCTGAAAAGGAGCCATGCCTATAGAACTCTGGAAACTATTATTGTAGGCAAACTCCACCAAATACAGATACTCCTCCCATCTCGACTGATGATCCATCACGTACATCCTGAGCATATCCTCCAAAATCTGATTCACCCTCTCTGTCTGTCCATCTGTCTCAGGGTGATAAGCTGTGCTGAAATTAATCCTCGTCCCGAGGGCATACTGCATGGTGGTCCAGAAATGGGAGGTGTACAAAGGGTCGCGGGTCGCAAATGATCTTCCGCGGAATCCCATGTAGTCTGACAATCTCATCAAGATAAACTCGTGCCACTGCACTAGCCGTGTAGGTAGTCTTTACTGGAGAAAAGTGAGCTACCTTCGTCAATTTATCCACCGTGACCATGATGGCGTCGTGGTGGTATCTCGACGTCGGCAACCCAACAATAAAATCCATAGAAATGGTGTCCCACTTCCACTCTGGTATGGCGTGAGGATAGAGAAGGCCAGCTGGATGCTGATGCTCGGCCTTCACCCTCTGGCACTCTAAACAGCGGGATACAAAAGAAGCTATGTCTCTCCGAAGTCCTCTCCAAAAGTACAACTGTCTCAGGGTGGCGTGCATCTTCTTCACCCCGGGATGGGCTGAGTAAGGTGCACGATGAGCCTCTGTCAAAATGTCATGTCTCAAGCCTCCATCTCTAGGAACATATATCCGGCCTCTGTGTCTGAGAAGACCATCTGCCTCTAATGAAAATCCATCAAATCTCCCCTCAAGGGGTCTCTGAGACTCAATCTCTGCTCTGGCTGCAAGGTAGAAACTATCCTGAGGAAGCTGCTGCAAGATCCTACTCCGCAAATCTGTGCCCACTGAGGTGGCCATAGCCACATGTCTCCGTCTACTCAAGGCATCTGCCACCACATTCTCCTTCCCCTTCACATGCTCTATCTCCATGTCATACTCACAGAGTAACTCCATCCAACGCCGCTGACGAGCGTTGAGATTGGGCTGCGTGAAGAGGTGGCGAAGACTCAAGTGATCAGTCCTGAGTGTAAATCTCTGGCCAAGAAGAAAATGTCTCCACCGCACTAAGGCATGTACCACTGCTGCAAGCTCAAGGTCATGGGTCGGATAATTGAGCTCATAATCTTTGAGTTTGCGGGACTCAAAGGCAACTACTCTACCCTCCTGCATTAACACTCCTCCAAGTCCTGCCAAGGAAGCATCTGTGCATACGAAAAACTCTCCATGAGGATCTGGCACTGCAAGGATAGGTGCTCTCGTGAGGCACTCCTTCAGTGTACTGAAGGCCTGCTCACATCTATCTGTCCATACAAACTTCTTCCCTTTCCGCTGAAGAGAAGTGATGGGGTGCGCAATCCGAGAAAAGTCCTGAACAAACCTCCTGTAGTATCCTGCTAGACCCATGAAACTACGCACCTCGGTCACACTAGTGGGTGCTGGCCAATCCATGATGGCTCGAATCTTGGAAGGATCGACTGCGATACCTTCCCCAGAAATAACGTGGCCCAAATACTGCACCTCAGTCTGAAAGAACGCACACTTCTCCAAGTTCCCGTAAAGGCGCTGCTCGCGAAGACACTGAAGAACCTGGCGAAGGTGCTCCTCGTGCTCCTCACGTGTGCGTGAGTAAATCAGAATGTCATCAAGGAAGATGAGCACGAAGCGGTCAAGGAAGGTCCTGAATACCCCATTCATCAAACTCATAAACACTGCGGGGGCATTCGTCAAACCGAAGGGTACCACTGTGAACTCGTAGTGGCCATATCTCGTGCGGAAAGCTGTCTTGTGAATATCTGTCTCCGCAATCCTGAGCTGATGGTATCCTGACTTAAGATCTATCTTAGAGAAAATGGTAGCCCCCTTCATCTGATCAAACAAATCATCAATGCGTGGAAGGGGGTAACGATTCTTGATCGTTACTTTATTCAGCTGACGGTAATCAATGCACAACCGAAGAGATCCATCTTTCTTCTTCACGAAGATAACTGGTGCACCCCAAGGGGATACACTAGGACGAATTAGGCCTTTCTCCAGAAGGCCCTCAAGCTGCAACTTGAGCTCACATAACTCAGGAGTAGTCATCCGATAGGGTGCTCGTGAGATAGGCTCTGCGCCTGGAACTAGATCTATATGGAAGTCGATCTCACGTGGGGGAGGTAATCCTGGTAGCTCCCCTGGGAACACATCGGAAAACTCTGACAAGATAGGATGATCATCGAGGGAAGGTCCTCTCGACTCATCCTCTGATCTGTCACTAACTGTAACAGCATACAACTGGCAACCCCGTCGCACACACCGCTTAAGCTGCATAGCGGAGATGGTGCGAATAGAAACGGGTCTCTTAACTCCTGATATCACTAACTCCGCCCCAAGATCATCAATGCAAGCAATAGTCTTATGGTAACAATCCACTCTAGCTCTGTGAGCGGACAACCAATCCATGCCTAAAATGATGCCATAAGATCCTAATGGAAGGATCCGAAGATCAGAAGTAGTGGTGAAGGGTCCCAAATCCACTACACACTCCTTGACTAAGGAGTCTACAGAAATCTTGGCTCCAGAAGCCATCTCAACGTCCCAACTACGGCCCTGCCTAACTGCCACCAGCCTACAACGCTCTACTAAGGATGGTGCAATGAAAGAATCAGAAGAACCAGAATCAAATAATATAGAGGTGGAAATACCACCAATACTACCTGTCGTCTCAATCACAGTACTCTGATGCTCAGCCTGGCGGTTCTCGACCGCTGCGTAGATCCGATGACTCCATGCCATATCTCCAACAGTAGGCTCTGAGCTCTGTGTCTTACCCTTGGTAGGGTTATGTGGGCAATCTCTCCAAATATGTCCAACAACTCCGCAACCATAACAGCTGCCTGGTCCTCTCCAGTGGGAAGCAGCTCCAGCTGGTACTCTAGATGACTGAGATACAGATCCTGATGATCCGGCTATGGACTGCTGAGGTCTCTGCTGACGAGCTCCTACTGACTGAGCTCTCGGTGCACCCTGTGTCCTGATGGGACCCCTAGGAGGAGGCCCCATACTACGTCCTCTCTGTGCATCGAATCTCTGAGGAGGTCGGTAAGGTGGGCGGGTCTGCTGCTGCTGCTGCTACTGTGGTGGCCTGAATGAAGCTTGCCCTGAACTCTGTCCACCCCGTGGAGGAGGAACTGACCCCTTCGACCTACTATCCTGCATCTGCTGGATACGGCTCCGAACTCTGTCTCTAGCCTGCTGTGTCTTTCCCCGTGTCTCCTCTGCAATATAGGCCTTCTCCACGGCCTCTGCTAACGTCTGTGGGCAGTGAATGCGCACTGCGCCAGCTAAATCCAAGTTCAGGCCCCGGATGAACCTGTGAATCCGTACCTGCTCATCCTGCATATAGTCGACGTACTGAAGTAGGTCCAGAAATCGACTCTCATACTCAGCTACTGTCATCGATCCCTGACGGAGGTCATGAAACTCGTCTATGCGCTGTTGAATAAATCTCCTGGGTAAATACTTACTCCTGAAACGCTCCTCAAACAGCTCCTAGGTAATCGTCTCTAAGTCGACATGGAGCTTCTGCTCCTCGGTCCTCCACCAGACTCCTGCTCCATCCTTCAGAAGATGGATCGCAACACGAGCTTTCGTGTTGCTACTACAAGGACAGAGCTTGAAGCATCCGCTCAAGCTCACCAACCAGGCCTCTACCTGAAAACCACCTGTATCACCTGAATAGTGAGAGGGTCGCAGCTTCAGGATCTCCCTGATATGATCTGCAGCCGAAGTATGACGAATCCTAGATCTCTCTGTATGCTCCTCCCTCTGTCTAGGGCTCCGAGACCTGTCCCTATGTCCTGAGATCCTGTCCCCATGTCCTCTCTGTGGTGACTCTGCCCTAACCGACTCTGCACGGAAATTCTCTGCTCTGTGCTCCTCGCTGTGTCGAGGGGATGCCTGGGCATCTACTGATGGCTCCAAACTATGTCTAGCAAGTCGTCCTCCCAAGGGCTCTCCGCGTATAGCGGCATTGACATCCTGGAGTGTCTGTAAAATCTGAGGCAGAAGGGCTGCTACGGCCTGCTCTGGCGGTGGTATGTCTAGGTCTATGTGAAGAGACCCCTCGCCCAATCCGCGCCTCCTGCACAGATCAAGGCGAGAGTTAGTTCATCGTTCTAGGTCTTGTGCTAGTTTTCAAAATTTGTTGTTTACTATAATTATCAACATTATGGTTTTATATTTTAAAAGAATAATGTTCTGTACTAAGTTAAGTGTTCCTGTTTCACGTTTTCTGCGTGTGCCCAAGGGTCCCAGCTTCGAACCCCTGGCTCTGATACCAAAATGTAACGCCCTAAAACGAACGCCGCGCTCCCGGCGATGACGATGATGGCGCCGCAAAAAAACAAACGTCCCGAAAATGCGACAATTTTTTTTTTAAAGAGTAAGCAAGTTTGTGGTCCTTGTTTGGTTTATTTTAATCGCAAGTTTTGTGGCCTGCTTGGTCTTGGGAACTGATAAGCTTCAAACTTTTATTTTGTATTTCGATCGCAACACAAGAACTACATGATCGTCGCAATTCCATTCGCTAGAGATTTACTTCAATATTTGATGTATTCAATCTCCTGATATAACAGTTAGATATCAAAAAAAATAAACTATCCCTCTTTAATTATATCCAGTCCATCTTATGACCCTATTGTCTCCATTCTCGAATTTGCACACGATGATGATACCATCATGTGTATGGTAACTATTTTCGTACCAAGAAGGCTCATCCCAAAGACTCCATACCCTCTGAATTTTTATTGACATACTTAATCACATAAGGGAATCTTAATTCTATAGAGAACAAAAGATGTTGGGGTAAGGGTGTTGTGCAACATGATTGGGATGGTAGTAACGCCTAGTCACAATAGCAAATATAAGAACCAATGACCTAAGTAAGTTAGTCGAGCAAAATTTCTTTTTTTTGATTAGACATGTTATTATTATGTGTTATCCTAATAAGTACACTTCTAATAAAAGATCCATTATCAGTGGGGGATAGTGAAACCTTATTTGACTATATCCTAAGTGGTTTGTTTTCTTGGATATCTCTTACACAAAGAATTAGATACTTTTTTATTTATTTAAGTGATATACATATATAGGTATATTCCTATCAAAATTCATACTCAATAAGTCTAACCGCCTATACTTACATTTACCATTTGAATTTTGGTAGGAATAAGAGTCAAATGCGGCGGGGAAGCATTTCAAACTGTGCTTTAAATGCTAACCGGTTGGGCAGTGAGTGGTTCATCGACCCCCTTGTCATCCATTAATGTCTTCATTCTTTTCAACTTGCAAGTAGTCTTTCCTCAACCAAATGTAACATGAATCACGTTATTTTGCACATGGGTGCACTGTACAGCCTCTCAGCATCGATGGAAAAGAGAAAGAGGGGGGGGCGCATAGGCACGTGGTCATTCAGACGTTTTCCCACTGTCCCGGTTAGCGGGTGAGTTTCTCTTTCAGTTTTTTGCCCTTCGCGTGGAGAAAACTGGTTTCTCTCTTTTCGAGTCCCTGGCACGCATCACAAAAGTCCACGTTTTACCTCCATTTTTTGGGTGCTTTAAATGTCACCCTGGCAAAGCTGTCAGGCACTATGAGGGTTATCTGTTCAGCATCGAATGCATTATTCCTTAGACACGATCTAATGAAAGTTTGAGACTCGAGTTTGTGGGCAAGGACCTGCCATGTTGCTTTTTCGCAGTTCCAATTGAGGTGCTTTGAAGCAAGGGTATTGCAACAAACGTTGTGACAGTCAGCCTTGTGTAATCAAGTTGTCTATCAGGCATATCTACTGAAACGTATCATCATTTTTTTTATATATTTAACAGTTATTCTCTTAGACACGATTTAAGGGTGAGTGACTGGTCTTGATTTTGAGACTAACTTCACATTTGTTTGGGCAGTTGCGAGGCCTGCCATGTAGCTTGATATTTGTGAAGCTAAGACCACTCACAGTGTCTACTAATCTGAAAAAAAAAACGTTTAAAAAATATTTGTAGGCATTGCAAAATTTAAGCGCTATTCACTGTGGAAGAAAATTCATACTTTTACAGTTCGGTATTTAAGGGTGATTGATCCTCAAAACGGGTTCGCCTTCAAGGCCAGTGGAGTCTCATGGAAGTGGGTCTGTATCTTATCAGAGCATTCATGAAACGTAATTTGCTTTGCAATTACAAGAGCATTTCAGCGTATGTTATTTTTATTACTTTCTTAATATACAACTAATTATACAGAGGCCTGTCATTATATCAATTGTTTTTTATGTAACATGGACGTATGACATCCCTTTTTTTTGGTATTTATATTATTCCTTTCTGCAGTTCGAGATTGTGTACCTAGTTACTGCAAACAGATATTGACGGTATATTGTTATGAGTAGGATCTAAAAATAATAAGTCCATTAGTGGTAATATTTCATAGATATGGGTTGTATTGAAAATATTAATTCCTTATATTGATGTATTAGGGAACATCGGTTATTAAACTTAATAAGTTTATAGCCTTTGCATTAAAATTTCTTCTACGTAATTTAATCAACCTAGCATGGTTTTCAAAGGGATTCGATTTCATTCCCCTTTTTACATTTGAAATGGATATTGATAAGAAATTCATAAGTGAGAATACACTAATAGAATTAGAGCACAATTTACTTCATTTGCATATTGGAAGCCATTTAAAATTTAAGACTTTTCTCCATAATATAAGAAGGGGAAATACACTAACATTCCACTTTCCAATACATCTCCTTTTAAGCAACAAAATAAGATCTAACATGCATATTCTTTTGTAATTTCTTTCCAACATTCCACAAAGAATTCAACAACATTTTCAATAAATTTTAGAGTAAGAAATACTATCATTTCAATGCAACTTTTCCTTCAAATCTTTTACAACATATCCTACTTCATGTGGAAACAAATTTGCAATAATGGAAGCTAAAGAAGACAAACAATATTACATTTTTCCTCCACTCAAGGTGGGTAAATACATGATGTTTTTACATTGTCAACAACAAGGTTCTTGTGCTCCAAGGTGTTCTTCATCCATGCTCCAAGTTCTAATTATTTCAAATCACAACCAAGATAGGGGGAGAGGCAACACTCTCCTCCCAACCAAAACTCAATGGAGAAGAGAAGCAATCTCCTCCATTGACCCCCGAGCCCCAAACACAACACAATGAAGGGTGGTCTCCAACTCAAGGCAACAATACTTGCTTCCACAATACAATTTCTTCACAACATTCAAAGTAAAAAGAGGAAACAACAAGGAAACACAAATAACACAATACTTTGCACAACAAGGCTTTCATCCAAGCCAACAAGAGAAGGAACTATGGGAATGTTTTCCTTATGCCTCCCAATTGAGATGAGATGCCCATCCAAAACCCTCCACAATAAAACACAAGCCCCTATGACTCTTATGCCTCCCTCAAGTACCCCTTTTTCCTCCCATACTCTTATGCCTCCCTCCTCTTATGGCTCCCTCAAAGACAAGGTAGAATGTAAACATTCTTACCCAAGATGGGCATCCCTCTCAAACTCCCTCCACAATATCCTAATCTACTCTTTTGCCTCCCTCATGAGTATTCCCATAGACCTCTCCTATACTACACAATAAGCATTCTATCCATTTTTCACAATACACCAAAGTAAACATGCATTTTTCACAATTTTAGCATAGAAGCAACAATAATATGAAAGCAAAACAAAGGAGAGGGTTTCCTACCTCTCCATTGGAGAAGCCTAAACCAAGAAACTTGTCCAAGCTCCTTCCCAAATCAATCCAAGCATGCAAGTCCAAGCACTCTCTTTTTTTCTTTCTCCCAATTCTTTTCTCTCCCAAAATAACAAAAGAGAACTCTTCAACAAAACAAAAACAAAACTCCAACCCCCTCAACAAGAGAGGAATTTTCCATAAATAGACAAGAGGAAGAGTGAGGGTGATGTGGCTCCATGTAGGATGCCACATCACACATCCTCAAACCACCTCCCAAAGTCAACTCAAATCCCAAAACACCATAAATGGGTGGTTGGGTTGAATGACAACTCACTTCCACATCCATCCCTTCCCATGTGCCTTAAGGCACAAATAAATGCAAAATGAAGAAAAGTGCACTCCAAAGTCATATTTCCCTTCCCAAAACAATAAATAATCCCCTTTTTGGATTCCCAACCCATAGATATGGTTGGTAAGGGGTTTTGGGAAGTGTGGGACAAGTTTAACTTGTCCCACAAGTCCCCTAAAATTGCCCTCAATCTCAAATTCGAGATTCAAAGGATTTGGAGTGGTCAACACTCAAAACCAAGCATTCAATACATGAGGAAACACAAGGCTCAAGGAGCCAACCATCAAAATTTATTACACCCACTTGACTTCCCTCCAAAACTTAAAAATTTAAAACAAGGTATTACATTAATCTAAACACACTTAGCAAAGTAATTTTTAAAAAAGGATATCACAAATAAAAACACCTACTAAAACAAGTTAAAACAAGTAAATAAAATTCTTACCCCCTTGGTCACATGGGAAAATTTCCCCCTCATGGAAATTTTCTCAACACATAAAAGAACAAAGGTAACACAATACAATTTACTAGTTGCCTTGACGACCAATTGTTGTAACCACCCGACATCCTGTTGTGTTTGGTTCCCAATCCCCCTCATGGTTGTGATCATGCTGTGTTTCCTGCAAAATGCAAAATACCCTCTTCGGCCTTGCGGCCATGTCAAAATATCCAAAATAACCATATGCATGAAATTTATTAACATCTATACGTAATTCAAGCAATCATTATTTCTAGGTCTAATTCACAACTTAATTATGCATTTCATCATTATCCAAAATTATAATAATGTAAATTTAACAACTACATTCTACTCATCATGGCGAAGAAATCCAGTGTTAGAACACATGCAATATATCCATAGAAAAATAATATCGGAATCCAATAGTCTGTCCATGAGTCAGTGTAGATCATACTGAAAACAAAATCCAATCATAATCCAAATGCATCTAGTCACAAAACATCATGCTAATCAACATAAGTATAAATCATGTCCATATCCAAAGTCTGCATAACTCAAAATGGTAATCAACTAAGTGTCGTAGGGAAGTGGGCGGCTTGAGTTAAGACCCCTCCCCCACCATAAATGACCAAGAAAAAACAATGCCCAACCTGCTCATCCCATCCTTCAGTTGCAACACCCTGTATTGCATCTAAAATGTGGAAGAGTAAAACCAGAAGGAAGATAAACTATTTGATAAAGTGCCTCCAAGAGATGTGGTTTCTAGGGATGCCACATATGTAGGAATGAGCATAGAAGGATCTACCAAAAAGATGACCCACATGTGTCCCAAATGGCTAGTTGTCTTTACCATCATTCACACAACCAGTGCTAGAAGGAGCTTGACAAGGGTAATGACATCCTCCCAGCAAAGCAACTAGAAAATAGGACAGAAATAACAATGTCCCAGCCAAACAAGGACTATGCATCAGGAACTCTTCACGTGAACAGTCATCATGGCTTGAGCAGGTTACAGTCTGAGCCAAGGCAAAATGTGCCTTCCACCATCATGAAATCCTAAGCATCAGGAGAATGAACTGGTCCATGCTCTAGCTACACGTGGCTAGGGAGGAAATCAAAGAGATTGAGATCTAAAAGAAAGTGGCCAGAACTCGATGGAAGAATATACTCCAATATTTTCCACACTGTCCCCCACAAGACTTCCTCCACCATCACTTTTCCACGCATAAAAACTAAACTTGGCATGCGCAGGATACACAAGTCCAGGGCATGTAGAAAAAAAAGGACAAAGAACTTGTTAAACAAAACATGCACCCCAATATTAATCATTTCTCTGAAATCACGAGCAGGGAGGAAGGAAGCAGGAGGTTGCAACCATTTGAAAGGATTTAACTACAAAACATTCAGCCCCATTTCTTAACACGACCCGTCAGCTGGAAAATCATTGCTAAAACAGCCTATGCGACCACGTTCCTTTCAGGCACTAAGGCGCACAGTTACATGCCAAGTGCCTGCTCCAGCCGATGGACAATCTTGCTTACATCATGCCAAGAGAACTGCGTGTACACATGCCAAGACCAGCCTGCCTCCTACCAACCACCATCAACTTTTTCTCCTATTCTCTCATCTCAGTTCTCCTTCAGCTACATTTTCATCACATTCTTTTGCTTAGGCCTCCAATAAAATAATGGAACAGAGGAATAGTCTTAGTGGCCATTAACAGGAGAACCAGGTGCAGGCTAAGGCAGGAATCCAAGGCAAAACAATCAATGAGACAACCATCCCAATCAATGTTGTCTGCCACCAACCAGGGAGAAAGGCGCTTCCACCACTACAAAAACAAGACTTCTACCAAAAAAAGAATAAAAAAATACAGTCTTAAATGCATGCGGCCAAGTTTCAAGGCAGTTAAACCAACCAAGGATGCCCAGCACATTACCATTAATGGATAGCAGATCAACCTAACACAACACGGTAGTGCATTCAGCCAGCACGGAGGATTGATAAAAAAGTGAAGTGTCTTTAAAGTGGTGAGGTGGGTGGATGCCTCCACTACCTTCCCAATAAATTGCTATAATATAAGGTATACACAAACATCTAAAAGGTCAGGGGGGAAGAATTAAACGCAAGCACGAACACCACCTCCCAATAAATGGATTCGTACACAAACAAGCTCCTCCTCTTTCGCAAACAGAGGCTTGGTCCGTGAAGTGACCAATGAACCAATAAAATCGTTTATCAATAATTAACAATAACGTTGATAACAATCGACAATAAGATAGTGACATTATCATCGATCGATAATTAAATTAATAATATTATTACATTTTATTTTATTTTTACTATTATTATTACAAATTGATAATTATTTTTAATCATATTAACAAGGGCCAACAAACAAGTTCGACAATTTAGAACATGGTTTGCCTTTAATAGAGGAAAACATAAAGGAAAATGACTAGGAATAGAAAACATCGACACCAACACAAATAGGCATGATGAAGAGGGAGAACAACTAATTATCCTCTGCGGCAAGGTGAATCCTCTAATGATCGACAAGAAAACAACGACGTTTAACACTTAGCAACACAAGCATTGAAGGAGAAAAAGAGAAATGATGAATGGGGTGTTACACTTATCATCGAGTTGAAATGAACATAAAAGTGGTATGTAACATTCTCATTTTTAAATGATTAAACAATATACAAATATTGGGCTGTCATGAATGTAAAATTTGTAACCATTTGCATGTGTTTAAGCATTGTACATGGTTTATAAGTGATATGATTCTATGAATGTGAAAAGAAAATATACAAAATTTTGGCTACCATGAATGTAAAATTCTTAACCAGTGGCATTTGTGTAAGCATTCTACATGATTTAACCATTGCTCTCCCCTTTTATATACTTTAGCATCTCGTGATTATGAACATAACATTGTTATGAACACAACATAATTTACAACTCATATGCAATTGCTAGTATAAACAAAATTGTAGTAATATGTTCATTAGAAATTTCCTTGTTTATCAAATTTGACTTATCTAAAACATTATGCACCTTCAACATGAACATGTCAAAGTTGGTAATATTATTAGGCCCATAGACCTATATATCTCAATGTTTGCTGCTCTTTTCCATTCACTGCATGACAGGTGGGCTGCAACTCTTTTCCCTTCATCACATGACATTTGGCAACATTACATAATTTCTCTCATTCAAAATTTGCAAAAAAAATAAATTTACTCTTCCACTTACCCAGGATGTTGGTTTCAGTCTTTCAGAATATACATGTTGTTCAAGAACAGTTATTCAAGAACCCTTAGACGTATCTGTGTGAATTGATTAGATTGGAAGTGAACCGTTAGACGTAGCCGGTTTGGGTGTTGTCGTGGGGTGAAGAATGTGACAGCCAAAAAATTATAATTTTATTTTTATTTAAAGAGTTATAACAGTTTTTAGTGCTTTGTTGGGTGCCATCATGGGCTGAGTGTATGCTGCAGGATGGATAGCCACGTTGCGAAATTACTTTAAAAATAAAAATGAAAAGCCACACGAATTGAGATAGTGGGGTCGAACCAAATGGTTTTAAATGTGAGTGGAATAAAGAAGGGAAGAGGACTGTTAAACTCTTGCATGTTAATCTATTTATTTAGGTAAGGCATTGCAATGAAGGAAGAGAAAGGCGTAGCAACCGGCCAGGGCAAGGGGAACATTCTGTGTGAGCATTTGTTTTATCCATTCATGAGCTGTTTGGCGTGCTTTCTTTAATCATGTGCGAGTAGACTGCGAGACAAAAGACCACAGAAGGAGCCACACAGCCACACTGAGAAGTGAGAGGTTTGTTCCATGTTTATATTACCATATAGACATGTTTTATTAAAAAATAGTATTGGTTAATCACAACAATTTCTCAATCTATTTGCCATACTGAAGTCAACTGTAACAAAACTTAAACATATTCTTTTATCTCTTTATGTACTGCGGAGAAAGTTCAAAGAAAACCAGTGATGTGGAAAACATGTCTTTTTTTCATCTATTTGTTGTTCTTCTACTCTCAACATTTATATATCTGATCTTGGGTTTCTCATTGAATATAGAAGAGAGTTACAAACTCACGATCGATTAACATGTTTAATAACTGCACATGCACAAACAAAGAGTCTGGTCTGTCACACATAATTACATTGTGATTGAATGCTTGTGTTTCCTATGTTTCTTGGTGCAAAGCAAGGTCAACTGCAAAATTTTTCTTGCAATCACTATTACAAGAGGGGGTGATTTGAGACAATAGTTTGAGATAAAATTTAACGTTTGTCTCTACATTCTTTTTTTTTCAAACTTTTGTCTCTAAATTCCTTTTTTTTAACTTTTAATAGTTTATTCACCTTTTCAATTACGCCTGACAAAACCATTTGAACTTTTATCTCATCTTCATCTCCTTTCCAACCCTAACAAACCTAATCACAGACAAAGCGATGGTGGCTGGTATGTCTGCTAGCTTGAATGCCAGATGGGTTTTTGTGGATGGAGGTGTTGTGGTTTGGCCTCTTCCTGGAGCAGCCCAAAGTCCAGTTCCCTACCAAAATTTTGGATTATATGCTCCTAAGATAGTGTCTATCACTCATTTTTGCTTTTATGTTTGGGGTTCTTATTTGGAGGCGACGGCCAGATCGACTATTTATGGCTTTTCCTTCAGCCATTGGATAGCTATGATGCCCATAATCCAAATGATTTACAGAATATGGTAGTGCTGTTGAACAAGAAGGTTCACCTAGAATCTTCATGAAAGTAGCAGCTTGAGGCTGATCAAAAGAAGACGAAGATAATTGAACACAACCTCGAGGTCGATTACCTGAAATGGAAGAGTCGTTAATGCAATATTTGTATTTAGAATTAAGGGCATGAATCCTTCCTTGAGTTTATGTGCTTTTATGTTTGGGGTTCTTCTTTGGAGGCGACGGCAACAATATTGTGTTGGACATCGAGGAGGCAACCAAAGGTTTTGGATCTTTTTTCCTGTTTTGTTTCTACACTTTAGGGCTTACAGACAGGGTCCAATCTGGATTCGACATTACATCTGGTAAAATGCATAGTATTCAGAAGAAATATGGGGGTTCCTTTTGGAGATATCGACATTACTACAATTTTGTTTTTTTTGGAAAATCTGCAAAAATCTACTTTTCTCTCTCCTCACGCTGCTTGGGCAAGCTAGGGTTTGTTGAGCACTCTGTATGTTTTGAACTCTGTGCTACCGTGTTTTCTTCCTCATTTGGTGCTCACCATTAATCAAAATGGTTTTGATTTCATTTCCCATTGTGCACAAGAGGTGAAAGTAAACAACGAGTTATTTACATTTCCATTGATGATAGAAAACATCATAGATCAAGTGGTAATGGTCCATGGGGATGATCTGATGGCTAACAACAGAATGCTAGTGGCATTCAGAATAAAAATTTTCCTGGTCACGATGTATATTTTTATTGCACCTACTTCCCTGATGCCATCCTTCCAACCTGTGAAAAATGGGATTTTGGAACCTGGTATTTTGAACCATTAAAACATTTAGGGAAATGGGAATGTTTTCATTTTTATAGTTGCCACACCCAGAAAAACCTGTGTGCAAAATATGGAAGCATGCACAAGGCCACCCGAAGAAAATCTATATTGCATTCACCAGTTAACCAAAAAGGAAGTCGATGTGGATTGTGATGGGAATGTTGGCATGTTGGTTGTGCAATAGATGACATCACCTAGATGATCTCACCGATGGAAAATGAATGTAAATTACCTTTGATTTTCCTTAGAATTTCAGATACAACTCCAAAAATCTGGTTGTGAAACAGAGCGATCAAGTGGGGAGCATACATGGAGTGGCGGTTAAAGGTTAGCTTCCCCTTTCTCTTTTTTGTCTTTTTCTCATAAGAGGTTTGCAACCTAGAAAGGGATATTTCAAATTTTTTCTTTTGTGGCAGTATTTTTTTATTGGTTTCTATCTATTGTGAGAAACCATGAACTGGTAGGCTACCTATTTGATTCCCCTGTTTTAGATAGTTGACTTGAACTTTGTGGGCAAGGGTTGTTTGAATGATTTTATTTAACTTCACTCTATCTAAGATTTGATAGACCCAGTGCCGCAAGCATTTCCCACATAAAACATAAGAGGGCAGCAACAATGGCCTTGGAATTGAAGCTAAAATGGCCCCAACTTTACCTGCCAAAAAAATTAGTACTTGAGATTATATTACAAAGATTATAAAATATCAATAAGCAAGACTACAACAAAAGAGAGGAAACCACTTTATACATTAAATCAGGAACAAGTAGGAACCATTTATAGCAATTTATAGATGTTTTGATTCATTGAAGTAATATTTTGCTTATATCTGATTTCGTTTGTCTCAGTGTATAAAATGAAAATAAATATCACTATGATTGCCAGGGATCCTTTCAATAAATAAAATATTGAACGAGAACATCTTAAGCCTTATAAAATATGAAATCACAAATATCATTAGGAATTTTCAGTCATACAACCCAGGCAACAACAACATTGGTTAGAAGCCAAAAATATGAGAAAGTAGAGAAACAAATTTTTTTACAAACAAGTGAGATAAGAATTAACAATCCAGCACCAAGTTCCACATGGACACTCTTCTGCTTTCCATCTTTGTCATTGTAATGGTGTGAACATTCTTGGTAAGATTATTTTATCACTAAATACCTAAATGATTTAACATATGGTTCAAAACTAACTTACAGATTTTGAGCAGAGGCATGGTAAATTTTAAAACCAACTGCAAATATACACAACATTTCTAGCCACAAGAACTTCTTTGGAGAAATAAAGAGCTGCTAGGAAATATGGAACAACAGAATCAAGGCCCTACATATTAAGAAAAATGTTTCAAGTAATCTTAAAAGGATAACATTGGGAAACCAGTTTCATTTCAAGTCCAAGATATGGATAAATGAAATAATTACATTATGACTGATATCTGCCACATAATTTATTGATCATCTGTTGGGTTTTAGTTCGGTAGAATATTAAAAAAAATTGCAATTCACATTTTATTTCAATTAATGGGCATTCATACAACATCTTTTAATTTAGCTTTCATAAATGCTTTAAAAGTTTTATTTAGTTTTCATAGAAGCATAAAAGAGATCTCCTCTGCCAGAACTTTCTTTTTCAGACCTTTCAATTCCATCTAAACTAGAGGCTTCTCATTCTTCCCAAAAACAACACAAAAAGGTCACACACCCATGTCTCTCTACTCAGTATCATCCTTAAAATCAAGCTAGATGAGCCTTTTGATCTCTGGAGATGGTTCAGCTGATTCATTGTGAAGATATTCTTCTTTTTTAGAAAATTCTTCTATCTGAATATTTGAGTCATGTTGTATTTGTGGAATTCTTCTGTGTTGGTAGCTATAAAGCCTTGCAGTTGTTGTAGGTTCTCTTGTTTCTTCCTCCATGTTGTTTTGCTAGATACCTACAATACTTTAAAATATTTGACATACATAATGGTGATTTAGACAACTCTTCAAATTTATTAAAGAGAATCCTGAGCTCCTGGCCCAAAAACAATTTTTCTTCAACATTAGCGGCATTTGATAAGATTAATGAAAGTTGAATTATTTTTGTTTATATTTAATTTATCTATCAATATATTTGGATTAGTATTATTGTCTTAACCACTTATACTATGTTAAGACATCCAGTAGTTTATCGTCATTTTGATGTGGGAAAATTTCTTCTATATGTGAAATAGTAAAAATTGATGTGATCTTTATAATTTATATTGATAATTGTTTAAAACTAACAAATACCTTTAATGAATTCTTTACTTGTCACTTGCCATGGATTTTATGAAAATATTTATGGCTTCATAGATCAATTTCTATAGGGACATAGATCAATTTCTTTTTGGAAATAGATCGATTTCTTTGTTTGTAGATTTTATTATTCAATTTTTTTCATACAAAGACTCAAACTAGAAAGGCGATTTAAAATCAATGCTAAAGAAATAGATAATAATTACTTCTTATTGACCCTTCTCTTCTAATGCTTTTGATTTTGAATGTAGGAATATTCTACGTACTATGATCACAATAAAGTTTCAGGAAGAGAAACATTCATTTCAAGATTTGAATTTAAAAGGTATATAACAAGTTCTCAAGTATTCATCTTCCACAACTGCCATAGTATTCAAACTCAATTTTTACATTGTTTCCATATATGTGTGCTTTGTAGAAAGGCTACTAATTTCCTGTTGTTACAAAACTGTAAAAGACAAACATCATAATCAAACTACAAATCCGTTTAGAGGAGTTCCTCAATCTTTTATCATATTTAACACATGAATTAAAGACAAATGTGATGACAATAAACAAATAATACAATTTTCCATTTAATAAGGAGCGAACAAGCTAAATTTTCCACCTTTCCTACTTTTAAAATTATGATATTTCTAAGATGATTTCAAAAAACCAAGTCATTCGAACATAATGGAGGGACAAAACTTAGAAATGGTGTTTAGAAATTGCTAGGATTATTCTTATCATATATTATACATTCAATCAAGATTCTTCGGAATGTATCAACTCCTCTACAAAATGTTAGTTTGCACTTGCATTTTGATGTAATTTTTTTGGCGTTTCTAGTCACCTAATTCTATTTATACATATATTGCTTCTTCTTCTCTTTATTAAAATCTTAATTTTTGGCACGATTAGTCATATCATGGTCTTGTATTTTTATGCCTTCTTGAATATTTTTGTTGCCTTGCTTCTTGCTTTTATGTATTATTGGTTATTAGTTTCTCCTCTACCCCTGAAACACATTATCTTTGGCAGGATTTGCCATATCATGGCCTTGTTTCAATTGTTTGAAAGTGAAAATTATTATTAAAATTCTTGGGCAATTCAGAGCAATTATATTCATAAATGCAGCCATGTGTTCAAATTGTTGGTGACATCAACAGCATAGACGGGCAACCTAGACACATGATTTAAAACGGAACCGCAGTCAATTTACAAGTTTGACCCTAGAAGATGGAGCCATGGACCAACCTTGGCACGTCATCTAATACCGTTAAGGCCTTCCATTTTGAACACAAACTCAAAAACATTTAAAATTACTTGGGTTGTACAAAGGAAGGCACAATGTTTCCACCACTCCCACTGTAATCAAATGAAGCCGAGCCAGCATATGGATGAATGGCCAACACTCCCCCTCCAAACTTTGTCGTCTCTTCGTCCCTCTCATTATCTCCCATATCTTCTGCTATGGCTTCCAACTCCTTCATCACTTCACTCATTTTGGGTCGATTTGTGCCATAATCTTCACAGCAATGCAGAGCTAACCTTACAAAGCTTCCTAAAATGGAGGGAGTCATGGGAGACTCTGCGAGTATTGTATCTAACAGCCAGCGCTGTGCAAGGGCATTTATTCCTCCTCTCTCAATTGCAGTCCTCACCTCTCTAACCAGATATTTCCCTCGTTCAATGGGCTCCTTGCCACTCAATATTTCCAGCAGCACCACGCCATAACTATACACGTCGCTCTTGTAACTCAGCTGCTGTGTCATGTAATACTCTGGGTCCAGGTAACCCTGCCCAATCACACAAAATGGATTATGAGATTGTTTAAGAAAATCCATAGAAACTGTTTAAAAGAGTTCATGTACTTACCAGTGTTCCCTTCACTTGAGTTGTGATATGACCACTTGCGCCTGTGTCTTTTATCAGTTTGGAAAGGCCGAAATCTGCTACCTTGGCATTTAGAGTTTCATCGAGGAGAATATTGATGGACTTCACGTCTCTGTGAATTATGGGCGGATTTGCATGCTCATGGAGATATGTTAAACCGTTCACCGCCCCCAATGCAATTCGAATTCTCTTTCGCCAATCAAGGATGATTCCTGTTCTACCTGTTAACATGAAATTATGTGTTTAGTTTCGAAGAAAATGCTGATTTGTTTAAACTTCAAAGGCAAAGGCAGAGCAGAAACAAGTTTACCAGAGAGACTGTCTCTGAGTGATCCGTTTGGCATGTAATCATAAACGAGCATATGTTCCCCTTCTTCAAAACAAAATCCGATGAGTCCCACCAGATTCATGTGATGAACTTGAGACAGTAGTTCTATTTCGGTCTTGAATTTGGCTCCACCCTGCATAGACTCCGCTGTCGCCCTCTTCACGGCTACCATTTGTCTGTCAACTGCCAGCATTCCTTTGTACACCTGCCTTTCCATACAAACAAATGCAAGCCTGTTCACTTCTGCACATGTAAATACAACCGAAAAACCGTAATTCTTCAAACTCTCCACTCTGTGATGTTCGGGGGAACACATATTTGAAACATAATTTTACCAGGACTAAATAAAAAAGATTGAGAAATATGAAATAGATAAAGCAATCAGGAATGATAGGGCCTGTAGATTCTCTGGCAATCCAAAAGAGGCTTAGTGCAAAAAGCTTTATCACATTGCACTAGTCTAAATGAAATGAAAAATTACAAACAGAGAAAGAAGGGTATTTATGCCAACTCTGCAAGAAAGAGAAGGTAAAGAACAAGATTAAAAGCAATGTTGCATTATCCTACCAAATCAAGAGCAAATATGACAAAGGAAAGCAAGAAGATAATAGTTTACAATGTTTGTTGAATTTTGCCCCTGTTTTACAATGTTTGTTGAATTTGGCCACTGCTTTAGAACATCACAAACAAGCGAATGACAGTTTGTGTGAAATAGAATTGATGTGAAGGACAACTAAAACTCTGTAATAAAACATGATGCAATTGCAAAGGTACCTAAATAAACTGTATCTCAACCTGGCATGGACCTTACAGAGTATCTCTGTATTTAACTGAAAAAGTCCTAGTTCTATTAAGTTTAATTTAGCTGTTGATATTATTGTTATCAGACCCACAGAAAAGGTAATTGAAGAGTGGGACATTACCTTGCCATAGCCTCTAGATCCAATTACGTTCTGAGTGGAAAAATTATTTGTAGCCAGTCTTAGTTCCTCGAATGAAAACCACCTTGCCCCTTTCAATTTGGGGGCACCTCCGCTAATTTCACCTCTTGCAAGGCCCCAGGAACCTGATGAAATACAAATGCACCCTCAAACAGAAAACCAGCAACTCACCTATATGCAATTTTACATAAGTATATACTGTGTGTAATGCAATAAGCTTCTTGAAGAAATATTGTATACCAAATGGTCTGCTATTTTTAACTGCCTTTTCTGTTTTCTTTTTAATCATCAATGCATAAATCCCGATGGCAAGAATGACAAGGACTAGCACTGCTGCGCCGACTGCCATTCCGATGATTGCCCCTGTGCTTAATCGCTTAGACAAGTATTAGTATTAGT
>JAHRHJ020002884.1:0-10151 GCA_019776745.2 Taxus chinensis | reverse complement strand
TCATCCAATTGCATTAGTTTATCGATGTGATCTTCTACTGTGCACACAATATGCATGAAGGGTAATATGAATTCCACAAGTAAAATTGCCTCTACGAAAAACACCAATTGAAAGGGTGTGGCCATATTTAACCTCTTGTAAGTGGTTCTGTACACCCATAAAACAATTGATAATTTTTCATCCCAATCCTTTCTTCCTACATCACATATTTTTTGATAATGTTTTTCCCAAGATCTTATTGAAGGCTTCTTTAGTACCATTGGTTTGGGGGTGATAAGGAGTATTCTTATGGTGAGCTACCATAAACTTTGTTAACACAATTATAATTGTATCATTCAAAAAATGGGTTCCCCTATCATTTGTAAGACTCGATGGACAACCATACCTACTAATAATGTTCTCCCTTAAGAATTTTTTTGTTGTAGATGCAGTGCAATCCTTTGTGGGTGCTGCTTCTATCCACCTTGTTAAATAATATGTGCATGTGATGATGTAGCACATGCTTGTACTCCGTGTGACTGGTTCTATTGGGCCAAAAAATACAATTTCCCACTTCTCAAATGGTTTTACACTTGCTATAGGTCTCAATGACATCTCATCCTAGTGTTCTGATTTACCTACTCTCTGGTAATGATCATAGGATTTGACAAAGGTCTTAATATCCTCCTATATTTTATCCCACCAAAGTCCTGCGAATAGTATTTTGTGCGTTGTAACCTCTCCTGTTTAATGTCATCTTTGTATTCCACCATGTGCTTCCTCCATAATGGCCTCATGCTCATGCTCCAAGGAACACCTATGCATAAATTCATCTATATTCATTTTATACAAGTCACCTCCAACCAACTAATAGGGTGCAACGTGAATAGCTAAATGCTTCTTCTTTATTGGTTTCATTCCTCCAGGTACCATACCTATGCACAAGAATACTGAAATATCCTCTAAATCAAATGGTGTGCATTGTAATTTGAATAACTGGGAATCATGCATATTTTCCTCTATGCTTTGTGCATCCTCACCAAATTTGATCCCTCTCAAGTGATCATGTCCCAAATTTATTTTTCTAATTTTGACGATGAATGAAAACTCAAATTATTGGAATAAAAGGATCCAATGACTGATGTGTCCCTGTAAAGTTGGATTTTTAACCAGATAATTAAGTGCCATGTGATTAATGTAAAAGAAAAATGGTGTAGCTACTAAATACTACCTGAACTTGTGAAGTGCACATACCATTGACAACGCCTCACACTCTATAGTTGTACAATTCTACTATGTTGGTATCATCTTCGTACTTGTAAAACAAATAGTATAGTCCACATTTCCTTCCCTTGGATGGGCTAATACTGCTCCAATGGCTATTATAGAGGCATTCACATGGAAATGAAATGGTAGATTCCAAAAAGGGAAGCGTAAAATGGGTGTGGTTGTTATTCTCTCCTTCAAAATCTCAAATGCCTTCTGTTGTGCATCCTTCCAATAAAACTTTCCTTTTTCCTTCAATAGCTCCTCTAATGGCGCATCATTCTAGCATAACCCTTGATGAATTTCCTATAATATCCACTATGTCCAAAGAATCCGCATACTTCGCTTTGATCGGTTGGTTCCTCCAATCCCAATATAACTATTAGGAAATACGGGATAAAATATGTAGAACAATCCCACACATAATCAAAATATTAGAAACTAATATGCAGAAAGATATTACAGATTTGAAATAAAAGTGCAAAAAATAAAAGAACAAAACAAATATATAATATTTAATGTGGTTCACCCAATTCGGGCTATGTCCACCAAGAATCACTTGATCAAATTTTTATTACAAGTCACCTCTTTCTCTCAATACCCTACCCCAGATTTGTTTGGAGCTGTGCTCAACAAAATCTCCTGAATTCACACTTGAACTCACACACATCTACAATGTACAATACCCTACCATATGCACCAAAATCACACCAATAGGCAACTACATAAGTAGTTTTATAATACCGTGGGTACCAAAACCATGGGCCAAAACCGCCCCATAAACCTATGGGTCAAAATCCTTGTCCATATGAAAAGAACACATTTCTTAATATAGCAGGCACATTTTTGAGGCGAGAAAACTATGGAGAGTGTACGATAATTTTATTGTACAATATTCAACACTTCCACACATGAAAACATAATCCACAACATAACAATTGTTACTTTTTTTGGATCCACCAACAAACATGACCCTTACAGATGATGTGTCTAAGTAAAGTACCAAATGGTTTCACAAAAATACACTTCTTAATATTTAATGATATGCTAAGTTTCCTACACCTTTCAAAAATTATTTGCAGAGAATCATAATGATCCTTAACCAAGCCATACACCATCCAATTGTCCAAATAAGCTTGAAGGAACTTATGGATGAAGTATTCAAATGCCTGCACAACAATGCATGAGAACACTGCTGATGCATTCTTCAATCTGAAAGCCATAACTATGTAGGGAAAAGTATCCCCATTCTATTACAAATGATGCTTTCTCATGATCTTCACACATGATCCTAACTTGATGGAATCATGAGAATCCATTAGTGAAAGAATATATCTTGCGCCCTACAACACCCTCTAGGATTTTTTCATTGAATTTTGTGGGGAAATGATTGATAATGCATGAAGAATTTAAAACTATATACTTGACACAAATCCTTATCTTCCCATACTTCTTGATGATGATAACCTTTGGAATGATCCACTCTGATTCTTCAATGGGATCAATAATGCCCACATTCAACATTTTATAAATTTCATCTTTTACCTTGACGCACAAATAAGGATTCACATGTTAAGGCCTCTTATGAACCGGTCGCCGCGTCATCCTTAAGATTTATCTTCATCTCACCCAAAGACGAATGAACACCATTCAACACATGATATCCTCTTGGGAATATATCTTAAAAATTACACAAAAATTATATTATTTTTGCAACCTCTCCCTCAGACCAATTATCGTCTCCTTTGGTGCATCTTCAGTCTCAATGTTTACCTTCTTAGTTTTCAATGGTATATGGCATGCACGTGCATGTTCAAACTACAGTTTCTAAACCCTTGCACTTGCCTTATGCATTTTCTATGTTTAGGTCCTTGACCTCTTGTTGGGCCCTGAAAATTGCTAAGTATTAGAGCACACACACAAGACATACAAAAGAAACACATGCAAATGGGAATATGGTAAGTGCGCACATGGATGACATTATTCGTGCATGGGGAAAAAAATGGCGCTTAAGGATTGCTTCTAGAGGGATCAAGGCCTCAGTCAATTTGGGCACGATGCTGAATATAGAGATGACGTAGGCAACACACAAGAGAGGATTCCATGTAGGAAGAGTCTATTTTCAGAGCATGAAAATATAAGTTTGAACTGGAGTATGAAGACTTGGAGGCTACGCAAGGCTATTTTGGGACAAGTAGAAGGATAATTGACATGCAATGTTTTGAGCTAATAATAGGGATGGAACTAAAGTTATCTATATATGATCTATTGTTAGAAGAGCTTGCATGCTCTCTAGTTATATTTGTAAGTGACACATGAATATTCTTAGCATGTAGCCTATTTTGAGATGCATTGGTGGTGAAGGGAAAGTCCCCACTACATGTGTGTGTGTGTGTGTGTGTGTGTGTGTGTGTGTGTGTGTGTGTGTGTGTGTGTGTGTGTGTGTGTGTGTGTTGATTTACATGGTTTAGAGGGTCTATCCTGTAGTAGAGTTATGTTGTTGTTTTAAGTGAGTGCATGACCTATGGTGATACTCTTATGTATGCATTAAACTTCTGTGTTTTACAGTAATTAATACAATGGATCTATGTGGTTGGATATTTGTTATTGACTCATCTGTTTGTGGATCTTGCTTGGTAAATATGATCTTAATTCTTGTTTAATCATTATTTCATATGGTTGTGAACTAGATCTAGTTTTTGTTATGGTTTATAACTAATTACTTGTTATGGATCTGGACGATATGTGTGTTTATCATACTATCTCCTTGACAAAGTTGCTATAAAAGAGGGACCTAGTACCCTTGCGCGATTCAGGTGAGTTCTCATGTCTAGTTGAGTGATGTGCTTGCACGCCTTGGGCTGTTTGGTAAAATAAAAGACTATATTTTGGTTCCGTTGCCAGGACCTCTTTTTAATATATTTGCATGGATGTTGCATGATGAAGACATACTGGTTGAATTTAGCCAACATTGAGGATCGAGTAGAGAATGTAGAGGAAGAGTTTGCTCACAGATTTAACACTGGACGTGAATTTTATGTACTCACGTGGGTTGAATATAATCTGTATCATGAGATCTATGAGACATTATTTTCCTATTTCCCTATAGAACTGTACGAGTGGATGATAACATGCGCATCGAAGATGAATTAGAGGTATAGAGAAATTATTTAGACACAAGAAGATTTATACAATTTGCATGATGTTGATATGACTTGGACATGTGTTGTAGATCATTAGTGGAGTGGTGTTTTGTATATTTATACACTAGAGTACGTTGTTTCTAATTATTCCTATCTAGAGGCTGGTGATTTCTAGTTCTTACGTGAACCTAGAGGATCCTATTTGCATGCTATCCCTTTAATGATTAAGATCCTGATCATGACTCTTGATCTAGAACATCGCCATATAGCTAGCTAAACCCCATCACGTGTGAGGGAAGGAGCATGTGTGGTGAAGGATGACAAACCTGGTGGAAGAGAGATAGAGAAAAGAAAGATGAATTAAGTTTAATGAGGCGTGTGAGAGGGATTTTACAAAGTAACGTAATGCTACAGAACAAATGATGTTACAGAGAGAGATGGATTGCAAAGGATTTGGAGCTCACGTAGAAGACGTGGAGATGAAGCATTTAGTAATCCCTCAATTGGGTAAGCATGGCAGAGAACCCTCATCTTCTTTAGATGAGAGTACACCGGTTGAAACTACAAGGATTATGCCATGCGTGCATTTGACCGCTCCTGGTGACCTAGCCCTTTTTCTTGGTTTTCCAATTTCTAAGAAAATCATTGATAAAAAAGCTAGTGTGGGTGGTAGAGTAGCGAAAGATAAATTTAATTTTCTGTTAAATTCAAAAGTTAACCAGATAAGACATTCATCTATGGTGGCATAGATGTCATTTTTTATTTTGGTTCTAGTTAGGGTATATTTTCTTAGCACGTCATCGCATAGAATTGGGCACATCGAACCATTGGCACAACAATTTTTATTTAGGAGAGCATACCTTTGAAATACCGTGGGAGTTCATTTATAGTAAAAATGTTGGAACACAAGGCAACACATCTTTGGTCCTTTCCCACTAATGGGAGGATGGTTAGGAGGATCGGGATGGTTTATTATGTCTAGTAGATTCTATTGGTGGAGGGAATATGACATTATAAGAGTAATACAATGTTCTCGGACGGTGGTCACGACCCGCACAAACCCAACAAGTTTTATTATGAGATGTCTCTTTGCCTACTAGAATAATAGGGAATTTGAAGATGCCACCTGACATGGGTTGCTATGTGTGAGATCTTGGTGAGCTAGGGGAACAACTCCCGGATCATAAACAAGGTTTGCTCGACTTTGGCATCGTGTGTGCTAGTTTGGTAACATGCATTGATTCAAACGCAAGTTGTGTAGACTTATTAACATCCACTTTGCGTTATGCTTTCTTTTCTTAGTTAGCAAAGTTTTCCATATCGAGAGTTTTGAACAGAAGAGTATCAAAACGGATAAGGACCTTAAGCACGGCTAACTGAGAATGTAGGGAGTATGATGCATGCTTTCAAAACTTTCTATGAACGTTGCCTATGATATCACCCTAGTCAGTAATTCGCAATGGTTTTTTGGAGTCGATCACACCTTCCATAAGGGATCTCTCACACAAAATTTTCATAGATCCGTACCAGGCACTTGAGGTAGCCTATGTCTGATGATGCAGGCTGTGAGGGTAACACTAAGTTACCCCTTTTTAATAAGCTCATATTGCATATATGGGAAAAAATGTTGGAAAATTGTCAGCTCATTCATCCCATGAGACCCGCAATGGTGTTTGTGGCACATATTTGAAGTAAAGAAGGACATAACCAAGGATAGTTTTTCTCTCATAAATTAGTGCACATGATTTTGTTGGATTACAAGATTTTTGTCATTGGATCATGATTTCAGTAGGTGACCCCCCCTTGTCCGCATACATGATAAGGAATGAACTTGTTCTTTTTTATTGTAAGATTGTAATTCTACCACTCTGAATATAGAGATTTGTAGATTATTGATCAAATTCCCTGATGTCATGAAATTGGTGTAAGCTGACCAGTGTTGCAAAAATTTTTCAAAGAAATAAGGTGACAATCATAATCATAATGACATGAAGGGTGATTTTAATGGCGGTGGTAGAGCTAGATCTACTGTGGATGATTCAGAGGCCGAGATCATTGGTGGAGAGGTGAGTTCCAAATGACCTGTTACCCATGCAAATCCCTAATCATTAATAAGCGTGAATTCCCTCAAAACTTATTTTCTCTTGTAGCAGAAAGAATCATAGTTAGAATAAGGCCTAGATTTATCTGACAATTAACAGTAGAAAAAATTATGATAGGGTGTGGGAAAGGTTACAATACCATATCACTATGTCGGATCAATGGATGTCAAAGTTAGTACCTGACCCTGAGTATAATCCGATGTTTGGTACCACACACAACTGAGGTGGCACACACGCATAGAAACACGAAGTAGAAGCCTGTTATTACCAAAAGCAGAGTAAGTTTTACATGCAAAGTATCCAAATATTTTACCACCCAAAGGAAGTTTATTATCAAGAGCCGATGGAGGTCATTCGAAGTACATGGTGAGATATAATGCTTGAAAGAGCAGTCATGAATGTTGGAGCAGGAAAAATTAGTTTGGCTTCCTCAAATATTTTATGACTTAACAAAGGGTTGTTGTAAGATGTTACAACCTAAGAAAACATAATTCCTTTGTATAGGGGAATGGTTACGAGAGACGATTACACCTGCTAGAGTTAGTGCATGAGACAATATTACATGCCACCTTAACGGGAAGGGTCCATAAAATAGTCTTGATACTATAATACAAAAAACGGGGCATAGGTGGTACCTGGTCGAGGATGCGTGCGCCCGAACCAGCTGTGTGGTCTGGATGGATGTCGTTTGGGTTGCGATGTTGAGTAATATACACCACCTTACTGATATAACCTGAGTGCAGGGGGGTGTGTTTGAGTGTACCTGGCAGCGGCAGTTGCGATGTTTGAATCCAGGGGCGGTGTAAACCAATAATTTCTGTGTCAAAAGGAGTCGACGATCGCGGTGGTGTGGTTCGTATCTTCTTGACCAATGACTAAGCCACACCCATTCGGTTTGAAGGATGCCACTATTTTACTATAACAGGGGCCAGTTTATACTACGTAATTGAGGTATTGTGCTTCTGAAGCGGATAGGTTCCACGCCCTTGCTTGGGTGGCTATGGTGTTACATGATAATGTTGATTTGCCCTTTAATAAATGGTAATCAGTTTTTGAGACAAGGAGGGTGGGTGTCATCCCTTTGATAGAACATAGTTTTTCTCCTTAGATAGAACCCTTGAGTGATGAAGCTTTGAACATAATATGTTGTGACCATCAGGATCCTGAATAGTTCTTTGAGCCATCAAAGGAAGAGTTATTCCATGGGATGATGCACAATCCATGAGTGATATAATAGGTGTTGCTTTATTCTGCACTGGGTGCATGGGAAACTTATGAAATGTTGGTGCGTGGATTAAGGTTGTAGTTCTCCTGTAAGCAGGCTGTGTTGTGTTAGGTGTTTAGGTAAGTGAACTAGGTACCAGGTTAACACTGGATAAGGAATCCTCATCTCTCCTCTTTTTGTGTCAACTGTGGACGCACCATGGAATTAAGTGGACAAAAGGAAATGTTGGTATATAACCTTGCGTGGGGACGTACAACGCGTTTGGTGGACTACACACATCGATGTATTTTAAGAGTGAGAGGTGAACATTGCCGAGTTATCTTTAGGGCCTAGATGGTTCTTGGGGAAAATGGTGCCTAACAACGACGTGTGAATTTCGATGAAGGATTCTCTTCGCATCACATTCATAAGATGTGCGAGACTTTGGACAGAGGGAGTAGGAGGCCTTACCATCTTCACTCTAATAAAAAATTTCTAATAATTCACTCTGCTAGCTACTCGCATTCCCTGTATTTTATGTAGTGATGAATGAGAAATAAGGATTTGACAAGAATTTGACTCTACTTTCTGTCGGGTATGATTCAGATCTTTGACTATTTTCTACTAAACCTCCAGTGAATGGGCAATTATATAAATGTTATAACGGGCTTGACTATGGTTGATGTGCCAAGGTTAGGAGATTAATTCAGGATCACTAGGCGAGTTGATCTGGAGGCAGTATTGTTTGAAGAAGAAGATCCCATACAGAATGCTTAGGCACGTCGACACTAAATTTTCCTCCGTAATTTCTTTTCATATGTCTGTAGTTAGGAATAGGATGTTGTTAAGTCATAAATTAGTATAGCGTCTGATAGAAATAATGGGGCGCCATCAATATGTGCCCGCAATAATGTGGAGTACGGTAAACAGTCAAAAGTACATAAGATGTTTGTGAAAAAGGTACATATTTGTCGACGTGGCCGGTAATTTAAAATGTCAAGATTTGGGTAATTAGAGAAGTAGGGTCTACACACATGATTAGGAATTAGAAATATTTTTGGTAAAAAACAAGGAGTGAGGTCATAAATATTTTGTGTATTTTTATTTGTAAAAAGTCTAAAAATGTGGAACCCATGTAAAATGATAAGGTTTTATCTTATCTTAACGATAGCTTACATGTACAGATAATAGTTAAGGTCTTGAATATGAGTGCTTCAGAGTGGATTTTCTTATCCTATATCTTAGAGATAGATGGGATAAGCCTGAAAGTTTCTATAAATAGAGAGGCCACCCCCCTCATTTAGCATAGAAAGAAGTAGTGAGCAATATTGTCGGAATGTGTGCGAAGGAAGCCCATCAGTTTAAAGGGTGTGTGAGAAGCCATTAAAGGTGTAAGTGTAAGTTTCTTCTCCATAGTCTTGGGTGAAAGAGTGAATCATAATACTTGAAGTACTCATTGGGTGAGATTGTGACATTTTCATGTTAATATTATAATTTATTTTGAGATTTTCAGATTTTTCATATTCTTCTTATCATAGTCGATGGTATCTTGTGTTTGTTGTTGTTTTTGTTTCCATAGTACATCCACCAAACTAGGCCTGGGCATAGTAAATATCATGCATCGAGGAGTTCCCGGTGACGAATTAATTATCATAGTGCCGGATTGGTGTTGACATTTTTGGTTTCCGTGCCGTGATCATTCCTCGTTGGTGATTTTCTGGAGAGATATTCCCACTTAGGCAAAAATCATTAAGGGTAACCTGTTTTTACTAAGGCATATAGTTACCAGGTAAAGCATTATGCCATGAATAGTAGTTACCCCATGGTAGTCATTTTTTGCTGGAATATTAATTTACACGGCAGTAGACTTCACTTTTGAACGCGTGAATAGTGTAATATATACCCACGTAAAGTCGTTTTTCCACCAGTATTCAGTTTTAACCATAGTGTACCGTGGTCATTTCTAGTTACTGTATAAAGTTGTAAAGTCACTTTCCTAGTATAGTGTATTCCAATTATTTTGTACACCTAAGTCGTTTGATTGTACTTGTGAGTTGGTATTTAACGGTGGTTACTTTTTGAAATGGGAAAGATTTTCCTATTTTTTCAGCTCAATTAATGAATAGCTTCTTCTTTATTCAAAGTTTAAGCGATCTTGTATTTGTTTGCCTTATAAGAAGGGAACAATGGCCTGATTTTTTCCTACCTTTTTGATGGTTCACACTTAGGTCGTTTGACACACTAGTGATACTTTTTGAAAATTCATGGATTTTGTTAACTGAAAGTTTTCCTTGAGAATTTGTGAGAGAAGAAATAGGCAGATCTCATGATCAAATCAAAAGCCTATCCCAAGGGAGAAAGAGAAGATAAGGGATTATCATGCTCGTGTTCTAGACTAAGGATGAAGCTCGATGCCGAGATCTGGAAGAAGGACTAGTGATGGGTGTTGATGAATGC
>JAHRHJ020002883.1:0-10153 GCA_019776745.2 Taxus chinensis | reverse complement strand
CCCCTAACCAAGAAATCTAACACACTTACATAATGCATAGACCCGTGAAATAAATAGGAACAAAGATTAAATTTTTGAAAGAAAATAATGTTTACATAATACATGCTACTACAATCAAGAGCATTGTGTATATACCCATTAAAGAAACAAAAAATTGTGTGTGTGTGTGTGTGTGTGTGTGTGTGTGTGTGTGTGTGTGTGTGTGTGCATGTGTGTGTAACAAAATATTGTTTTAAATGAATTAGACGTACCTCAATTTTTCATAAACTTAAACTATAATAGTAACCGAATAATCTTCTTATAATTAAAATGATAAGGAATATATTTACCTTTATATAACATCATAAATTTCCCAAATACCTCAAGGATTCCTATGAATATGTCTCTTGTATGAAAACCTACGATTTTTATTTGGTGGGATCGCGAGTTATTTTGTGATGACCTTCCTTCTTGCATTTTTGCAACAAATGGAACAAATACCCTCCTCTAGAATTGATGGATGGCCTCGATGGTTTTAAGTTGACAGCCGAGGACCCATCATTTTTTGTAGGCTATTGCAGTCTAGCTAAGTGATTGTGTAATATTGTATATATAACTAGACCAAATTTCTATATATAAGAGGATTTGGAGGCATGTCACTGCATGGTAGCATGTTTGGCGATATTGGTTAGTAGCATGTTTGGCACCATCGATCGGTACTACAGTTACAACTAGTTGGTAGCATGTTTGGTGTTACCATTTAACATCATGCTTGGTGCTCCTAGCTGATGGTAGGTAGAATTCTACCGACCAAAAACACCAAGCATGCTACCGACCGATAAAACCAAACATGCTACTTGCTGATTGCACCCTTTGTGCTACAAGATGGTAGCATTCTACATACTACCTTCCTAAAGCACACATTATGTTACGCGCCCGTAGTATATTGTATGTTATTGGTGAATAGCACACACGATGCTACCATCTAGTAACATTATGTATGCTACTAGCTGGTAGCATTTTGGTATTTTGATTGTTTTCATTCGGTAGCATACAAAATTCGATTGATGCGACCCTAGAAATACTCTCTCTTAATGTTGAAATTTTTTTACCAACCCAATAAATAAATTTTCGTGATTTGTCATACTTTCAAAAGTTGTTTTTAAAAAATTTCCAAATAATTTCTATGGTTTTTTAGAGCCCCAAAAATTACCCTAGATTTAATTTTATATAACATCATAACTTTCTCAAATACCTCAAGGATTCATATGAATATGTCTCATGACATGCCAACCTTGTCAATAATACATAAATGGGCTCAAAGTTATTTGGTGATAATTACCTTCTTTGAATTTTTGCTTACAAATACCTCCTCTAGAATTCATAATAATCTTGAATAGTATATTCACAATGCAAGGATTTACATTTTTGTTAGTACTTGGTAGTCTTTCCTAATTGATTGATGTAATGTATATTAACTAGACCTACTTGGTGTTATAAGGTTGGTTAAAAAAATACTCCATTTCTACCTTCATAGCATGTCTTGAGATATTACTATCAATAAATATAAATTAGCATGTTATGGTGCACATCGATCATAGTGGAATTGGAAGGTATATTATTAGTTGCTAGCATGTTTGGTAAAATTACCAGCTTAAGGAACATATTTATGCTTCCTAGCTGATGGAGGTATCAAATGGGGCCTACCGACCAGAAACATCAAGCATGTTAAACCATTAAAACCAAACATGCTACTGGTATTTTGGATTTTTTATACATTGTACCAATATATGTCAGCAAACCATAATCTTACCTTCAATTTCTTAATTATATTCTCTTGGCCATTATGAATGTGGATAAAATATATATAACATATTACAAAGATGCCTTTATCATCTCAGAAATACAAATTTACCTATTCAAATATGTAATTCTCATGCATTACTTAGTATCATAGAAAACCTGCATATTCTATGCCCAACAACACCATTAAATACTTTCACTCTATTATAGAGTTGTTGAAGATAAGTCTGTCAAAAATTTTGGTCTACTTGTGATTGGATGGTATATATTGATAGTAATGAAAAGAAAGAGAAATTTAAAAAAGCATATGCACTGGATTTTGGCCTTACTAAAATCATCGTCGAGAACTTTCCCTGTTATCTCTTTTGCCTAACGATGCCCTTCACAATATATTTTAAACTTTATGTCGTTAGTAGTAGTTTAGGTAATCTAACACCCAACCATATCTCTTATTTAACATTGTTGTAAGGGATTCAACAAGCTCCATGTGAGCCAACTTTTTCTATTGCATTTAGTTTGTAAAACATGTGTTTGATGTGGCTTACAGACTAATTGGAATATATTGGGTGATTATTGAATTGAGACCAACAATATTAGAGGCTACTCATGTAGAGTTAGAATCGTTAACCTTGAGGAAGGGTCATGCAAAAAAGTAAAATTGCATGCTTTAAAATATTAATCGTTAATGATTGACCTTGGGATATTTGTGGAACAAGTCAATGAAAAGATATCATTCCCTAAAAGGATATCACACTACAATCTTTTGACAGATTTGTAATGATTTTTCCATAAGTTAGGCCTCAATATTGCACATCTCAAGCATGAGAGAAATTTGGGTTACATAAAAAGGATTTAGGATCTACTTTCTAAGTCCAAAGGAGATACAAATGGAATTTAATTGTGGGTTGATGTCATATCTTGAACTACCACCTATTGTAGAGTGTATGGAAAGAAATAAACCATCTACCATTAGCATGTTCATGAAGCCTCGTACCATTAATTTATTATAATTTCATAGAAACTTGATAAATCTCCATTAAATGAGAACTTGAAAAACAAGAAACTCAATGGAGACATAAACTTTAAAATTGAGGAAGCTTATAAATCTAGGAGAGTTCAACTCACAGAAGGAATGCATTGGTTGAATGTGGATGAAGAGTTACCAAATAATTATTTTTCCTTCTCTATTCTTAACAAGTTGTAGATATAATTAAAGTTTGCAAAGATATCGAAATTTTAGGTTAACCAAACTTCCTAACATCATTTAAGCTTTTGTTCATCATTATCATTGAGAGTTTTCTATCCACGTTTATTTTTCTTCTTCTTCTTCTTCATAAGGAACTTCCTTCAATTCCTTCAATCTATCTTGTACAATATTTCTGAATCCTAAAGAGTTATTTGTGATAGAACTTTTTGTTTGAATGATTTCAAAGAAAGTTGACATGCAAGTGATTATTAATAAATCTATTAGATTTGATTGTTTCCCTTGTGCATTTTACTAAACTCTTTGGTATATGGTTATATTGGACCTTCATAAATCCTAATTTTAAGTTTTTCACATAAACTCTTTGGTAGCTATTATCAAGCAAGATAATATTCACTCCAAAGGCTAGACATCTAAAACTCATTACTAAATAGAGACCTATCATTCTCTTGAATGTTCCCTCTCATAATTTAAGTAGAGACTTTCACACTATCAAATTAATACATCTTCTTTTACTTTAGTTCATTGTATGGAAGGTATTTATACAATATTTCATTCCTATAAAATGAGAGAGATTGACTATCTTCTTCAACCACTCAGACTATTAAAAATGAGTTGCTTTAATAAACTAACTCATAGTTATATAATTGTTCACTCAATTTTGACATTATGTTTAATTTTATAATGAATTTGAACACAATTTTTGACACTTACAATGACCTTGATGAAGTTGATGTGACAATGAAGCTTTAATAATGCCACTTAAGTATTAGCTAGTAGCCACTACCCCATTAGAAAAAAAAATCCTTGAAAAGATATTGTACTTAATGATGAATTTTTTTTGTTCATTGTGGAAAAAAAAACAAACAAATAAGAAATTCATGTCCATATCTTGATTTGATGTCAATAATGGTTTAATTTGACTCTCCATTTTGAAAGCACATGAAAAAAATATTTAAATAAAATGCATCAGCAATGGCATTCTGTATGATGGTGATTTGCGATCATACATGAGCTCCACCTTAAGCTGCTAGCTACCCTTCACTTATAATGCACCTGATCAACCCTAGTCAATGCATGATGACCACCCATTACAGAATAAACAGTCATGATAGATTAACCGTTGTTGACTGGGTGCATTATGAGTGAAGGGTAGCCTCCTCCCCACCTTCAGGGGTTTTTTCACCATTATAAAATATTCTTTTACATGTGCAAATTTGTAATATGTTTTTAATTGATCACACTCGCACCTTTTCATATGCTTTTGGAAAGGTGTGTTTTTAATCAATAACAAAAAATTATCCTTTCCTTTTGAGTCTGACACACTTCAAACTTAATGACATGTTAATAAAATAATTTCATTCTCTTTTAAATTTCATCGAAATTTTTTGTAGTGAGAGAAAGAAACATCAAAAGGCTAAACATAGGAGAAGCTCAGTCTCTTTCACGGTTTTTCATTTAGCAAGGTAGGTGCAAATTTTGGTAGACTGTAAAGAAGTGAACATAGAGAAAGGTAAGAGAGGATGAATAATCTAATTATGAAAGGGGTAAAAGAGTATTTTAAAAATGAAAACACACCCGTTTTGGAAAGGGAATTTTTAAGACAAACTAAAATGGCAAGGGTCAATCATGCAAGCAAGGAGAATTGGAAAGGTAGATGAAGAAAGGTCTAGACCTATGAAAGTTGTCATGAGGATATTAGAAGACAAATATCACTTTTTTGTGTAAGAAGGGACTCTTGAGGGGGTCGAATTTCTTTTTAGATGACGATTTAACTTCAATAAAATTGGAGCATCAAAGGAAAGAGTTAAATAAAGTAAGAGCAACAAGAGACTAAGGTAAAAGAGCATGGTTGTACAATGGAAAATTTGTTATTAGCAAGATAATGTCACAGTATTCTTCGCAACTGGATGAAAACAGGAGAACAATGAAATTGATGTCAACGAGGAATGATGTAGGCTAATTGTGGATGCAAAGTTGTGAGAATCATTCTTCAAGTTCTCAATACCAAAATAAATAGGAATCAAGGCCCTCCCAAGTATTGTTAAAAATTGGATGTTGGAATTGAAGAGGTTAATCTTTGAGAAGGGGACCTGGGTTAGAGCATGTAATAGAAGAGAAAGATGTAATTTTTCTCACAGAAACTCATGACCATGATGGTAACAAGAATCCTTCTTCTGAAGGTTATAAGAATTTTACATTCTCGAAGGAGGTAGCTAGCAATGGGAAAGGTTTAGGAGGTATAATGGTTTTAGTTAGAGAAGTGGAGGGTAGAAAGATTCAACAGGTAAGAGAGGATACAAGCAAAAAATTCATATGGTTTATAATATTAGAAAAAAGCAGTAACATTAGAATATTAGCTTGTTACTTTGCACCTCATGTCTCAAAAACATACAAAAAAGGTGGGCTATATGGGAGAGATACTTATGCATCCCTAAAGAAAGATATATCATAGTTTTCACGAGGGGAAGTTCTTCTTTTAGGTGACTTCAATGCGAGGACTACAAATGAGAAAAATAACACATGGAGTAGTAAGGAGAACGATAATCCACTATGGCTCATGGAAGACAATAATTAGCAGTGGGAAATATGGTTGGAAGAAAATTGGGACATTAATCATTTTGGCGAAGAATTATTAACTCTTTGTGTCATGTTTGATTTGATTATTTACAATGGTATGGAAAGATGACAGAAATCTAGAAATTTTACTTGTAAAACCTACAATGGGGCCAATGTTATTGATTATGTACTTTTCTCACAAAGTTTTATTGAAAGGATAAAATCAGTGGAGATTGATAATTCTATCAGGGACCTAAAGTCAGATCATAATCTAATTTCTATAGTGGTAGATTGATCGAGCAAGAATCAGCTCACAAGGAAAGAATAATCCCGACATCTTCCAAAAAAAAGAAGGATTCTTGTAACACAAGAAATTTTTGATATCTTGAAAGTGGCATTGAGTCAATTAATGCAAGAGGGGAAAGTAAGAACACAAGGCCATAAAAGTTACGTGTTAACACATTAAATTAAGAAGACCCTTACAAGTTGTAAAAGAACAAAAAATAAGAAGCAAAAAATTTATTTTCCGATAAATAGATGGTTTAATGAGGAATGTAAAGTGGAAAGGTGAGCTATTAAAGAAACAGGAAAAGAGAAGTCAAACACAAAGTTGTACAAATAGATCATAAAGAAAAAAAAATGAGTTCAAGACCTTAAGGAGGGAAGAGCTCATACCCTTAGGGAAACATAACCCAAAATTATTTTGGAAGGATATTCAGTCAAAGAAACACCATATATATGACAACAATATCACAACCAATCAGTGGTTTGAGTTTGCAAAAAAAAATTATAAGCAAGATCCAGAAGTTGAAGGCCCCCCTTTGGTCAACACGAAAACAAAGATTTTTACTATGCAAGAAGTTGAAGAGGGAATTATGATATTGGGGGTTTAAAAATCCAAAGACTTGGAGGAGTTTCAGGAAGAATATTTAAAATGGGGGAAATAATTTCTCACTCCTCACATTGCCGGTATATTCAACAACATCATTCAATAGGGTTTTCCTAGAGATTGGACCACTAGCCTTGCGATACCTCTTATTAAGAGTGGAGATGTTAACAAGTAATTTTAATTATAGAACCATCATGATTAACCCATTATTTGCAAATTTGTTTAGTAGCATGGTGGAATGCAAAATCAACCAGTGGGTAGAAGAAAAAGGTAAGAGACCAAAAGGGAAAGTAGGGTTCAAACCTAAGTATTCAATAATAGATCATGGTATCACTTTGAGGCACATCATTGAGTTTTTTTGGAATGATAAATAGGAAGCTTATTTCTATTTTGTTGACTTCAAGAAGGATTTTGACACAATTCCTACATACAAGCTATGGGATAGAATGAAGGATCTTGGTATTCTAGTGCATCACAGAGAAATTGTTTATAGACTTTATGAAAAGGTACAAGTCAAAATTAGAACCCAAACTGGTATCTTTGAAAGTTACACAAGTTATATTGGGGTTAAAAAAGGATTCCCATTATCACCTACTTTATTTGGCCTATATATTGACAAACTTGAGGAATGGTTCAATATGAAAATTGAAGATGATGTTTGCCTAAGATAGTATGTTGTAAGACTTCTCCTTTATGTCGATGATCTTATCTTGATTTCTAGGTCAGATCAAGGCCTTCAAAAACATTTATGTATGCTTGAACACTTTTGTTAAGAATTGGGGATGCAAGTTAACACTAGTAAGACAAAGATTATAAACTTCTCCAATAGAAAGAAAAGAAATCAGTATGATTTCTATTTTTATGGAATAATTTTAGAGGAAGTAATAGAGTATACATATCTTAGGTTTGAATTTAATAACAAGTTCAGTTGGGAGATTTGTAGTAAAAAGATAACTTTAGGGGGTTGGAGAGACTTTTATGCTTTCAAAAACAAATGCAGAGAGATGGAATTATGGGATTGGAAAACTATGTAGAATTTTTTGGGCTTTTAGTAACTCCAGTGGTGCTTTATGTATGTGATGTTTGGGCTAGCAACATTTCAAACTCAAGGTGGAAAAAATTTGAGAGGATTCAAAAAAACATATGAAATTCTTCTAGCTGAAATGGGGGTTATACCTCTAGAATCTATTTTTATGGTTCGTCTCATAACATATTTAAAAAGGATTGAAAAAATGGAAGGTAGTAGATGGCCTAAGGTTTTCCTCCATGAATTTATTGAGAAAGAAAGAATTCATGGATGAATCAAAAGAAAAAATGAATTTAAAAATGTAACATTTACTTGAATGCATGTCGTAATTTAATAGCCAAGAGATAAAAAAAATTGTTAACGATAAATTCCACCAAGTTATGTGGGAAAATCCATGAAAGAGAAAAAAGAGATATTATCTAGAGGGATTTAACTCTACATGTGATCATCAACAAAAGGCTTTTATTGTGGCTATCATCCCGTGGAAAGAAAATATCTTCATAGCTCAATTAAGAACAAATTCACATCATCTTCGATGTGAAACAAGAAGTTGGAAAACACCTAAAGAGACATGGGAAGAGAAAATATGTGTCTTTTGCACATATGGTGTAGTGGAGTTAGAGAAACATTTCATGTTGGAGTGTAATGCTTATAATGATATTAGGGCCTAGTTTTCTAGCATGGTTGCCACTACATCCTGTCAAGATATTTTTAGTGAGAATATGGTGTAAAAAAGGGGGAGATGATTAGCAGACTCACGAATAGGATATTTTAATGCAAGAAATATATTTAGCAATATTTTTTGTCCCATAGCCTATTTTTGATAGCCTCATGGGCATTATAATATTCTTCTTCTTCTTGTTCTATATAAAATTTTCATTACTACAGCAGTAGGACTTTCCTGTAAGAGTGAACAAAGCCATTTCTGACACTTGTAGGCAATATACATGGATAAAAATTAATATGTTGTACAATGCATTGATTGAATAGATCAATAGCTTCAAATAATCTGACCTGTCATTCCTCAACATAATTTTGTGGAGGTGTTATCCTTTGAAGAAGCCCTTGCTGGAAAGTGTCAAATTCCGACGGGTTTTTTCGTTGGCTAATTTTTCCGGCTAGTGTTCATCATTAAATTTGTGTACTTTATGATTTGTGCATGCTTTAGTTGGTTTTATGTGGCTGGGCATTGACCTGTCCCTTTCAAATGTTATTGATCCCCATATTTTTTGTATACCATGTGTTCAAGAAAATGTATATTAAAGTCTGCATAAACGATTCCTCGTGTGCCTTTTTCAATATTTTTTTGACGGAAATGTCTCTTTTTCAACCAACACATTTTTAGTATTTTTTTAAATTCATATCTGTAACTGTAGAAAAAAAAAAGAAAAGACAAAATAATTGTTAATCCATTGTACATGTAGTAATTATATAACTATGTTCATCCATGTACAAGATTGATTCTTGGTAAGTGCATGAAGTTGGTGGACAATTCCGTGGACATAAAAACCCAAAATAAAGGAACCACGATCGCAGTTTTAAAATCACGATTGCAGTTCCTGAATTCTAGGTTCAGTAATTACCGAACCTAAAACCGCGATCGCGGTTTAGAACTACGAGTGCAATTATAAACCGCGATCGCGGAACTCTGAGACAAAATTTAGCAGTCCTGCGACTCCTTATTTTCCTCATTTGTCATTTCAAACTACGATTTTTCCTAAATATTTTTCACTCACGCTTTCAATACCACCTCAAAAATTGCTCATCGGACTTTTGGATAGTGATAGATTCAACCATGCCGCCAAGACAAGGAGGTAAGTCCCCGATTGTAATCATTTTTTTTTCATTTTAGGTTTTTTTTTTGCATTTTAGGTTTTTTTTTGCATTTTCATGGGTTTTTTGAAATGTTTGTTTATGTATACAATTTTCTTGTTTTATCAGTTGGTCGGCAAGCTCGAAATCGTGCAAACTGTCAAAACATTCCTCAAAACCCACCGAACATTCCTCAAAACCCTCTTCCAAACATAGATCCACCTCCTGTGGCTCCTTCTGTCCCCACTGAGCCAGCAGGAACGCAAGATAATATCATTGGAAGAATCTGAGAAAATAAAATTGTCATTGAGAACCTAATTCAAACTATAAGACAAAATCATGCTACAAATCCATCCCGCATGACTTTGGCCAATACATTGCAAACATTGATCGGTGAAGTCGAGTCTACAACCAACCAAATACATAGATGGAACACCTTTAGAAGTGACTATAGGCAGTGGTATGCGGATAAACTATCCCATGCGACCATCAAAGCCAAAAAAAAATGGAAAAGACCTCATTTGTGCATTATTTACCGACCCTCGAACCAATGTCCCCCCTGCAGTTACTTGCAAACGGTTCCCAATCCATTGGTGCCATGATGACAGAATCAAAAAAAAATTTTGGGACCAATGGTGGATGGTTTTTTATTATCCACCATGCAACAACAATGAGGTTCCTCTTTATTTTTTGAAGAAATTATATTGTGAGTTCATGCTCAATGAGGTCCCGAATTATTTTGACTTTTCTGAATTTTTTGGTCAAGGAGGTGGCTCTACACAGAGCAGACCTGGTGCACGTGTAGGTCGGCCTAGGATCCCCCATGACTCAAAACCCCCACTGCCTTTAGTTATCCCTCCTACAGTGAAGGAGGTTGTGG
>JAHRHJ020002882.1:0-10157 GCA_019776745.2 Taxus chinensis | reverse complement strand
CAATAATTAAAAGAGTCACAACCATGGCAAGCGCAAGGCGAAAAGGCATGCCGACGTGTGGAACTGACACGGAAAGGGAGCGCGGGACTGGAGTACATGTCAAGGTAGCAATTCGCATCACCAGGCCAACTCGACAGGGCAATAGTCAGGCGCACGTGGGGTCTTTCACAAGGGGGCACAGCCACTCAAGGTCCAAGCCAGTAGAGATGGGGAAGAAATGGGAAAAGAGGGGGAAGCCAACGTCGCGCACACTAGTCTACTTTATCGATGACATAGCATATATGCCTTGTACAGATAAAAATGGGTGGAGAAATGGTGGTAATATGCTAAAATAGACGAGGGGAGTGCACGTATATCCCAGATTGGGCAGACACGAGTGGGAGAACTAAAAACCGAGTCTAGACAGTTTAGGCATCGTAGTGGGTCTACGAAAAAGGGGACCTAAACGAATACGGCGGGGCGTCGACAGTGCCTGACAGCACGACAGGGACTGACGGTATGTCCACGGATTAGCAACAGCGATATAGTACGGCAGACGAGATGGGTGGGGAGGGCGGCAAATCCCGTACAGACCGACATCACCCAATCAGCCGGTGAGACAAAAGCTACGAAGTAGGATAAGTTGATAGACTGAATGTAATGGAGAGCGGGGATAGACGTGCCCATGAAGTCTTGGGTGCCCCATGAACCCGGAGCTTGGCCATGCGACGAGGACAGAGGGTAGCGAGCAGTCCAGGACGCGGCAGAAGAGTTTCATCAATCCGTCTAGATTGAATACACTTCAGGATAAGTGAAAATAAAATAAATATCTTACCTTTCAAATTTTTCTTACATAGTTTACATTTACAAAAGCATGACAACATTTGTATCTTTTGTAAATTATTGTAGCGGTTTTCTAAACTCATATTTTAATAAAATATTCAAATTTTATTGAATCAAAGGGAATGGGAATTTACATATCCTCACTCTGAGTAGGTCCAAAACCATATAGAATGTTCAAGATCATATAAACATTCCTAGTAGATTTGTACGTTTCCAAACTAAGGAATTTTCTAATTATAGTCTCAATGAAAAAGCATATTTAGGTTCAATACTCCTAGTTTATCTAGTTTGTACACCCATATCTCTCATGTTTCACTCTGTATATCTAAGTACATCTCCCCCATTGTGTTTTTGACCTTATAACATATCATTATCACTAGTTGTAAGTATTAATGTGATATTATGATGTTACATGATTAATGTTAAAAATTAATTAATTATAATAACCCCCATAACAAACCTTACATGCATTTTATTTTTTGTTCATATCCATAAAATTATAACACAAATAAAGGGTGACAAGGTGTAAAAGACTCCTTCCAATTGTATTAAGAGATGAAATAATTCTCTTAAAGCACCTTATATTTTATCTTGCATGTTACGTGGAATATTGAGTACTTTTTTCATTTTGGTCAATTCATCCTGCATCTATTTTACCACATCCTCTTACACTTTATTACTAGACTTCACTAATCATATGGGTTTACCTTTAGCAATGAATCCATCAATATGTCTTTTTCCTTAAGATCTTGATATCTTTTCTCCTCCGAGGATCATAATACTCTTCTCAATGTTGACTTACACTCATGACTCCAATTAACATCTGGAAACCATTTTTGGCTTCTTTCCTTTTTGTAAAATTCTAAAATATATTTGGAGGATCAAGGATCACCTTATTTGTTGAGCCAATTGTTAGTTCCTCATTCTTGAGATCCACTGAAGCAATGTTATCACGTTGTTTAGAAGAATATTGGTATGCAAATTTGGATACAATACTTCCTATTGAGGAGCTCAAAAGAGTGGAAAAATGAAGATGAAATTAAGGCACTTGCACATTTCATTGGAGAGATTCCTCGGAATATAAATTATAGGTGCCCAATTTACGAATGGCATAACTTATGGAATTTTGGGAAATGAACGTGATACAAAATATGTCCATAAGCCATATCCCTTCCTTTTTTTTATGTGGAATATTACGTGCCCTATATGTTTTCAATATCATTTGGGTTTCTTGTACACTAATTTCACTCTGGGTAATGGTCATGGTGGGAGGAGAAGTGGACATGATGGAAAGTGGCATGGACGTAGAAGGTGTGGAATAATATGGAGGGAAAGTGATAATCCAAAAGTCACTAGTTTTGGGGAGGAAATTGTGGATGGTAATTTGGAAGGTGAAATTATCGCTACAAAAATTTCATGAAACATATTATCCACAAAAGAGTCTTCTAAAACATTAGAGTCTTATTTAATTATAATATCAAAGTTAACAATTTTTATACAGCAAGAAGGTAGCCCTTTACAAAAATAATTTGGAAAATGTTATATAATGATTAGATGCCTTGTAATTAAATATTGAATGTTGGATGACATGCCATAATACAAGATCATGCCCTTCCTCTCCACTCTAGAAGATTCTTCTCCATCTTTTTTTCTATTTTATTGATCTTTCCTTATGAGATTCCGTAATGTATAAAAAGATACATTTGTAATCACTATTTTCTTTCAAAATAGTTTGGGTAAGGTCCGTCAAAAGAATCCCTTATAAATTATCAAAAAGACAACACACCATCATAAGTTATATTGGTTTCCATTGGTATTATCTTGAAGAGAGATTTTTTGTTCATTAAATTTATATTATTTCTAAACATCATCTCCAGAAACTAAAAAAAAAGATATTTTCTTAAAAGAGAGAAAATAAGCAGTATTCTATATTGTCTTTAGAAAGACAAAAATGATAATCTTTGGGGAGACAAAGTAAAATATTGTGTCTAGATAGAATTGTTTGAGAATAATAGACTTGTTTTGAGGTCCAATATTTGTGACAATATTTAACTTTTTTTTATATCACATTGAGACAATTTGATCAAGTATTATCTCAAAAGGTTCACACCCCCCACCCCTTGTAGTAGTTCCACATGTAAAATTTGACATGAAGACTTGTTGCCTTACTTCAAAATTATGAGTCTAGTTTGACAAGCAGCTCGTAAGAGTATTGTTCATTAACCACTAAGTAGACCTATTCAAAAGCCAATGGAATTTCTACAAATTTTTGAATGAAAGAAATACAACTCTCGTTAAGGTTTCTAAAACCTGTTAAGTGAGAAGCTCTTCAAAGAAGTTGTAGTTAATATGATCAGGAAAGAAAAGGCTATAATTTTCATATTAGTTACAAATGCAGTCCACAATACATACTACTAAAGTACATCTAGGGAGAGAGGGATTAGTATAATTCATTTCACAGGTTATGTATTTCAACATCTAAATGAAACTCAATAGAAATAATTCAAGCAAGTTTGATTAGTCACGTAAATTGTTCAAGTCTATTCTAACTTGTAAGTTTCATGGAGCAATGAATTCAAATATATTTCATAAAACAAGTAATTATTAACATAATAGATTTAATGTGCACTTCCAATAGTAATATCTCACATATTGTAACAGCATGTAAGTACCCTGAATTAGGTTAATAATAAATGTAGTCTCCTACGAGGTTTATTATCAAATATCGCTTGCCCTCTCCTGTCACGTTTATTATCCTTGGGATAGATCAAATGAGTATTCTATTCTCCAACTACTAAAGCTATATATCAGCGAGTTAATCATAGCATGCTTTTTATGTCTCCGCAATGTCTATCATGTAGTTTTTGGCATGTTTTTTGAATAGTCTCTTCATACTCAACTCATGTTCAATGGAAATTAGTTTCGACACGATAATCAAGAGTTAAAATCTAATACATAGTTTCATAAATTGTTAGGTATATCCGTAAAGTTGGTAGGAATATCCTAGAACTTGAAAGCCCGTTATCTCAAGACCATTCGATTTAGATTTTAAGCGATAGTCATTATACCGCAAGATAAGGATGTAACATTACACTTCGAATGTGGAGATGGAATGACAGGTGTTGTATAGACTCTAGTCTACGATATAGGAGGTATTCAACCTCTTAATGCATTCTACAATGGAATTTTGAAGGTTAGATTAAGCATTGCAGGTGTCAAATGTAGGAATGTAAAAGAATCTCCATGTTAGGAAAATGGACCATTTTTCGTTCACAAGCATTGCAGGTGTCAAATGTAGGTATACAAAGAATGCATGTATTATCAGTGGAATTTTTTGCTCAATAAGCATTGCAGGTGTCAAATGTAGATTTGGATACTAATGGCCCTAGGTAATTGGAAAGATATATATGCGAACAATGGGATTTATGGGTATTGGATAAGTATTATTCCCTTAACAATCACATTGGACCACTGATAAACGTGTTCCATAATCGGGTAGTAATGGGTTCTTATGTAAAATTTTCTCTCATGGTTGACGCCAAGAGGCTTAGTGATAAATCAATTACATTGTGAGGTAATGGCCCTGGTCAATAGAATTGGGGATTCATAAGAAAGTTCAATACAATCTTCATGGTTGACGCCAAAAAGTTTATATAACCAAGAGTAAGATGGAGAGGTGAGTGTAGTATCAAGAAGTCATAACTTTTTTTTTTTTTTACGTATTTAGGCATTTTTCCATCCATTTTTTTATCATATTCAAATTCAGGGAGTGTATAGTGACCATCAATTGTAATTTTATGGATATCCCTATGAGTGATGAATGTGATGTATTGTGGAACATAATCCATTAAAAATTATAATCACATTATACATTTTGATAGAATTAGTGGTTATTCTAAATGAGGTGGCATGATTATTATGATCGTGGTAGGGGCTCATCTACTAAAGTAGATTTTTTCCATCATGTATCCTTTTGAACCATTTTTATTTAGTGTTAAAGGCCATAAATGTGAGAGATGTTGTAGCTTATGGTACATACCAATAGTGCATTAATTATAACTAGTACCGTCATGTATGAGGAAACTCTCATAATATGAGTTAATTGAGGAAATGAGGAACATGTGATTCTCAGGTATAGCTGGTATTGGTGTTGTTTCTTTAGCTAAATCAATAGTTTCTATATCGTCATATTTATGAATTCAATGAATATTTTCATGTAATAGTGTACATAAATTAGTTTCATGGCCTATAATGTGATGTAAATAAAAAATTGGTCGACCTTTAGACTTATAAATCTAAGCCTTGGGATGATATCATATAGATGGTTATGATATAATTTTCTTATCAATTTCAATTGGTGATTAATCTCATGGTTGTGATTTTATCGTCATGCATTTTTATGACCTTTTTGAGTGTGAACCATCAGCTTGAAATATTAGTGTGTAAATTGTAATAGGTTCTTGAGTATGATTAGACATATCTAATGGATTACAAGTCAAAAGAGTTTAGTGATGTATGAATTATATATCATGTATATTCAACGATGTATCATAGGTAGGTATATGAATCATCATAGAAGTATATCTTGATTTAGGTGTATATGTTAGTGTGTCAAGGCTGGGAGGAGTGTGTTGCACCTTAACCTAAATAGTAATGGAACAAGATGAAATTATATTATTATTTTATTTAATAGCATCAACCCATTACACCTTAAAGGATTTAAAACTAAGAGCATGAACTAGGTTGTGGTTATAATAATATTTATTTATTCAATATGATGGTTGAAATGGAATGGTATTGTTTACATAGAATTGATAAACATGATTATAAACATCGTATGTTCTTTCTTGGCATATGTCAAGCTGTAATTTTAAATATGAATCATATTTTTCAAGTTGGTAGGAATGGGTGAAGAATATTTCTATGGATTTCTTATACTAAATAATGTATTATTATGGTAATGAGAAAAAGCATTCACTAGCTAGTGAAATTAAGTATCACAAAAAAATATATAACAATAGTTATTCATTGTCCCATTTTTGTTTTAAGTCTTATTCAAGGCATTATAATTGAAAAACGTGGCAGTGTTTGGCCCAAAAATATTTATACTAAATTTTCAGTAACCTTCAAGGTTAAGCATGAAGTATATGGTTTTAAGGGAATGAATGATTAATTTATTATTCTATTCATTTGTGATTGGTGTAATATAGTGATAAGTAAGGTCTAGGTAAGCATCTACTAAGTCAAATATTTATTGTTTAGAAATTATTTATTTCCTTATGAAATTATCCATAATTCTCATCACGTGAAATATTAGGAGTGGAAGGAAAGTGTTAAGTATGGATAATAACCCTTTTAAATTGACTAGAATATTAAGCAATGTGTGGATTTTCTAAGATCATGGTTTCCATTACTTTAAGGATCCATTTAAAGTTTTATCATGGTTATTTTGTGTAGGACCCGAAAGAAAAATAGATTTGAATCAACAATGTTTATTTCACTAAATCTAGACTTATTCAAATCCAAGAAGCCAAAAATTATAGGCAATATTGGAATCCAATATTAATATTTTTAGATTCCAAAAATGTTAAATATTGGAATTATCTGTTCTCCAAAACAACACACATTGGAATCGAAAATCGCATATATTGGAATCCAAAATCACATATTTTAGAATTGAAAGCTACATATATTGGAATCCAAAATCGCATATATTGGAATGCAAAAATTAAAATATTGGAATAAAATAATTACAATATTGATACCTAATATACCTCCTTCCAGAGTCCAATATAGTAGAATGGATTAAATTAATGAATATGGGAAATATCACATTATGATTTTAGGGAAGCCAACAATGATTTGCAAAACAATAAACATTACATGATTCTATTTTATATGGGATAGCAACTGCTAGGCTTAATTTTTACTTTGGAATAAGGTTTTTATAAATTTTAAAATGTCATTAAGATTAAAATATGTAGATTTGGAAAAATCTTTTTATGATTTCAGGGAAGAAAACATTGATCTACAAAACAATAAACAAAAGATTTTTTCTATTTTATACATGCTAACGAATGTAAGGCTTAATTTTTTCTTTGGAATAAGGTTCTTATCATTTTCAAAATTTCTTTAAGATTAAACTATGCAGATCTAGATAAAAATGTTTTATGATTTCACGGAAGCCAACAATGATATGGAAAAAATAAACAGAACATGTTTCTATTTTATATGTGCTAGCAGACGCTAGGCTTAATTTTTTCTTTGGAATCAAGATTTTATAATTTTCTAAATGTATTTAAGACTAAACTATGTAGATTTGGGAAATATTGTTTTATGAGTTTAGGGAAGCAAATATCGATCTACAAAACAATAAACAAAACATGTTTCTATTTTATATGGGCTCGTGACTGCTAGGCTTAATTTTTTCTTTGGAATAAGTTTCTTATCATCTTTAAAATGTATTTAAGATTAAACTTTGAAAATATGGGAAAAATTATTTTATGATTTTAGAGAAGCCAACATTGATATGTAAAACTATAAAGAAAACACGTTTCTGTTTTATACGAGGTACTGGTTGCTAGGATTATTTTTTTCTTTGGAATAAGTTTCTTATCAATTTTAAAATATCATTAAGATTAACATCTACAGATCTGGGAAAAATCATTTTATGATTTCATTGAATCTAAAATAGATTTGTAAAACAATAAACATAACATGTTTATTTTTTTATATGAGCTAGTGGCCATTAGGAATAATTTTTTCTTTAGAATAAGGTTCTTATCATTTTCAATATGTCTTTAATATTAAACTATGTAGATTTGGGAAAAATTGTTTTATGATTTTAGATAAGCCAACATCAATCTACAAAACAATAAACAATACATGTTTCTATTTTATACTTGCTAGCATCTGCTAAGCTTAATTTTTACTTAAGAATAATGTTCTTATCAGCTTAAAAATTTCATTAAGATTTAACTCTGCATATCTAGGAAAAATTGTTTTAAGATTTTAGGGAAGCCAACATCATTCTGTAAAATAATAATCAGAACATGTTTTTGTTTTATATGGGCTAGCATCTACTACACTTAATTTTTTCTTTGGAATATGGTTCTTATCATTTTAAAAATGTCTTTAACATTATACTATGCAAATATGGGAAAAAAAAATTTATGATTTCAGAGAAGCCAACATCGATTTGTAAAATAATAAACATAACATGTTTATGTGTTGTACGAGGTAGCATCTTCCAGGCTTGATTTTTACTTTGGAATAAGGTTCTTATCATTTTCAAAATGTCTTTAAGATTAAAAAATGTAAATATGAGAAATTTGTTTTATGATTATAGGGAATCCAACATTGATATGAAAAATAATAACGGTTCATGTTTTTGTTTTATCGGTTCATGTTTTTGTTTTATACATTGTAACGACCACTAGGCTTAATTTTTTCTTTGGAATAAGGTTCATATCAGATTTAAAATGCCTTTAAGATTAAATTATGCAGATCCAAGAAAAGTTGTTTTATGATTTCAGGGAAGCCAACATCGATCTACAAAACAATAAACACAACATGTTTCTATTTTATATGGGCTAGTAACCGCTATGATTTATTTTTGCTTTGGAATAAGGTTCTTATAAATTTTAAAATGTCATTAAGATTAATATATGCATATTTGGGACAAATCGTGTTATGATTTTAGGGAATCCAACATGGATCTGTAAAAACAATAAACATAACATGTTTCTGTTTTTTATGGGATAGTGGATGGTAGGCTTATTTTTTTCTTTGGAATTAGGTTCTCATAATTTTCAAAATGTCTTAAGATTAAACTATGCAGAATTTGGAAAAATAATTTTATGATTCTTGGGAAGCCAACCTCGATTTGCAAAAATAATAAACAATACATGTTTCTATTTTATACATGCTAGTGGCTGCTAGGCTTAATTTTTAATTTGGAATAAGGTTCTTATCATATTTAAAATGTATTTAAGATGTAACTATACATATATGGAAAAAATCATTTTTTTATTAGTCCATGATCCATGATTGTCTCCTCTCCCTTAGAAATAACTTTTTTTGTTTCAAAAAATTGAATTGAAAAAAATAATAATTATGCACTACTAATCTTTATGAACTTTAAGGTGGTTATTCAATTCCATATAAATTCACAATAAATTGTTGAATTTGAAAGAAAAAAATATAATTCAAACACCAATAGAGTGTTTGAAGGTTTTTCAGAAATATACACATGTTCTTTTGCTTTCTTGCATGTTTCAACCATGTACATAATTCAATGTAGATTAATGAATCGGTCTTATATATTCCATAAAATATCAAACATGTTGGGGTTTTAAGAGTAATTTATTCTTTGACTCTGTATGACATGAATCTTGCATCATTGATAGAAAGTATATTTTTTTCACCATAAACATTACCAAAAAGTGTCTAGTATTTATTGACTCATATTTATTTCCATCTTACATTTTTCACATCCCCAAATGAAATTGAAGTGGGTGTCTGATAGCTAACCAAATATTTTAGCAAACATGTACTTCACCATATTTGAATCCATAAATGTAGACCATAAGGCAATGTCCAAATATTCTAATGCAGTTCTTATCACTTCATCATTAAATGACCATTCAAAGTATTTAGTATTCCCAACTCTATAATTTGGAACCATATTAGAAGGTATTTTGTCACTAATACCAATAATTCCAAACAACAAAATCTCACCTCCAAAAACTATTAATTTCTGAGGCTTCCTAATTGAATCTATAAAAATAGCTCAAAATTAATTTATTCTTACAAATTTGATAAAAAAAACAAGTCAAAATATTGGTTTGATAATATATTATTTTTCTAATTCACATAAACAACTTATAAATCTATAATCTCAACGTAAACAGAGTGAAGATATATATACAACCAACTCATAATTTGTAATCTCAATAGATAAAATAAATAGTAACCATATCAATGTATCTTATTTATAATATTTAACAATATCATTAGAAAAACATTTTGAAATAAATAATAGCTATATAGTTTTTACTTGCTCAAATGTTTTGATACCCTCTATAACACTCAAACCTAGAGACATTCTCATTGATATCTTTTAGTACAAATAATTTATCAACCACATATTTTTGACACAATTTTCTCCACTTATTTTCCTCCCCACCATAAAATTTTTTGGAGGGTTTTCCTTTGTACCTATTGTGATACACAATCTGTCTCTAAAGATAAAAATAATATCCTCTCTAATACAAACCTTTTATATCTCTTACTAAAATTTTATCTTGTATAGTGCAATATTATTTTCCCAAACA
>JAHRHJ020002881.1:0-10157 GCA_019776745.2 Taxus chinensis | reverse complement strand
GGGGTGAAGGTGAGAACATGGGCATTTTAAGCTTCTGTAAGCACTTCGGGTATATGGTGGAGGCATCAGGATCGGTCATTTGCATTTGAGTAGAATAAGGGGTACTCAAACGTTCCCATAGGACCTCATCTATCTTCTGTGGAATGACAGTCTCTCAGGTGTGAATTGTAAATTTTGTACGGAAGAAAGGTGGGTTGTGATTCCAGTCCACTGTGGGTGTGATACAGGGGTAGATGAGGCACTGTATCAATAGATGCATTAAGAGGTCAACCGGTTGTTGAAAAGATTTAGGCGATGAAGGACTAATAGGTAGGAGGGCATGTTTGAGAGGATCTGTCATGTTTAAAGAATGTGGTGATGTCGGTGTCAAGAGATTTCTCGTCTAAGGATGTCAAAAGGAGTGGCGAGCCTTCCTCTTGTGTAGCAAGAGTGGTAGAAGGAGACGTTTGGGAAATAGATAAATTAGATAACATCCGCTCACAGTCTTGTAGGGATGTGGTGTAAGAAGACTCATTTGATGAGAAGGGAAGTCTGGGCAGTTAACTCTTTTATGGGTAAAGGAATGATTTCGCTTTGGCTTGATGGTGAGTGAAGGAGGTTCGGACTCCTGTGTTAGTGAAGAGGCTTGATTCAAAATTTTTCGATAGAGGCTTTTGGCTGGGAGTCGAAGACTGCATGGATCTCATGAACACTCTCCTCGGCTAAGATATCTTGGTTTACGTTACTGTTGGAAGAGTGATTTGGGAATGGTTTGTTGAATATTTTCAAATTTCGGTTAGCAGGGGCGTTAGGATTATCGAGGGCTATATCCCCTGCATCAACCATTTCCTGCACTATGTTTTTCAACATCTTGCAGTTTTCATGACTATGTCCCTTCACGCGGTGGAAGTTACAGAAGTCATTTTCTTTGTACCAGGAAGGTATGACGTGAGTGGAATCAAACCCGGATGAGGTTTAACAGGAGGTAAGGTAATGGCTCCTGCTTTGAGCAATTTTTCCAATATCACACCATATGTTTCTCCCAAGGGAGTGTAGTTGATGGGCTCTGGACTTTATACTTATAGGTGGTTTTTGGCGGGGTATTAGACGGTGGTTGGGATTTGACCATCACCGCGTGGACGACTCCTTTTGATTTTGAAGAAGTGGACACGTGAGGAGTGGTGGTGTTTGGTTTGTTGGTGGAATCTTGGAGTTCGGAAAGTGGAGTTTTTGTTGCGCAACCGCAATTTCTCTTCCTCTAAGGCTCGAATTTCTAGTTTTCGAGCCATAGTAAAGGCCTCGTCAAATGTACGGAAAGTTTGAATTTGGAGGGTAGGGGAGATGTGCTTAGCGCAGGCCCGCGTAAATAGTTCGATAAGTTCGGTTTGAGGCAAGGCATACGTAAGTTGGTTGATAAGGCCCCGCCATCGTCCAACGAAATCTGTGATAGATTCGTCTTCAAATTGTCGGATGGCATAGAGGTCGGTGATAGATACTTTCTTGGCAATGTTAATGGAGAAATGATCCAAGAAAGATTGGGCTAGTTGGTTAAAAGAGAAGATTGAGTGCTGGGTTAAAGCACTGTACCACTCCAAGGCAGGTCCTGATAAGGACATGGGAAAGGTGCGGAGTAACAAGGCATCATCATGGGCAATCAAATAACAAGCATGTCTAAATGATCGCAAGTGTTGTTGAGGATCCTCTTTACTGTTAAAATGAGTAAATTTTGGCAACTCCCATTGAGGAGGATATGAATGAAGGGGGACAGAAGGGTGAATGGGCTCCCGACAAACTTGCTCGTATGTCAAGGCGCTACGACTTCCTGAAACAGAAGCCTCCAGATTTTGCATTTTGTCCATCATTTGTTTAATTAAATCAGTAGTTGGATGACATGATGGTGTGGTTGTGGTAAACGGAGGAAAATTGGGCCAAGGACCACCGCTAGACAATGATGGGGTTAAGTGTTGATAAGGTATGGAGGATGAATATGTTGAGGCGACCGAATAGGGATGTCCTATATAAGATGTTGAGGTCACTGGATATGTATGGGAATGAAAAGGTAGGCGGAGCTTGAGAAGGAAAGCTCATGTGGATAGGTGGCAGAGAGCAAGTCATGAATGGAGCAGTCTGCAAGAGAGATGAGGTAGGAGTAGTCAACGGTAATGATATGTGGGGTCCAAGATTAACCAAAGGAAATCTAATCGGGGTCGTATGAACCTCTGAAGCCGTCGGATTGGGAGACGGGGCTAGAGATGCAGGAAGCAAGGTAGTGTTATCAGGCGGAGTGGGAGCTAAATGAGCAGCTATACTGATAGGCATGCCAACAAGGAGCTGACCATCAGGCGTACGGTCAGGGGCATGAGACAAATAGTATTGTACAGTGCTAGGATTAGCATCCAGAAATTTGGCAAAGTCCTTATCTCCCACAGGAATTTTAGGAACCTCACTGGTATCCGTAGGATTCCCCACAGAATGTGAAGGGGGTGATTCAGGAAAAGAAACAGAGCAAGCATGTGAAACCATGGCGGCGGCTTGCTTTCGAGTGATAACAACCATGGACAGGAGTTCACAGTAGGGTTTCAATCTATCAGGAACAGAAACAACCTCAGACTGGTGAAATTGGTAGGTTGCTGGTTTGTCAGGAATTGGAAAAGACAGTAACCGATATCGGTCTAGTAACCGATGTCGGTTACACTATAGCCGACGTCGGTCAAGGTAACCGATGTCGGTGTAAGAAGTCTGGGCTAAGAAGATATAAAAGGCTGCTAATTTGATTTTTAACAACGTTTAGTATATTGTATCAATTATTGATCACAGAAGACAGTGTATAACAGAGAAAACAGAACTGAAAAACAAGCAAGATGCACACGCAAATCCAGAGACTAACCCTAGGGTTAATTTTAATTATCGTGGGCTTATGCCTTTAGACGTAGAATGATGTCAGAATCCTAAACAAAAGACTTAGAGGAAATGTCAAGTTTGTTTTGGCTTATAAGGTTACCTCAATCGGGTGGAGGAATACCGCGGAAAAGGGGGGTTGTTTGAGCTGTTGTGTTAATTGTGAAGTGATTCGGTATGTGTTGTGCAGTGAAAGTAAGATTAATTTCCTATCAATACCGTGGATATCACCCCCACGTGTACGACTTGTTACTTAATCTATGTTCACTAGAATTGAAAACAACAAGCAGGAATGCAATGCACGTGTTTTAAACCCAAATCGAAAATTATATTCGATGAAGCAAGAGAGATGACTTTCACTAATGCGAAACTAGGAAAGCAAGACAAATTCTTTACGAAATATATAACAAAAGTAGCAGCAACAGCAAGTATGCTTCCTAAAATGAAAATAAGCAAGAGAAACAGAAACCCAAAATGGGTCCCACCGGGCGTGCCAAAATGTTTCGCTCGGAATGTTTCGGCTTCTGGAATAGAGTTGCTTCTATCCTTTCATTCCTTTTAGAAACAGATAAGGTTAGGGGCTAGGAGGAATACCTGTTGAATGTCGAGATGGTGTGCGTGTACCGTAGAGAAAGATCAGGCTGACTGCGAAGAACTCCTTTTTGTCTTGGAAGGACTACCTGCAAATAAGAACACAAGACCACAAGATTTTGATTAGACAATAAATGAGGAAACTGCCTTGGGCCCAGGAAATATAAAACTTCCTTTCGAAGGTGGTCAGTTCCCCTGCTAATATGAATTAACACAAAAGACTGTAAAATATCAATTAAATTGTTTCGTTAAACTGGGTAGGGGAAAGGCTGGTTTTCTGGTTTTGATCAGAGGAACCGATGCCGGTTACTGATAACCGATGCCGGTTACTGATAACCGATACCGGTGGGTTCTAGGATCTTCTTGGTAGCTATGGTGTTTGTAAGGCTGGTTTATGGATGATATTAGGAAATGGGATGATGAGAGGTAGCAAAGAATGACAGTTAGATGCAATGGCACGTTGGGTAGTGGATTCAGAGACGGATTTGGAGGACTGAGATTCAAAGAGCATAAGAAATGTTATAACAGAGGACATGCAAGATGTGACTTACTGGTTTTGACAAAGATGCAAGTTGATCTCCTTTGCTGTAAACACTTCTGGTTTCTTCACTCATCTCTGCTCGGTCAAGTGAAGATCTGGACTCTGTTTCTCGCTCCAATGATCTCTGTTGATCCAGAGAAATCCTTTGACTGATCCCAAAATGAAATTCCGATCCGTTGTTTTGGTTTGGGGAGCCCATTTACAGGGAACCGATGGCGGTTGCGTAACCGACGGCAGTCGAGTAGGAACCGGCATCGGTAAGGAAAAAGTAGGCTATTTTTAGTAAAATATCCCACCTTCCCTGCTTTTCTCCCTAAGAGATCAGTTGCGGGCTTGGTCAAGTGACTAGAAGGTCGGTTTTGGGTGCGAGAAAGGGGTCATTAGTTATGGGTGTGAGTGTGACCAAGTTATGGGTCTTAATTAGGTTAGTTTTAGGGTTAGGGCTAGGTCATGATGAAGTGGCAAAGTGAGGTGGCAGGTAGGGTGATGTGGATTTATCAATTATAAGGTAATTAATAAATAATTGTGTAAGGTTTAGGTGATGAGGTTAGGTTGCGAGATGAGATGCGGGTCACAAGGGGTCGTAAGACACAAATTTGGTGTCTACATAAGATACTATCACTGCCAGTTTCAAATTTAACATAACTAGTGAACAGACAACACCATTGAACTTTCAACATTTAACAAAACCGTAAGGTCAATCATTCATGCATTCAACTAGGAACCTATATCTAGCAATAAACTATTAACCAAAAAGAAGAATTACCAAGTAACCATAGCCAATAAACCTGAGATTCATTTGCATTTCCCCAATGGCATTGGTAAAAGTCCCTTTTAATGTCATTTAAAAATCTGAAGAAGTTCCACTAGCTCAAAGATCTGAGGAACAATAATTTGTTACCCTCATAGGTTATAATTTCCTCGACATAGTTATTCTCACCTTAGTAGACTTTCTGAATGACCAGTGAATCAATAGGTGAAAACCAGCATAGGCTCAATTTTCCATTTTTATTTCCACATAGGTAAATAATTCGACCATTGTTATTTAGGTGACATCTTGAGTTAACTAAGGTTCGAAATGGAGTGTTGGGATCCTTGGATAATCTGAAGGTACATTCAAAGACCATTTCCAACTTTGGTGACTCTGCCACGTCGGCTTAAGTTAGACCGTTTTACAACCTCCACCAAATTACCTGTCCCTCATGCTTATCCATTGAATTTAATAACATAGAAACTCCTTGCCCATGGTTCACCTTTCCATAGGTCCCCTTTTCTTCCTTGTTCAATAGTTAGGTTAGAACTTAGGTTAGGATTTAGGATGATTGGCACCTTAGTCTAACCTCCTTAAGGAGCTAGGTTACTAACTTAGAACATTCTAGCTCTATAGCTTAGGTCTAGGTTAGATTAACACTAATCTAACCCCTAGGTTATAGTTTAGTCCTTAGGTTAATAACCTTAATAATTCCAGTTAGGTCTAACATTTGATATGCTCAGGAAAAGAACCTAGGCATACATTCATTCTCTGAACAGGGTTTACCTGTCATGAAATGGCCTAATGAATATGTATACTGAATTATTACCTGGTCCATGATCAAGACCTTCCTGATATATTACGATATCATGGGAACCAATTCATTTAACATGATCAGCCTGAGTTATACTCCGAAAAGCTTACTCAATGCATTCAGACCTTGCAACCTGCTCAAGGTCTATAATTTTAATTTGGATCACTCGAAAAATTAAAGCATGAGTTGGATCAATGATAACTGTTTCCAAGGCTAGGTCTTAAATGGATAGATTGCCAAATTCATCCGAAGATCAGATTAAACTCAGGTGCGTAAAAATGAAAGAAATAAAAGAGTCCAATCATATCCGACTCAGTCAAAGATCTTTGAATCTGCAAAGAAGATACAATACATATCAAGCATGATTTCTCAATCAAAGGAACACATCCTTTTTACAAAAGAAATCACATATCAACACTTGTATGCTCAGGAGGAAGTAACAACAGTTCAGGGTGTTACATGCTTCCCTCCTAAAAATTCATCATCCCGATGATTACATATTCAATTAACCTTCAGGTCAACCAATTTATTAGTTCACAAATCAATGCGAATTTTCCAACTTGAATAGTTCCAGAAATCAATGTCACAACACATTTTATTCAAATCCTGAATAATGTTTGCCTTCATCTAGCTTTCATAAATACTTAAAAAAATAAGTTCATAAAAGAAATGTTTTTGTCAACAGATTTCATTTTGTTGAAAAAGAGAAGGAAAAGCAATTTTCATCTCTTCCAGATTTTCCCAAGTTGCACTTTCTTCGTTAAACTGGTCCCACTGGACCTTACATTGCTGTATTTCACAATTTCTTAAATGCAATTGGCAAGTTTCCAGAACTCGTGTGGGTTTAACCACGATTATTCCTGGGTCTTGGACCTGCAAGGAATTCCAATTTAAAACATGTGATAGATTTGAAACGTATTTCTTAAGCAAAGAAATATGGAAAACATCATGCATGCGAGATAAAGTAGGTGGTAATGCTAAATGATAAGCTACAGGATTGATTATTTCGACAATTTCGAAAGGTCCCACGAATCGAGGTGATAACTTGGCAGCCTTGCCAAAAGTTATAGAACTCTTTCTGGGTTTAACACAAAGAAAAACCTTCTCACCAAGCTCAAACCTTCGATCAACCCGCTTAAGGTTAGCATAACTCTTCTGTCTATCTGTTGCTTCCTTTAATCATTCACGAATCAGCTTAACTTGCTGTTCCATTTCTGTGAGAATCTCTGGTCCAATTACCACTCTATCCTCAACACTATCCCAGCTAACAGGAGTTCTGCACTTTCTTCCATAAAGTGCTTCAAATGGTGTCATTTTAAGAGATGAGTGATAAGTGTTGTTGTATGCGAATTCAACTAATGGAAGATACTCTTCCCATTTATACTGTTGATCCATGCAATACATTCGCAACATATCCTCTAACACTTGATTTACCCTCTCAATTTGTCCATCCGTTTCTGGATGATATGCAGAACTGAAGTTTAGTTTTGTTCCAAGAGCTGTATTAAGCGTTTGCCAAAACCTTGACGTCATTCTTGGATCCCTGTCAGATATAATCAATTCTGGTACACCATGCAATCTGAAAATTTCGTGTACAATCTTTTGGCCAGCAACTAGGTGAATCATCCTTTAGATTTCCAGCAATGAAATGAGCTACCTTAGTCAGTTTATCTACAACTACTAGGATAACATCATGTTTATTCCTAGACATAGGTAATCCTTGTACAAAATCCATGATTATTACTTTCCATTTGTACTGCGGTATGCTATGAGGATATAATAAGTCCAGCAGGGTGCATATGTTCTACCTTAACCCGCTGACATTCCAAACAATGAGTCACAAAATTTATGAACATCCTTTTTCATACCTTTCCAAAAGTATTGTTGTTTCAGATCAGCAAGCATTTTTGTGATACCCTGGGTGTCCAGAGAAAGGTGAATTATGATATTTGACTAACAAATTCTTTCTCAAATCATTCAACATAGGTATGTATACCCTGTTTTCATAACGCAAGATTCCTTCATTATCAAAATGAAAACCTTTATACCTTTCATCATTAGGTTCTGCAGCAAGCGCTAACTGCTTTTACTTGCTGAAAGTAAGCATCAGATTCTGAGGCACTCTTTACCTCATCCTTAAACTGAGTTCTTAATGTTATAAGAGCAGAAATGTGCCTCCTATGACTTAGAGCATCAGCTACTCTATTCTCCTTCCCTTTGATGTAGCTAATATCAAAATCATATTGAGATAAAAATTCTAACCACCTTCTCTGTCTAGCATTTAGATTAGGCTGAGTGAAAATATATTTCAGCCCTAAGTGATCAGTTTTCAACTCAAAAGGTTTCCCAAGTAAGTAGTGTCTCCAGACTTGAAGTGCATGAACAATGGCATCAAGCTCCAAATCATGAGGGGCATAATTCAGCTCATGTAACTTAAGTTTTCTACTTTCATATGCAATGACTTGATCATTTTGTAGCAAAACACCTCCAAGGCCTTCCCCAGAAGCATCCGTTACAATTGTAAAACTCCCATTAGGGTCTGGTGCAGCTAATATAGGTGCAGAAGTCAACTGACTCTTTCAGACTTTTGAAAGCTAGATTCGCACTTATCATTCCAAATGAATTTCTTATCCTTCTTCTGCAATGAAGTTATTGGTGCAGCTACTTTAGAAAAATCCTTAACAAATTTTCTATAGTAACCAGCAAGACCCATGAAGCTTCTTACTTCGTGCACATTCTTTGGTGTAGGCCACTCAGTTATTGCCACTATTTTTGAAGGATCTACAACAATTCCTTCTTTACTTATGACATGACCCAAATAGTGAACTTCTGTCAAAGAAAGAACATTTGGATAAATTACCATACAACTTTATTTTTCTCAAAAATTCCCAAAACTATCTTCAAATGCTCTTTGTGCTCCTCAACACTTTTAGAATAAATGAGAATATCATCCAAGAATACAATTACAAACTTGTCTAGATATTCTTGAAAAATATTATTCATTAAGTTCATAAAGGCTGCAGGTGCATTAGTTAATCCAAAAGGTAGAACCATGAATTCATAATGTCCGTACCTTGTTCGGAAAGCTGTTTTATGAATATCTTCCTCTCTAATCCTTAACTGATGATAACCAGATCGAAGATCTATCTTAGAATAAACCGCTACTCCACGCATCTGATCAAATAGATCGTCGATCCTTGGAAGTGGATATTTGTTCTTGATTGTTGCTTTGTTCAACATCCAATAATCAATACACAGTCTAAGTGTTCCATCCTTCTTTTTCACAAATATCACAGGCGCACCCCAAGGTGAAACACTTGGTCTAATCAAACCTTTAGTCAAAAGTTCTTGCAACTGTGCCTTAAGCTTGACTAACTCTGTAGTAGTCATCCTATAAGGTGCTTTAGAAATAGGTTCTGTTCCCGGTTTGATTTCAATGGTGAACTCAAATTCCCTTTTGGGTGGTAACCCTGGTAATTCTTCCAGAAAAACATCCCTGAAACTTTGTAACAGTGGAAATTGTTTCATGTTATCACCATCTTCTTCTGAAAATTTAGATATCTTTACTGCATAAAGGGTACATCCTTTATTCTTAGCCTTTTTAAGCTGCATAGCTGACAGTTTTCTAACTAGAAATTTCCCGTTTCACACCTTGAATCTCTGTTGTTTTCAGCCGATCATCTAAACACTTTATGTTCTTTTCATAGCAATCTACCTTTTAGCTTTATGGTCAGCTAACCAATTGACACCTATGACAATGTCATACGATCCCAAAGGTGTAACATAGAGGTCAACTTCCATGGAAAAGTTAGGTAAGTCAAGGACTGCCCCAAAAAGACACATACTCATTGTATGAAAAAAGTTATTACCATACTGTACAGTCTAAGATTTATCCATTTTTCCAGCTTTTCTTTTAAGTTTAGAAGCAAGTTTATTAGAAATAAAACATTCAGTAGCTCCTGTATCAAAAAGAATAGTGACAGGTATGCCAAATAACTTACCCGGAACTTCTATAGGTGTTACTTTCTTTTCAGCTTGCTTGTCTGCTACTGCAGCATGTATCTTATGCTGCTGATTACGATCATCCTTCTTTAAAGGGCACTGATTTGCGTAGTGATCTTTGCCACAATTGTAGCAGCCTCCTACAGGTCCCTTTTTAGGCTCAGAATTGCCTCCAGCCTTATAATTGTCACGTTGTCCTCCATAGGGCTTCTGCCCATTGTTATAATTTTTAGCAAAATTATCCCTTACATTTCTAGTAGGCTTATTTACTACTGCTTTCTTACTATTATCACCTGAAAACTTACTCTTGTTTCCAAACTTTTTCCATGGTCCTTTTCTGCATGCAAGAGAGGTTGAAGAAGGATTTGCAGTCTTCTTTCGCACTTCCTCTTTATGAGCAGAAATAGCCTTTAATTTCTATTCTTGCCTTATGGCCTTTTCAACAACTCCTTCCATAGTGGTTGGACTGTGAACATCGACCTCTCCCCCTATCATGGGATTCAATCCCATGATGAATTTCCGTATTCTTAACTTCTCGTCAGTTTGATACTGCGGTATATACTTGAGGAGTTTTGTAAACC
>JAHRHJ020002880.1:0-10157 GCA_019776745.2 Taxus chinensis | reverse complement strand
AGTTGGCTTAGAAAATACACTGATAGATCCCAAGCAAACATGCATTTCAAAGAACTCTCATTGCTCTGATACCAAATGCGAAATTTGGTTCAGAGTTTCATAATTAAACTCAATCTAAAAATCTTCTGTATTGATTAATTATTCGGGATGAATACGTTACACATATATAGGATTTAGAAATCCTATTTTGAAGATCCTACAAACTCTCCACAAACTCCTCTATACGCGAGTTGTTAAAACAACTCCATGGCAACTCACTATTATTACATTTACAATTTATCTGTACCAACTATAGTATATTATTTTTTTAGATAAGATAAAAAAGGTTTAGTTTTAAACCGGGGACCAAAAAAAACCCCATACAAAGAGGAACAAAGTTTTCAAAGACAAAACTAAAACAAAGCCATGGAGGTAGAGTCAAAAACACTTGACAACAGGACCCAACACAAACAGACCAAACTACAAGAATTTGCAAATTAATATAGAGTTTTTGGCCAAACTATATTATATTATTATAAAATGAGTTTATAACTCATTTTAATAATAATATCACAACTAACAAACTTATTATAATCCATGGAGCACTAATAAGATATTTTCTGTAAAATGTATGTACACAATTGGTTAAGAAAAAATGAAATAATAAAGGCTTAGAATGAGGATAATAAAGTAGGTAATAGGTGTACGATAAACATTAGATTGATGGGATGAGAACCAAAGAGAGGGCTAGCCCAAGTGATAAGTGTTAAACCCAAGCAGGAGATGATAAAAAAATTACGAAAGTATCCAAGGTCGGAAGCAATGGCCATAGAAACCCAAGTGAGAGGGTGATAGATAAATTACGAAAGTATTCAAAGTAGGAAGCAATGGCCATATAAACCCAAGTGAGAGGTGTTAGAGAAATTACCAGAGTATCTAAGGTAGGAAGCAATGGCCATAGAAACCCAAGTGGGAGGAAGAAAACCCAAGTGAGAGAGATAAAGCCAACCGAGAGAGATAAACCGAAGCAGGAGAAGTTAATAGAGAGATATGAAGCATGTCAAGTAAACTGAGTAAATCAATGAGAACTTGTGAAAGATTGATATGCATCTTTGATGATATCAGTCACTTGATGTCGAGTGTGAATCATGAGGTCCTCTTAAGTTATCCTAAATAATGTTGATACGTTGATGAACTTTGGATCCTGTAGTGAAAATAGAATCTTCAATCCATTTAGAGATCTGAGTGAAAATGTCACTACGAATATCATCAAAGGAGGGACTAGGGGGGAAGAATATGTAGGGTGCGATCGAGATGATGGCATGGAAGGTTATTGTCATGATGGAGAAGATCGGGCTTGTTGCTTAAGTGCAGTAGGAGATCGCTCTTCTGCTCTGGCGTTTGCTAGAAATAACTTGACAAGTATTGTCTGTATGTGAGCAGAAATCGTGATGAGAGTAATAGAGTGGTGTAAAAGAAGAATGTTGAATGGCTTTCTTTTGTTGATCTCACGTAACCTCCTCTTCGAGTTTTTTCATATGTCGTTGGCAGGATTTATAATCCATAACATCATGCCCAAGAGCTTCATGCCATGTGCAATATGGTTTAGTCGTAGGTGGAATGGGAGCCATAATGAGAAGAAGAGCTAGAGGTGATCTCGTGGAGGTTAGATAAGAAAAGATAAGATTAAATAAATATATTAATGTCCAATGAATGACCACAAAAGTAGGTCAACGAGACTGCAAACCCAAACAATATACAAAGTGTGAGCGAGGAAAACTCAAAACGAGTCGTAGCAACATGTGGAGAAGTAAAGGGGGAGGAAAAGGAAGAGATGTCACAAGAGGTGTTACCAGAGTAGAGGAGCTAACCAGAGGAGCATGTTGTGGCTTAGGTTTCAGGTCGTTAATCAAAGGAGTTTAGTTCATGAGCTTGTCCTTAGAGTTAAAGTCAGAGCAAGCATCTTTATCATCCATGAGGTCATCTTGTTTGGGCTCAAAATCGATTCCTATCTCGTGAAGAGACAATGATAATGTTGATGCTATGAGTAAGGTTGGATTGGAACGATTCTTAATACCACAAAACTTTCACATTCTTAGCCTAGATGTATCCTACTAAGAAGGGGTCATCTAGGGTATAACCATCATCACAATCAGGTGTAGTAACATTAATGGCACATGAGTCGACTGATTGTCTTGAGGTTGAACAAGATACTCTACAAGAGAGAGCACTTAGTGTAAGTGATTAGTAATACAAACTTGATTAACATCTTTCTTGCAAGAGCAGAGGTTGTAGGGTAAGATGCAATTGTAATATTAATGGCATGTCAGAGATGGTCGAATGTATTGATCCTAAGGTTTATTTCATTAGGCTCATCATCATTTGAATTGAGAAAGGCTGTGGGGAAGTTGGGCCCATGACCTCGAGATGACCACTATAGCCATGGGAAGGGAATTTATAGGATAGTTAAAGTGTGGATATTATTCAAATGGGATGGTAGGAGAGCTATTCCAAAGTGGGAATCTCGAATGTCCCATGTTTTTTGGAAGAGGTTGAAGTTCCAAGGGTAAGTGTCACCATGTACTTTATATATAGCTCCTAGGTGTGTGAACTTAACACATTGAAAAATAGATGCCGTGATTGTGCTGCATGTGGTGAGTCCATGGTCAACCTAAGAGAATATTGTAGGACAAGGGGAAGTTAAAAATCTCGATTTTGATGTAGATAGTGCGAGCGGGGGTACAATGATAGGTAGATAAGAAAAAATCAGCCCGTAGGGAGCACCTGTCTGACGATTATAACTCTGAAATAGTCTTCCTAGTGGATATTAGAATTATGAATAGAGTAGCCATGCATCTTAACAAAATTAGGAGAAGCGAACACATGTAATAAAACCTTTAGTTTATGAAGACCCTCTTAGCTTTATTGTGGCCAATCTAAAATGAAGATTAATCAAAGGGGAAAATCATCTGTGTGGAAGAGAAGCTCATCAAGAATCATAAAATTGAGAGAGAAACGAGTGTAAGAAGAATGTGGGGGTGATCCGTAGAAAAGGTCAGTAGAAATGTATAGCTTCTTCATATTGACACATGATGCTCTCTTCTGAACCATGTAGGGTAGGTTCCTGTCCCAAATCGGATGGAAAAGGTATGTTCAAAGCAAAGAGTGCTAACACAAGACACTCACGATTTTAACGTGAGGTACGAATAAGCTCTAGGAATGGGATTTGACTTGGGAGCCAAGAGAGTTCTGCAAGAGGGTCTCAATCTTCAAGGCTGAATTGTGCAACAATTTGAGAGCTTAATGGGTATCAGTATGGTATAATTTGTTTTTGAAGAATTTGGTTTTGCAGAGAACTCCAGGGTTGGATTTTTTTAACATATCTACGGGATTGGTCAAGGTGGAAGGAATCTGCACATGGGGGTCAATGGCATAGGGGGCATAGTAGAAGTGAGATCTCAAACAAGGATCGGTTGTTCAGGTGCACGATGGGTTGATGAGCAACTACAAGAGGATGATGAAGTCATAGACGATGATCATTGACCGGGTAGCAAGAATGTCTGCAGAGGGATCAATTGGCATTTATCCAGACTAGTGGAATCTGGGGATTGATGACTTGTACATGAGATGCTTGGCTTGGATAACATGGATAGCTGACTTTTATAAGTTTTGGTTCTAATTGAAATAAGGGTACATTGGTTTAATACAGGCGATAATATGCTTAGAACCTTTGCATATTAACCATGTTTTCCGCAAACATGTGTTAGTAGAAAGGATATGAGGTGTTAACAAGTGTTAGTTGTTGCATCTATCATTCTAAGAATGACCACCAGGGTTAGGTTGACTTAGACTTTAGAGTGATCAGAGAAGTGAGATCATTGTACACTTTGAGACATTCCTTTGGCTTGATGCACCACTTTTTTCCTGATCACAATATTGTGCATTTTTCGCATTGCCTTGATAAGCCTCATATAAGCCGATTTCTCGAGTAATGGTTTCGTGATCGAATTTATTTCCTATGAAGATGGCATAGACGAAGGATCAAAGGGCACGAAAGGTTGTCGTAAGAGTGGCCCCAAAGTAGACATGCAACAAATAAAATTTTCTTTCATCTTTCGATTGAGGAAGATGTTGAGAAGGGTATACAAATATGGTGAATGATCGGGGAAGATACCATCTTAACTCCTCCCCAAACAAAGGTTGGTGCAGCAGTGATAATACGAGAGGAAGAAAGTGTTTGATATTTAGCTCTCCATCTTAAAAGCATAGATTGATCAATGTTGTGGATAGTCCTACTAAAAGAAATGACTTGAGGAAGAGTGTCTATGACTCCGTCGTCAATGGCATTCTTGTTTCTAGGACGCATGAGGATTTGAATGTTCTTAGGTAGTTGTTGCTTAGAGGAAGGCTTTTCAAATTCCTTCTTGAGGTAATCATGGCATTTTTCTTTCTTGAATGCTTCTTCCAAAGAGGTAGGAGAGAAGGATCTTGCCTTGTATCGAAGGTGAGGTTCGAGGCCTCTAAGAAATAGATGAAATAGACTTTTGTTAGGCATGTTGTGCTTAGCCTTAATGGATAAGGTCTTCCAACGTTTGATAAAATCTTGGGCAGATTTAAAGTCGGCTTGTTTGCAATTGATGAAAGCATTGATGTTATTTTTAGGAAGGTCATGATACTAGGAATTAATTAACCACAGTGGTCAAGCTTTAAAGGTTCAAAACATAAGTAATGGGAAGGGTATGGTACCAATCTAAAGCATCTCTTGTAAGTGTCTTGCCAAAGAGTTTGGCAGCGACATAAGATTTGACTTTGACCCAATCCTTGTAAAGGTTGCCAAAGGCCTTGATGTGAAGGTAAGGGCTGGTAGAGCCATCATAAGAGATGAAAGGTGTGATCCCTCCAAGATCCATTGAAGCGATGTATGGAGTGAGAGACTCTCTTTGAATGGCTTGAAGGACCTTGTTATGAATGGGAGGTTGGGCAATGGATGCCCCATTGATACCAATCAGGATGGGAGGTGGCTAACCTTGGTTTACCATGCCCCAAGAGACCATTTGTGGTTGACTAGTAAGTTGAGCCAAGTTGTTTTGCATTTGCAAGAACTGGTTGGCTGTTGTAGTTTGTTGTTGACTTAGACGATCAATATATTGTTTATCAAGATGAGTAGGATCATTAGTGGAAGGAGGGGTAGTAGTATTGGTTGGATCAACTGTTGGACAGGAAACCTCATTCTTGTTCAGGCGAATGCACCGATATTGAAAGCCACCAGCAACCTCGAAATATGGAGGGCTTAAAGAGCCTCGAATGTGGATGTAGATCTGTGGGTGCCAAATAGATGGATCTATGATAATGTTTGCAAAACTGAAACATATACGATTAGATAGATATATACGGGGGTTACTCGAACAATACCGGTTTCAAGAGGGTGTAAACTTCCTTGGAGTATGTCAACTCCCGTGTCTAGAAAGATAGAAATAAATGATGAACCGTAGATAGCATGCAGGAGCAGAGAAGTACAATATGCCAAGTAAATGGGATGATGAGGGTACTTCAAGGGCATGTGGATGACATTATGGTGCCACAAGTGGCATCATGAGAGTAAGATGAGGATGATATGGGAGAAGCTACAATATTAGCAATTCGTTATCCTCTCCTACTTGTTCAAAATGAAGGGGGAAGGCTTCTATAGCAGAGAGCTATAATGGTAGAGGGTTGGCTTGACTTCAAAACTTACTTCCAACTTAAAAACTTAAAATATTAAAAACTTCCCACTTTTGTTTCCCACCTTGCTTATCGTTCAAGGACTCAAAAACTTCGACACTCTTAAAAACTTCAAGACCTCAAACTTGCTTATTATTTGGAAGGCCTGTATTTATAGCCTGGAGGTGGGGTTAGATTAGGTAACTAGGGTTTGACAAAGTAACCTTGGTCAGGTGAGTGGGGGGGCATGATTTGAGTGATTAGGTGAGATAATTGATTTGATTTGATTGAGTGGGGTTCATGATTTGGATGGTGGGGGACACGATTTGAGTGATTAGGTGAGATAATGGATTTGATTGGATTTGATTTGATTGAGCGGGGTTCATGATTTGGATGGTTTTTGGATTATTTAATTATTAGGCAGGGTGATGTGACTTAATTGGTATATTTGGATATTATTAGCACATAACGAGGTTTAGGTATTTAAAGGGAATTAAGATTGATTAATTAAATATGTAGTGTTGGTGGGAAATGAGATTCAAATGGGTAAGCCTGCTGAAGGAGAGCAAACACGGGATGAAGGGGAGGAATGGTACCAAAAATTGGTGTCTACATTTGCCCTTTTTGATGAGTGGTTTGCGTTGGGCAGGCCTCGAGACAAAAACGATGAAAATATTATTGAAAATATGATTAATTGAGTGTTACCACTCAAACTTGGGAATGCCAACATAAAGGAAGTCAATCACGAGTTTGAAAGAGATAGATGGTAAAGATCGGGTGGGTGATGAGAAGATGGACGAAACACATAACCAAGGCAAGATGCCCTAGGCAAGAAGTATCGTAATAACAATGAAAAATATTGCGGTGACTCCAATATCACATTGGTAGAGGACAATTGCGGTCTCAACAGAGACAAGCGATAATGTTCTATGGACCAGTGAGTGGGTGAAGACCACTGTAGTATGGATGTAAACTGCGATGACCAATGGGTCATAGGTAAACATCAAAGTATGCGCAACTAAATGCGAAAGGTATGTGAAATTCTTTGTATGAGCGAAAAATCATGCATCCGTAAAAGGGACAAGGATGAAAATAATGATGCCCTAGCACACGACATGAAGAGCGGCCGAAAAGGTCAGTTGGAATACAGATGGTGAGGTAATATGCCCCAGGCGAGGGGGTTAATAGTTGTGAAGAGAGATTTCCTAAGGAAGATGTTGTGTTGACAAGAAAAGATTAGGAGAAGACAGTAGAACAAACTTTGAAACATGGAAATGGGGGAAAGATTATGAGTGACGTTTGCCAAGCAAAAATTAGAGTAGGTACTTCCGAGGGAAAAGGTGGTGGTGGATGGCCGTTACGGTATCCTCGGAGACAAAAATACCATGGGAAGAAATGAAGGCGGATATAGGGAGAAGATTGAAGGATCCAGGTTACTGCGAGGAAAATCAAGGTAAAGAATATGGAACTGACCGCATGGAAATGGATGTGGATGATAAAAAAGATGGGACAACGCTGAAGAGTCAGGTTATCAATGGGGAAATAAGAAGGAACCACGAAGCAAAAAGGGGATGAAGATGATACAAGACGAGTAGAAAGGAGGGGAGGACAACAGAGGAAATGATGCAAATAAGATAATATAAGATAAGATAATGTTATTAATGTCCAACAAATGACCACAAAAGTAGGTTAGTGGGACTGCAGAGTACAAAGCAAACAAATCCAACAAGAGGACCCAAACGGGTCGCCTGAAATACAATGAGAGTAGGAGAGGAAGAGAAGGAAAGAACAGAGGCCGAGAGACTAGGAACGAAGAAGAGAGAGATGACTTTGTGGGGAGGGAGCGGAAGGAGCAGCATCCCCAATAACATCACCTAACACTCAAGGCCGGATGGGAGGGACTTGTAGTGTGCCGATGACAAGAAGTTGAGACTGTAGACTGCCTGGGGAGTCGACGTCCGGAAGGAAGGCGATGCCTCTTAGTAAGCTTGGAGGATCGTTGTCTATGTGGAGGCCCTTGAGACATGCCTGAGATAGGGAGCCTCGGGTGGAAGAAACAAAGTCTCGAGATCTGACGGACCTGGACTGGGGGTCCAGACACGTGACCAAGTGCCGCTGGCACCCCTCACCGGGGAGAGCACCGGGAGAAAAGAAGTGATCAATCTAGTAGCCATCCGTCTGGGGGGAGGATGGAGGAGCCTGTCCCGAACCCTGAGGGCCTCGTGAAGGTAGAGAGCAAGACATCTCTGATCATAGTATCTGAAGAAAGTTGTGAAGGAATGAAGCTCGCGGAATAGGCAATGGAATCGCCCACGAATCTCATAGTAAACATGACACCTGAAAATGAAGTGTTCTTCGGTTTCAACCTCCTGGAGAGAGGAAAGCAGGTGAGTCTGCTCCGAGCGGTCTAAGTGATGATCAGTCTCAACATGAAGTCGATGTGAGCCCACTCTAAACTGACCTTGAGAGATACGAAGGGCTTGCAACCAATGTTGGGAAATGTACATGGGTATGAAAATGACCCCATCACGGATCTCAAGGAAGTGTGCCGCACAGAGTGACATCTTCGGATGTAACCCCCTTGGGGGGTTGGTCCATGTGTGTTGGATGAACTGTCTGTAGATATCATCTTTGATTATCCTGTGAAGGTGCTGTTGGTTGGGTAGCTGATGGGCAAGGGCATCCAGAGAATAGTTGAAGGGTGGGAGATGGTCCATTTGGATGCCAACGGACTCGAAGAGGCGTGAAATGCAGGCATACCAGTAGTGAGATCGTCTACTGTGATCTGAAGATGCAATAGCTTCAGAGGAGTAGTAGGCAAGATAAATGTACCTGTCTGTTAACAGAAGAGCAAGAGAACCCTCGGATATGGTGCAACAACACAAGGCTGAAGATGGTCTCCAAACGAAAAGGGCGAGCCCCAAACTCAGCAAGAATAATGTTGTGAGGAACATATTCTTTACTCCTGATAATACGTCTGAGCATGAGGATCTAAACGTGCTCGATAGTGGCCCAATTTGAGTCCAAAAGAGAGGGACCCCAAACTTCTGAACTATATAGAATAGTGGGCCTAAGTAGTGAATCAGAGAGGGACATCTTTGAAGGAATGTCCTGAAAGTGGTGGTAGAAACACTGTCTCTCAAGAATCGCCAAAGAACCAAACCCCTTATTAACTCGGGGTTTGAGAGCCGGACGGAGGCTAAAACGAGGTCCAGAAAAAGAATCCCCAGGTAGGTATAAGAGCAAGTGGTCTCAATCTCCACACCCTCAAAGAAGTGGAGGTCTGAAGTCTTCAAACAATTGAAAACCATAACTTTGGTTTTCCTAAGATTCACAGTCAGCTGTCGATGATCACAAAAAAGGGCTAAGGCATCCAGCTGCCTCTGAAGACCCTCTGCAAAAGAAGTTAGGAGAACTACATCATCTGCAAAGAGGAGGATGTAAATCAGAACCTAGCGCAGAAGGCACCCATCCCCTTCCTGTATGTGATCCTTGAGAAAGTCCTGAAGTTCATCAATATAGATCCGAAATAAGGTAGGAGAGAGGGGGCAGCCATGTTTGACACCAATGGTGCTCCTGATGAAGTCGGACAAGCCAATAGAAGTGCGAAGGCGGCCTAGGACCTCCTCATAAAGGTGCGTGATGGTTGTAAGAAGAATCTCGGAAATGCCTATATCTCTGAGCCTGCGGAAAAGGGCTTCCTGTGAAACAGAATCAAAGGCTTTCCGAAAATCCTTGAAACAATATTAGATGAAAAGTGGGCAGAAGGAAACCTAGAGCAAAGATATTTAATGAAGAGCGAGCAATATCAGGAACGTAAAGAGAAGCTAGAGGGGAGGAACGATACGAATTGGAAAGGATGCAAAGATGTGTGAGATAAGGAGGAAAGTAATACGTGAATATAGACAAAGGATGTATGATGAAGACAATAAAGAAATTGGCAAGGAAGAATGGAAGATGGAGAGGTGGCGAAGAAAAAGAGAGGTAAGAATAGAAGAGGCAATGCCAGTGAAGGGACGTTAGGAGAAGTTGACCAATAATTGTTGGCGGGGATGGACGAAGATGAAGAGGTGGCGAGGAAAAAGGAGAATGGATGGTGTAGAAAGTAACGCCAATGAAGGGATGTTAGGAGAAGTCCCCCTATAATGACATGAGGGCACAGAGGAATGAAGGAATGAAGAGAGAAAGGAGGAGGTCAAAAAGAGTGAACAAGTCTGCGCAGAATGGAGAAGAGTGAATTTTAAGAGAAGTCCACCGATAATTATTAGCGTAGAAACGAAAGATGATGATGAGAGAATGTTAGGCAAATACTAACAACAATGGCGGGTAAGCATGGGGATAGGTATGTGGGAGAATTCGAGAAGATGGAGTGGAAAGAGTAAAGAAAGGAGGGATAATGATTTGTGTGAAGATGAAGGCGAGGAGAGGATGCAGTGGATGAGGATGAATGAGGTAAAGATGAATAAACAAGACATGAA
>JAHRHJ020002879.1:0-10159 GCA_019776745.2 Taxus chinensis | reverse complement strand
CTCGATTTGGGGGCACCATTGCTGCGGCGACCAGTTTACCTACTGCTGCTTCATTCAATACGGGTGCGTATTCAAAATCTCTTGTAATGCATATTTTTTTATTGTGGGAATGTAGGGTGTGTAACGCATACCTTTCGTTTTGTCGCTTCTTGTTATGAAAATATGTTGTAAATGTTAATATGGTGTGCACAGGTTGTATCCACAGAGGCGCGGGCCATGTACAATGTTGAATGGGGAAGAGAGCAGGAGCAAATATGCCTCCAACTATGTGAGGATTAGGCAGGAGCACTACACCGCCTATGACAACTGGAATGGAGTCCAGCGATACACCAAGGTAAGTACCACTACCCACTCACTGGAAAAGAGCCGCCTCCTCTGTTTCTCTCTTGTTTTATAAAACAATTAATCAGACTTGAGGTATACACAGCTCCCACTTGTGAAGCATTTCTCAATGTATACAGTCTTCATCTAATTTATCTCACAAGGAGCGTATCATTTTGTACATCACAAACTACAATGTCTCTGTCTCAGCTTTAATCTCACTACATTATTCTCTCAACTTCGCTTTTACTTGGCTTCTTGTGCAACAGATTTGTAATCAAAGGGAAATATGCCCATCCTTGGCAGCAAAGGAGTGGGGTAACTTGGAGATGGGGTCGGTTAGTATCATCTTTAATCTCAACTCATGTTTCCTTTTGGGAAAATCTTGCCTCGGCTCTCATTACATTTTGTACATCTCTTTTTCTGTATCCAGGGTTTCGCTTTATTATGAAATTCGTGTGCAATTTCCCTGTTATACCGATGCTCTTCTTCCACAAATTTGGAAAGAGACCTCCCACACAAATTCACCCTCTAATGCATACTGTTCACTCTCCCTTTCGTCTATATTTCTGCTGCTTCTCCATAATACAGGATTGAAAATTTCCTGCTTCATACACAATCACATAAATTCCCCAAGTTTTCATTTTTCAAGTGCCAAGGCGGTGAGAGTTGGAAAATACTTGCACTCTATCTGTAGAAGCAGACATGCAGATTAATTTTGTTTCCAAAGCCACCTTCAGGTGATGCTGATCCTCGACTAAATCTTTCAATTTCATATTTCTCCCATAAGTAGAAGCAAGCATGATTTCAGGAATGGAGATTAATTTCGTTTGTTTCTTCTATGGATGCAGAGATGCAGACATGGACCAGTGTGACCATTTACAACCTGGAGGCAGCCAATTTTTGGTGATATGTGGTGGTACACTCAGATTCCCTCATTTCTTCTCGTTAGCAAATCTGCACACGCATCCAGCGAGAATGGCGTGGGGGTATTTGAGCTACAGGGGAAAGCAGTGACTTGGATAAGCTTCTGCCAGGGTTCAATGTTGATTAACTTGATACGATAGCAGCTTCACAACTTTAAATGGTTGAATCCCTTTGAACTAAATCGAATTAGAAATTTATTGTCGCTAGCTTCCTTTTGATATTTGACAGTCTAGGAAGAAGAAGAACAAGACCTCTGACCAGTTTCGGAGATCTGGTGGAGAATATAAGAGCTGTATTGTCCTGCACTGCTTCATGGAATAGAATAGGGTCAAAAGCCGGACATGATGGCTTCCTCATTCAGATTTTAAACCTCTATATTTTTTAAGGATTTGTATTTTGTCACAGTTAGCTAAGAGCCATGGTAATGAATTGTCAAATACATTCTATTACACTGGAATTTTATTTTTTAAATAAATAAATAAAATATTGTTTTGGTGGAGGCCGAAATGGCCCTCCAAAACTCTCGAAGATGGTCATGCACATCTTCGAGGGTTGGGTTTGTGTTGTTTTTTTGTTTTTTTATTAATATTTCTATTTTATTTAATTAGTTAGAGTATTAAATGCTTCAGTTATTTTACTTTTTAAATAATATTATTTATTTTTAGTAATTTTTTAAAATATTATAATAATAAATGGTGTTATGTGTTGATATTTAGTGTCTTTACCAATACACAAAATTCAATTATTGTTCATAAATTTGATTATTTATATTTGTTTTAATATTTTAATGTGTTTGTATTATCTATTGTTACTAAATTTTCAATAATTTAATAAATGTGTTTTGTGTTATTTTTTATTTGCGTCTACCACATACAAAATTTGATTATTTTTCATGAATTCGAATAGTTATATTTGTTTTAATATTTTGATGTGTTTGTATTATCTATTGTTACTAAATTTTCAATAATATAATAATAAATGGTATTTTATGTTCCTATTTTGTTTGCCTTCACCAACACACAATATTTAATTACTATTCATGAATTCGATTAGTTACATTTATTTTAATATTTTAATGTGTTTGTATTATCTATTGTTAGGAAATGTTCAATAATATTATAACATAATAAGAAATGGTATTTTATGTTCCTATTATGTTTGCCTTTACCAACACACAAAATTTAATTATTATTCATGAATTCAAACACTTACATTTATTTTTAATAAACTTTAAGTAGATAAGTTTTAATATTTTAATTGTTATATTTTTTGGTAGTAATAATTCATTTATGCAAATCATAAGGAAGGGGGGAAATGAGAGTTAGAGAGGGGTTGAGAGTTGGAACGAAATGGAGGATTAGTGTGTGGAGGATGGTTGGAAGGATGAAGGGTCATGCACATCTTTGTGGGTCGGGTTTGTGTTGTTTTTTAGTTTTTTTATTAATATTTCTATTTTTTTAATTAGTAATAAATGATTTGTTATTTTGCTCTTTAAAATAATATTATCTATTTTTAGCAATTTTTAATTTTATAATAACTAATGGTGTTATGTGTTGGTATTTCGTGTCCCTTTATGAACACAAAAAAATTCAATTGTTATTCATGAATTCGAATAGTTACATTTTTTTTAATATTTGAATGTGTTTGTATAATCTAATGTTACAAAATTTTCAATAATATAACAAGTAATGGTGTTTTGCGTTGCTATTTTGTGTGCCTTTACCAACACAAAATTTAATTATTTATTGACGAATTCAAACACTTACATTTGTTTTTAATAAACTTCAAGTAGATAAGTTTTAATATTTATATTTTTTGGTAGTAATAATTCATTTATACAAATCTTAACGAAGGGGAAAAATGAGAGTCGGAGAGGGGTTGAGAGTTGGAGTGAAATGAAAAGGAAGAGTAGAAGGAAAGAGTGGAAAGGAATGTTGGAGAAAAGGAAGACGAGGAATGGTGGAGGAAGGAAAAAGAAGGGAGTGGAATGGAAGAAAAAAAAGGTTAGAGGAGGGATAAGAGTGTTGGAGTGAGGGAAGATGAGGAATGATGGAGCAAGGAAAACGAGAGGTATAGAGCGAGGGAAGAGAAGGAATGTTGGAAGAAGGAGAAGGGTAAAGTAGATGGAGGGAGATGAGTGGTATGGAGGAAAAGGAGGGTTGGGGAAGAGGAATGATGGGAAGACAAAATGAGGAAGAAGGAGAAATGGAGGGAGAGATGTGGAGGGAAAAAAGGAAGGTAGAGAGGAAAAAGAGGGAGAGTTAGGAGGAGGGAAGGAGGAATGAGGAGGAAGTGGAGAGAGATGGTTGGAGGAATGGGAAGAGAAGGAATGGATGGAGTGAAGAATCAGAATGGTTGGAGGGAGAGGAAGTTGATGGAGGAAAGGGAGGGAGGCAGGAAGAAGAAGTGAGGAAGGAAAAGGTTGGAAGAGGAGGAATGGGGAGGAAGGGAAAGGAGGAGGAAGAAGAAGGAGAGTGGTGGAGGAAGGAGAGGAATGGTGGAGGAAGAGAGAAATGTGAAGGAGGGAAGAAAATGGAGGTATAGGGGAGAGAGGAGTGTTTGAGGGAGGGAAAGAGGAGGAATGGAAAGAAGAAGAAGGAGGGAGGGAATGGAGGAAAGAGAAGAGGAATAAAGGTGGAGGAAGGAGAAGAAATGATGGAGAGGAGTGTTGGAGGGAAGAGTAGGAATGGTGGAGGAAGGGAAAAGAAGGGTTAGAGGGAAGAGGAAGAGAGAAGGTTGGAAGAAGAGGATAGGAGTAGTGAGGAGGGAGGGAAAGGGAGGTATGGAGGAGAGTGGAAGAAAAGGAGAAGGAAAAGAGTAGAACTTAGTGGAGGGAGAGGAGGTTGGATGGAAGATGAGGAAAGGTGGATGAAAAGAGAGGTATGGATGAGAGGAATGGTGAGGTAGAAATGGAAGAAAAAGAGGAGGTTGGAGGGGAAGAGGAGGAATGGTAGGAGGAAGAAAAAAGCGAAGGGTTAAGGGAAGAGGAATGAGAATGGATGAAAAGAGGGTTAGAGAAGGAGGAGAGAAAGGGAGGTAGTGGAGGGAAGAGGAGAGATGGAGGAGGAATGGAAGAAAGGAATGGTATGAGGAGAGAGAAGGAGGAATGGGAAAAGAAGGAATAGTGAGGAGGTGAGGAGGAAGAGAATGGAATTAGAGGGATGAGGGAGAGAAGTGTTGGAGGAAGAGGAAGAAATGGTTGAGGAAGAGAGAGAACTTAGTTAGAGGGAGGGAATTGAAGGGAAAGAAGAAGAGGAGGAAGAAGTGTTGGAAAAGAGGAGAATGGAGAGGAAAGAAGAGAATGGATTGAGGAGAGATGAAGAATGGTTGAAAAGAGGGTAAAGTAGTGTTGGAGGGAGGGAAAGGGAGGGTATGGAGGAGAGGAGGAAGAAAAGGAATGGAAGAAGAAGAAGGATAAAGAAGGAGGAGGAGTGTTGGAGGGAGGGAGAAGGAAGGTGAGGAAGAGAGAGAAGTGTTTGAGGGGAGAGAAAATAAAGGGAGGGAAGAAGAGGAAGGAAGAAGAAGGTTAGAGGGAAGAGGTATTAGGAAAGAAAAGAAAGGAAAAGAGAGAGGAACTTAGTGGAGGAGGGAAAGGTAGGTATGGAGGAGAGAGAGAGTGGATGAAGGAGTGTTGGAGAGGATGAGGAGGAATGGAAGAAGAGGATTGGAAGAATAAGGAGGAATGGAAGAAGATGAATGAGGTTGAGAGGGAAAGAGTGGGAATGGAGGGAGACTTGATGAGATAGAGGAGGATGAGGAGGAATGGATGAGAGGGAAGAAGGAGGAATAGTGTTGGAGGGAGGAAATTAGAGGAAGGAATGGTTGGAGGAAGGATAGGAGTGGTTGGAGGGAAGGGAAATGGAATGGTAGGAAAAGAGGAAGTGGTTGGAGGGAGGGGGTAAAGTTGGAAGGATAAGGGAGGAATGAAAGGATGGACAGGTTTAGGAGGGAGTGGAAGAAAAGGGAGGAATGGAAGAAGAAGGTTAGATGGAAGAAAAAGGAGGGAAGAGTGAGGATGAAGGAATTGGAGAAAGGAGGTTGGAGGGAGGAGGAATGGTAGGAGATGGAGGGAAGAGAGAGGAAGGTTTAGGGAAGAGGAGGGGGGAGGAAGAGGAGGATGGAAGAAAAGAAGTTAAGGAGGAGGAATAGGGAAAGGAGTTGGATGGAGGAGAGATTAGAGGAGAATTGGAGGAAGGAAGAGGAAGGTTGAGGAAGGAAGAGAAAAATGTTAGGAGGAAGGGAAAATGGAGTGGAAAGATGAGGAATGATGGAGAAGGAATGAGAGGTATGGAGTGAGGGAATAAGAATGAATGGTGGAGGAAGGAGAAGAATAGATAAGAGAGGAATGTAGGGAAGAGGAGGAATGGTGGAGGAAGGAAAAGAAGGATTGGAGGGAGGAGAAGGAAGAGGTTGAAAAGAGGGTAAAGAGCAATTGGAGGAGAGAAAGAGGTAAGGGGCATAGGAAGGTTGGAGGAGAAGAAAGAGAGATGGTGGAGGAAGGAAAGAATGGAGGGAGGTTTGAGAGAGAAGAGGAGGAATGGAAAAGAAGGGAAAATGGAGGGAAGAGGAAAGGTTGGAAAAGAAAAGAAGAGAAGATAAAGAGGAATGGAAGAAAGGCATGAAGGTTAGAGGGATGAGAGATTAGAGGAAGGAGTGAATGAGGATCAAGGAGGAATGTGGAGGGATGGAGGGAGGAAAAGGAGGAGAGAGAGGTTGGAATGTTGAGGGAAAGAGAGGAATGAGGAAGGAAGAGGAGGAAGAAGAAGAAGGTAAGGAGGATGGAGGGGGGAAAGTGGAGAAGTGAGGGAAGAATTGAGAGATGGAGGAAGGAGAAGAAGATTAGGAGGTTGAGAGGATTGGAGAGTTGGAGGGAAAGGAAGGAATGGAAGGAGGAAGGAAATGAGGGAGGAGGGAGGAGAAGAAGAAAATGTTGAAAAGGAGTAGAAGTGTTGGAGGGAAGAAGGGAGGAGGAAGGTTGGAGGGAGGAGAGGATGAAGATGGAAGAAAGGTTGGATTGAAGGGAGAGAGATGGTTGGAGGGAGGAAAGGAAGGAATAGAAGAGAGAATGTGTTTGAGGGAGGGGAGGGAATAAGAGGAAGAGGAAGAAGAAGAGGAAATAGGATTGAGGGATAGGAATAGATTAGAGTGAATGGAAGAGGGAAGATCAATAACTAGTGGAGGAAAAGGAGGAATATGGAGGAGAAAGGAGGGAGGAGGGGGAGAGGATAGAGGAGGAATGGAAGAAATGGAAGGGAATTTGGATGTTTTTTGAGGAGGAAGAGGAAATTGGAGAAGAGGGGGAAGATGGTGTTGGAAGGAAGGAGGAAAGGTGGAGGTATGGAGAAATTGACGAGGTTGGAGGGATGAGAGGAGAGGTAGGGATAAAAGAGGAAAAGAAGGTTGTTGAGGGAAAAGGAAAGGGAATGGAATAGAGACTTGGAGAGAGAGTAGGAATTGGAGGGAAGGGAAAGGGAGGTATGGAGGAGAGAGAAGGATGAGAGGGAAGAGGGAGAGAAAGGATGAAAAGAGGGAAAGGATAGTTTTAGGAGGGAAAGGGAGATAATGGAGGAATTGGAAAAAGAATGGGATTGGATGGATAAGGAAGAATGAAGAAGAGGGATGAGGGAGAATGGAGGAATGTTGGAGGTAGAGGGAAAGGGAGGAATTGGAAGAGATAGTGTTGGAGGAAGAGGATTGAGAGGGAATAAGGAGGGAAGAGAAAGAAGAAGGAATTAAGAAAGTGGATTAGATGGTTGGAGTGAGGGAAGAGTAGGATAGGGAGGGAAAGGGAGGTATGGAGGAGAGAGGAGGGTTGGAGGGAGAGGAGGGGAAGAGGAGGAATGGAAGAAGGATTAGAGGGAGGATGAAGGGAAAGGTTGAAAAGAGGGTAAAGTAGTGATTGGAGGGAGGGAAAATGGAGGATGGAGGAAGGAGTGGAGGAGGAAGGAATGGAAGAAGAAGGATGGAGAAAAAGGACACAGTAGAAGGAGAGGAGTGAGAGGATGAGGAAGGAGGAAAGGTGAGAAGGGTTGGAGGGAAGAGGAAGGATGGAGGAGAGAGGAGTTTGATAGAGAGGAGAAGTATTGTGGAGGAGGGAAAGAGGTTTGGAGGAGAGATGGAGGAAAAGGAAGGAGAAGAAGGTTAGAGGTAGAGAGTGTTAGGATGGTTGGAGGGAAGAGAAGTGAGGAATGGGGAGAAAGAGGAGGGTAGGAGGAGGGAAGAGGAAGGTATAGAGAGAGAGATTTTGGAGGATGGAGGGGCATAAGAGTGAATTGGAAGAATGAAGAAGAGGAATAGGAGAGTAGAGGAATAGAGGTTGGAGAGGGAGAGATTTTGAGGAATGGAGGAGAATAGAGGAGGTATGGAGGGAGAGGAGGGTTGGAGGGAGGGAAGGGGAAGAGGAGGAATATAAGAAGAGAGAAGGTTGGAGGAGGGGAGGGAGGATTGAGGGAGGAATTGGAGGAAGGAAAAAGAAGGTTTTCAGAGTGTTGGAGTGAGAAGGGGAGGAATGGTTGAAAAGAGAAGAACTTAGGATTAGATGGAGGGAGGAAGGAGGAAAGTTGGAGAGAAGAGGAGGAAGTGGTTGGAGGGAGGAAAGGTAAGGTTGAAGGAGAGAGGAATAGAGGTAGGAGTGAGGAAGAAGGAATGTTGAGAAAGTAGTGGAATGATAGAGGGAAAGGGAGGTATGGAGGAATTGGAGGGAAGGAGGAGGAAATGTTGGAGGAGAACAAAGGATTGGAGGAAATGGGAAATATAGAGGAGAGAGGAGAAAAGCTGAGGAAGGAGGGGGAAGGGGAAGAAGGAGGAATGGAAGAAGAAGGGTTAGAAGGGATAAGAGTGTTGGAGAGAAAAGGAAGAATGAAAGTGGAGGAAGGAGAAAGAGGGAGAGGATGGAGGGAGAGATAGGAAGAAGAAAGGTTGAGAAAGGAGGGTAGAACTTAGTGTTAGAGGGAGGGAAAGGGAGGTATGGAAGAAGAAGGAGAATGACATGTAGTGGATTGAGGGGAGTAAGGAAGAGGAGGAATGGTGGAATGAAAAAAGGAGGTTGGAGGGAAGGAGGAAGGTTGGAAGGAAGAAAAAGAGGGTTGGAGGAAGAAGAGGAATATGGTTGAAGGTAGGGATAGAGGGAGGAAGAAAGGAGGATGGAGGCAAGAGGAGGGTTTGGAGGAATGGAAGAAAGGAATGTATGAAGGAGAGAAGAAGTGGAGGAGTGTTGAGTGAGGAGGGAAGAGGAGGAATGATGGAGGAGGAAAAAGAGGTTTGAGGGAGGGAGGAGGAATGGTTGAGGATAGAGAGTATGGAAGTGTTAGAGGAATGGAGGAATGGAAGAAGGAATTTGGAAGAATGAGGAAGATGTAAGAGTTAGAGGATAGTGGAGGAGAGTTATGGAGGAAGGGAAGATTAAGGAATAGTGGAGGAAAATATGGAAGAGTGTTGGAGGATGAGAGGGAGAGGAGGTTGGAGGGAGGGGAAGAGGAGGAATGGAAGAAGAAGAATGTTAGAGGTAGTGGATTAGAGTGTTGGATTGATGAGGAGGATTGAAAGGATTTTGGAGTAAGAATGGAGAAAGTTAGAGGTGAAAAGGGATGGGATTGGAAGGATAAGAGGAATGGAAGAAGAAGAGGATTGGAGGGATCAGAGGTTGGAGGGATTAATATTGGAAGGGATAAGGAGAAGAGATTGGAGGGAGGAAAGGGAGGTATGGAGGGATGAGAGGAGTGATTGGAAGGATAAGAGAGGAATGGAAGAGAGAAGAATGTTTGAGGTGGATTAGAAAGTTGTGAGTGAGGGAAGATTGAAAGGATAATGAAGGAATGGAGAGAGTGTTGGAGGGAGGGAAAGGAGGAATGGAATTTTGGAGGAGATAGGAGAAATGAGGGAGGATTTGAAGGATAAGGAGGAATGGAAGAATTACACATTGTCTTCTTGTTTACTAGCTTATATCTTGTCTTTTACATACATGTTTATCTTGTTTGCACTAACCCTTGTTTCTATCCACTTTTTTATGTATGATTTTGTTTCTACCAAGAACATTTATGGTTGTATACTACTCAGCATCATTAGATGCTCCAAAAATAAGGGGGGCATCATCGGGGGAATTAGTCAGCCCATACAATAGTCTATAATCAAAGTACATTATAGTTCAGCGCATAGTCGACATAGCATTCAGTCTTCGAAATGGATGAGAACCTGATATGGGTCTTCAGCACAACACAAAAACTACCGCTTAACACCAAATAGTAGCACTTGAACACCCATAACCATTCTTGGATGCCTGTGACCAGGGGGTAGTTAAACATATTTTCTCAATTCAACACAATTTTCAATAGTTCATACAACATATTTTACAGGGTAGAGAGTCATTATTCTCTTTTATAGGTCCATCTTTATGGGAAGTAGTAGTCATATCATCACATGTCAATCACACACATCCAACAACATAAAAAATAGGTACAATCAGGACATCTACATTTATTCTCTCACCCTAGGATCATCATCATCATAACTTATTTTTACTTCCTCTTCTTTAGCTTCCATGTTTTATATTGTTATCACTCTATGTTTTTCCTCATCTCTTATAATGCCTTTCGTCATCGCTCTGCATGGTTATCTAGTATACATATCTTATCTACTTTATGTTATTGATATTTCTCTCAACAAAATAAAGTGGGGGAAAATATATACAATAAATCACACATGTTGGGTATCTATCTAGTCCTGATCACATACTACCATTCAAATAATTCCTAAGTAAGAAAAGTAATAATTAACCCTTAGATTTTGAAAGTTCCAAAACCCTATAATAAACTAAAAATGTGAACTTGTTATGATACAGTCAATTGTAGATATTATTAATGGTTTTTTGACACATTTTTCAAAAAATCTAATACAATTTTGTACAAACAATTTT
>JAHRHJ020002878.1:0-10161 GCA_019776745.2 Taxus chinensis | reverse complement strand
TGGTGACAGTCCATTACCTGATCCATGAAGGTGAGAGGAAGGACTGATCATTTCTTCCGAACGCAGGAGCATTCATTTCATCATCCTCCTCAAGTGAAGCCGCAGATCTAGTCTCCACCAGGAAGGAGGCGTACCCCCCATCCAGATCTGGATCGTTATTCAACAGTAAGCCGGAAGCTGGAATTATCCATCAAGTCTATCAAGTCTAAACGAGGAGGGACATGCCAAGCTAGCATGGCGCACCAAATTGTACCTATTCCATGGGAGAGTGGCTTTTGGACCCTCTCAACTTGGCTCCACATAGCACGAAGCTGACAAAGGGATCCATAAAGAATTTTTCCAAATTCTTGGGAAAGGAAAGCCAGAACACGGATGATCATTTGGCAGCCTTTCTTTCATATCTTTGGTGTGTGGATTGCAGTGGAACCATGAAGATGTCTCAGTCAGGCTATTCATTGAGACTCTACACGAATTGGCTGGAGAGAAGTTCTAATCCGCTGGATCCGGGCACCATAACAAATGGACAAACTATGCGCGAGCAACTTTCTGAAAAGATTAAAGGCTGCAGGAGGACGCTAGCAAATTGATCACCCAACTGACGCAGTTGAAGAAACAAGAAAGAGCCAAACGAGAACATGCGGGACTTTATTTGCAAGGTTCCAAGGATTTTGTATAAAATCCCACTTCTGCCGCATGAGTGACGAAAATCAAAAGCGTTTTTATAAATGCCTATTGCCTGAAGTTGAATATAGCTAAGAAGGGAAGACCTGTAAATTTGTTGGAGAAAAGCACAAAATGTTGCTGCTGGTGGAGGTTGAGACGACCCTTGATCATGGCTTGGAATTGGAAAACTAAAAAAACCATCTCCACAAGTGATGGTTTGCTTCTGTTCTTAGTACTCTGATCCTTTGTTGCAGAGATTGGCAAGGACATTGTTGCAGTCAAGACGCAGATCTCTCAAGCAGGGAATGCACCCCCCTCAAGAATAGCTCCTACCGGACCTTAAATGGTCAAAATCAAATCAAAATCGACACAAAACTTGCTGCATGACACACAAAATTTGGCAATAGAAAGGCTCTCCAAGGGAATAACTTGGAAACTAATGAAGAGGATCGAGGGCATGATGAATCAATTTGCTGATGATAGACTTATAGATCACGCTGGGACCCAATATTGGTTACCATGGACTACGAATCTGATTGAGGGGCATTATGAATATTTTGAGATTTGATGGTCACCATCTTTGCGGGTGTTAACAAGGTCTCTAGACGTGCCAAAATGCCGAGCATCCCCAAGCGGCCGGAACGAGAGAGACGATCCTGCGTCCGAATGTTACTCTCTTGAAAAGATGTGGTACCTTGGGTAGCATTCGGCCTTCTTAATTGGCGCCCAGGATAAATATTCAAATTCTTTCAATTTCACAGCAAAGAACCAATGACATTGCTGAAGCAAGTCAAGCTCTTTGACATATTGTATCACATCAAGACGAAAGAAACAAGGTCCAAAATGTCAGAGCTGAGTATTTTGAGGGCATTCATGATCAGCTGAGGAGGGAGATTGGTCAAATATGTGCCAAAGTAAGGGTCCCAGCCCAAAGAACAATAATCACGGGGTGGTGGTATCTTGTCAAGTCCAAAGATTACTCCAACCATCAAATAATGTTGCTGCAAGAGTTCTTCTCCTTCTTCAACCCATTACCCTGGCTACATCGAAGGGAATGAGCCAGTTCTATGTGTCATTTGCTCATCAACGGACATAAGCTAAGCAAGTGCATCGTGGATTCTGGAGCTTCCGACAATGTCATGTCCTGCCAAAGTTGTGATGAGGCCTTGGGTCTACATTGCAAAAACCATTGGAAGATGTTTTCCTTGGAAAGGAAAAGTCCCTCTTGTGGGGAAAATCAAAGATGCGCAGGCAGTAAAAGAGAGTAGTAATTCTCCTTTCCAGATTTTAAAAAGACTGAAAATGGACTATCCTTGGAGCAGACATTTTCCCAGTCTCTTATGGCATGTTATTAAGCAGGAACTTCTGTAAAGAATTGGGCGGAGAGGTCATGATGGATTGGTCTTGTGCACACATTCCAATAAAGGGAGTTAATCAAAAGTTGGAACCTAAGAAGAAATCCAAGTATACAGTTTCAAAATCTGAAGACCCTAGATCACAGATCTTGTTCCAGGAATTAGTTCATGGAGTCTATTATTTAGAATTGGATAAAGAAGGAACCCAACCCATGATTCAAGAGCCGCAAGAGATGCATCATCCGGATAATAAGATTTGGACATTGGAGTTTGATGGTAGCTATTGTTCGCTTGGATCTGGGGCCGTGTTGTCCCCAGATTTCACCTTGAAAGCTGGGACTACCCTATGTTAAAAATTTTGGTTCTTTTAAAATAATGGGTCATTTTGTGTGTTAATTACCAGAAAGTGTCTGTATTGTGTCGAGATATTCCCATGGAGTCATATTAGCCAATTTCGCCAAATACCCAGATGCCCTAAATCGTTATATTCTGTTGTTGGGGTTTGCCTGCGGGAAATTTGTATTTAGTTATTCTGAGCCTGTTTGAGGCAAATTGTGCTCCGGTTTAACCCTTTTGTGTTCTTACATGTAAATAATCCCATATACCAGTAGGGGTTTAACCAGGAATGAATCCTGGGCTTTATCTGTGACTTCTGGCAACGTTTTGTGTTTTTGGTGTTTTCCCGTTTTGTTTTCTGTGAAATTTCTCTAGGTCAATTCCTTTTCCGGTTTAATCTGATTTCTTGCCTGGAGTATCTAGAATCACCTATGGATGTTATGCCAAAAGGAATTTGTCACAGGAGGTCTGGTTCTCTCTGAAAGGACGAAGTTATGCACGAAAAAGCTTCTTCTGGGAAGGCCGCATTTTTGGAAAAAGAAGGTTTTAAGCTACAATGGGATTTTTGGTAGTAGTAGGCAGGTGGGATTTTTGTACTTGCCTAACAAGATACTTTTTCCCACGGAAGCAACGCCACTTAAGTCACAATGGGAAAATTAGAGGTAGCAGAATGGAAGAAAATAGAGGTAGCAGGCTAGGCGGGAATTTCTTACCTGCCTTGTAGGGTGAAAATTCCCATTGTGAAATAAAAGAAAAATCACTTAAGGCATCAATGGGATTTTTTTACCTGCCTTCTAGGGTAAATAATCCCATTATGAAAGTCAAACAGCTTAAGTGGATCATGGGATTTTTGGAGCTGTGGTGCAAGGTGAATAATCCCATTGAAAATTGGTTTTTAAAAATAGAAATTGCTTATGCCAAAAAGTGCGACCCCTTTTGGGAAGGAAGGGCAGCTTTAAATGCATTAAATTAATTAATTTCTTCTCCAAATTTGGCGCCCAAGTATGTGGAAAAGTTAACAAGGGTAAAGTGGATAAAGGAAATTGGAATTAGAAGTTCTAAAGTTAAATAAATATTATTTATTTAATGCAGCCCCTTCATGTCAAAAAGTGCGTCCCATTTGGGAGAAGAATAATACTTTTTAAAGTATTAATTGATTTAATTAATTCCTATTTTCAGTGGCTGAGGTCAAAGCATACTTCAGTGGCTGAGGTCAGGCTACTGTGAGGCTTAAGTTAACTGGAAGTAGAGAGCTAAAATTTAATTTATTTAATGAAAGCATGAACATGCACAAAATAGGCGCCCCATTTGAAGAGAAGAGCTTAATTAATTAATTAATTAATTGCCAAGAATAGGAGGGGCAATAATTAATTATAGAATGATGGGGTTATATAAGCAAGGGATGCCATAAGGATGAATTAATTAATTCAATAGCAAAGAAGTGCAGCCCAGACAAAAAGTGCGCCCCATTTGAAAAGGAATTTTGCACAGAAGAAGGTGTATTTACTGTTGCAAGCTTTGAAATTTGGTGCCTAGGTTTGAAGGAGCTTGATTTGTGTCTGAATAATTGTCTATATAGTGGTACAGGTGCTCAGGTGAAGTTGGTAAAATTCATGCTTGCTTTGCATGCAAACAAAACATCAAATTTTGGGGCAGTAGGCTTGATATATGCAGATTTTTATGATTAAAATCCACTGTTCATGTTCTGGTTGCCATCTTTGTCTGAATTAATTGCAGGAATTCATTACAGGTGTTTTTATAAGAGAAAGGGAGCTTAAATCAATGTCCAATACATTGAACTGTTAAGCACAAGATAATACTGAGAGGGGGGGTGAATCCGTATTATGATATTCTTTTGAATTTAACACTTAATCTCAGATCCGTAATCACAATTAATCAGTTTCATAGAGAATATATTAAAGCAATCAATGAATGCAAAACAAACCAACACACTACAAATAGACATAGATTTACGTGGAAATCCTTTCGGGAGAAAACCACGGAGAAAATCTTTTTTACTATATTTCTCAAATGTTTGTAGGCACCAACCTACGGGAGACACCAATCCCCAAATTACAATTTTTGTAGGCACCAACCTACAGGAGCACCAACCCCCTTTTTGCTAAGCACAACTTAGCAAGAGACAACTATCTCTTCAAATATGAAGGCACCAACCTTCCTAAAAAAAAACAAACTCTTTTCTATCTTTTATGTTGTTGTTGTTTCAACAAGTGATAGAACAAAACTGCTGCTCAGAATATCCTTTTTTATTTATTTCAGTCCCTTCACATAAATAAATCGCTACAACTTTTCATCAAAAATAAATCTGCCCTTCACTCCTTTTTATTTCATATTCTACTCTTCCTTTTCTCTCTTCACACAAAATATTCAATATGTGTGCTTTTTTTAAATCAAATGATTCTATCTCCTTATATATCCTTCTCACATCCTTTCGAAAAGACACATCAATCTAACCAACACACACCTTTCCATTATTTAATTAACATAACTTAATTAAGTGCATTAGTTGGCTTAAAACCAAAAGTAATTAATGCAGCCCATAAAAATTATTAAATGCACACTAAACAATGCAATATACTTCATTAAATGTGCTGGCCCTTTCTTTAATAAAATTGCTGTCATCATTAAATCGCTACCAGCCATCATTAAATCTTCTTTTTTCACCATGAAACATGGCATATGAACGCCTTAAAATGCTGAATGCTTAACTCAGCTGTATATCTTTCTCAGTACAGTTGTGTATATCTCGCTTATACCATGTAACAATACTTCTTTTCATGTAGTTAAACTTTCGTTTTCAGCCTTTCTATACTACTGGTTATTTCCGTTACTTTCTACCATTTCCGTCAACATTCGTCAACTTCTGTTGTCAACATCCGTCAATATTTCCGTCAACATCTGTCAATAGTTCCGTCAACTTCCGTTCTGTCAACATTTTGTCAATATTTATGTCAACTTCCATTACACATTTCCATTAACCAAATACATCAATGATTAAGCCTTTGACATCAATGACAATATTTCCAACAAACCTCCCCCTTTGTCATTGATGGCAACCTTAAAAAAAAAAACTTTTCTGCAACTCTCCCTTGCTGTAACTCCCCCTTACAGTCATTCTCCCCCTTTGACATCAATGGCAAAGGGCCAATCTAGGAGCTACATATTGCAATGTTTAGCTCCCCCTCAATCGATGCTTCTCTTGATTTTTCAATGGGGAAGCTAAGCAAAGGATATTACTCCCTGAACTTCTGTTGTAGATATTCAAATGTCTCCTTTGGAAGGGGCTTGGTGAAGATATCTACTATCCGTTCGGATGTAGCAACAAATTCTAACTTTACCTGCTTTTCTGCCACCTGCTCTCTTAAGAAGTGATATCTTATGGGAATATGCTTTGTTCTGGAATGCATAACCAGGCTTCTTTGAAATACTTATCGCACTGGTATTATCACACAATATGGAGATTGGATGATCATACTCTACTTTGATATCTTTTAACGTTTGCTTCATCCATAAAATTTGAGTACAAACATAACACTGTTGCTATATACTCTGCTTCTGCTGTGGATAAGGATACAGAGTTTTGCTTCTTACTTAACCAAGATACCAGGCTGTCTCCAAGGAAAAAATGCTCTTCCACTTGTACTTTTTCTATCATCCACACATCCTTCCCAATCTAAATCGGTATAAGCTACCAATGTGAAATCTTTACCCCTTGGGTACTATAACCCATAATCCGTAGTTCCCTTTAGATATCTAAATATGCATTTTACAGCTTGCACATTGGTGTCACTCAGATTTCACCCTGAAATCTGCGACTACCCTATCTGAAATTTTTTCGTACTTTTAAAATAATGGGTCATTTGTGTGTTTTTATTGCCTGAAAGTTCCTATATTGTGTCAAGATAATCCCAAAGAGCCATCTTAGCTTTTTTCGCCAAATACCCAGATGCCCAAAATTGTTTTATTCTGTCGTCGGGATTTGTCTGCGGGAAATTTGTATTTAATTATTTTGAGCCCCGTATGAAGCTATTTGCGCTCTTTTTAACTCTATTATGAGCGAATATGTTATTATTCCTATGTGCCAGAAGGGTTTTAACTTATTTTAAGTTTTGGGCTTTATTTGCAACTTTTGGCAATTTTTCGTGTTTTTGTGGTGTCCCGTTTCGTTTTCTGTGAAATTTCTCTGGAGCAATTCCCTCACCGTGTAAGCCCGATTTTTGGCCTGGAGCAGCTGGAAAACATATACGCACATTTTTCCCAGAGGAAGTCGCCATCGGAGGTCTGGATCACTGGGAAAAAGTGAAGTCATGCACAAAAAAGCCCCTGCGGGGATGGGCGCATTTTTGGAAAACAAAGGATTTAAGCTGCAATGGGAAAAATATAAGCCGCAGGCAGGGTGGGAATTTTATACCTGCTTGGTAGGGTACTTTTTCCCGTGTTATAAAAGTCACTTAAGTTGCAGTGGGAAAAATAGAGGCTGCAGGCAGGTGGGAATTTATTGCCTACCTTGCAGGGTAAAAATTCTCATGATATAATAAAAGGAAAGTGACTTAAGTGAAATCATGGGATTTTAGTGCCTGCCTTGCAAGGTAAATAATCCCATTGTCAAAGTCAAATCACTTAAGTGGATCACGAGATTTTGGTGCCTGCCTTGCAGGGTAAAGAATCCCATTGTTGAAAAATTCTTAAAAATAGAATTACATGTGCAAAAAAGTGCGCCCCCTTTGAAGTGATGATGGAAGGATTAAATTGATTATTTTAATTAATCTTTCCTCTCAAAAAAGTGCGCCCAAGCTTGGAGGAGGTCAACAAGTTAAAATTGGAATAAAAGAAAGGAATTAAATTTATTAAATTTAATTTATTTAGTGGCTGCCCCCTTCCTCTCAAAAAGTGCGCCCCATTTGGGTATTATTTAATGTTTTTTAAAACATTAAAACATTAAATTAATTTCTATTTTCAGTGGCTATGGTCAAAGCACACTGTGAAGCTTAAGTGAAGTGATGTGTGAAGGATTAAATTGGATTAATTTAATTTATTGGATAGTTGTCCTTAAACATGCTATTTTTAAAAGAGAAAAACATGATTTTTAATTAATTAATTGCCTTTAATTGTTAGGGCAATTATTAATTATAGAATTGTGAAAGTTATATAAGGATGGGCAGCCATATGGGTGAATTATTCAAATCACAGGTGAAGAATTGCAGCCAAGTGGAAAAGTGCGCCCCCATTAAAGGAAGGATTTTGTTCAGACAAAGTGCTAACAAGGCTAAAAACTTCCAGATTTCATGCATGCTTTGGAGGAGGTTGATCTTTGTCTGCATAATTGTTTTCATAGGTGTTACAGGAGCTCAGGTGTTGATTGAAAGGATTTATGCTCTCTTTATGTGCAAATTAAACACCATTTTTTGGGGCAGCAGGCTTGAAAAGTGTAGATTTTTATAATTTAAATTCACTATTCGTGCTCCGGTGGCCATTTTTGTCTGAATAAATTGCAGGAATTCATTACAGGTGCTTTACAAAAGAAAAGGAGTTTTTATCAATGTCCAATACATTGCAAATATCTTCCGAATCTGAAGAATTGTCCAGATCTGCACCAGTATTGAAGAAATCCGGCCAAGTAAGGAGAAAAAGAATTATTCAAACGAAGATAGACAAAGCCATGGCGAAGGGAGATGAAAAAGAAAGCACGATTTAGTCATGCATTGCTTCCAAACTTGCAGACATAGGAGACACAAATCTAGGCCCGGAACCTCTTGCCGATTTGATTGATAGATCCAGAGCGGGAAAGACTTCACTCATGCGTGCGGTCAAAAGCAGTGGAATTATCCGAGCTACAGCTTTTCCATGTACAACCCAATTGCCAGAGTTCATGATGGAGTGCGCTAGATCTTATCATCCTTCATCCAGATCAGTACGTGATGCTTTGGGAAAGACAATAATTTGTTTGGACGCAGAGTTCATCAATTATTGTTTGAAGATTCCAGTACGAAAGGTGGTGACTTCTATTAGCATTCAAGATGCTAACAGTAGGTGGGAGAAGCATAGAGCTAATTGTGTGAGCATCATGAATAGCCTGTTCATAAAGAAGCCTAGATCCCCTTCAAAGTTCCTGAGAACTCTTCCACGGTCCAATTTGGTGCAGGAGGCAGATGATGTCGTCAAATTACATGCAGATGAATGGCAAAGCGAATGCCTACACTTTCCGTACATGGATGTATGCTTTCATCAGGACCATTGAAATCAACAAGGTTAATTCTATAATCAATTGGTTGGAAATTATTAGCAGCAACATCGGTGAGCAACTTTGGAACGTGAAGCGTACTTTCAGCTTCAAGATGACTTCATACTTGGTGTATGCTGCAGCTTCACAAGGTGTCTTTTCCAAGTTGGATAGATGTGGTGTTCTTTCCAAGGACCCCATTTTCGAGTGCTACCCGCAGCTTACTACACCTACAGGCGAGAAAGACTTCAAAGTGATCAACGATGACTTCTTCTACGATTTCATCTACAGGCTAGACAAAGACTTGAAGGCCAACAGGGTAAGCAAGGAAGCGTGGGAATCCGTGTCTAAGATTGGAAGTCTATTCATTCAATTTGCAGATTTCACATACCTCAGGGTTACGGGATTTTCTGGAGAACCAATAAAGATGCCCAGGTATCCGAATGATAGATTGATCGCCATGGAGATGAGCAAGCAACTTGTGGAGTTACATGACCTTCAGTCAAAGCGGCACAAGTCTACGGGCTTCTTCCCAATCACTGTGGGATATTACAGCTGCATTAGCATTCACAGAGCTCAAGGGATGGAAGCGCAAATGTTATCCGAGTGTGAGCAAGAGTTCTTCCCTGCACGGCTGAACTTCGATCCATTTGGAGTAGCCAGGAAGACAATCTCCCAGCAGTACGCACATGTGCCTTCATTAGAAGATTTCTGGATGAAGTGCGGAAGTGAGTACGAGGTTAGAAAGAGATATTTCAGTAGGCTGTCAGCAAAGCAACTGTTTGACTTTGGACTAGCACGGATACCTGCGGATCTTAAAGACGATGGGAATGTGGTACTTGACACTTACCATCAAATGGGAGGAGATAAAGCCATACTGCAGAATAACATGGGAGGCTGCAACACAATTGAAGAAAGGTCAAGAGTTGTGTTGGTGAATACTTCAAACTGGTTGCTGACGAAGGGATATTGCCTTGATGAAGCATTGATGAATCAAATCACGGGCAACTTTGGCACAGGAGATTCCCTCAAGCGAAAGCATGAAGGAGAAAGCAGCAGAAGGTCCGAGAAGTTGAAAGTACACAGAAGATCCCAAGAGAAAGAGAAGATCACTTCTACAACCATAGATTTGACTCCGACTTCTCCAGTACCCAGTACTTCACCAACTATTGCACCGCAGCACCAAGACGTTTCCATGCCTTCATTGAATCCGGCGACGTTCGTCTTCTCTCCTCAGCCACTTCGTTCATCACCCGTTCCAGAGGAGATGTTGAAGCTACAAATGGCAGAGTTCGAAAGAGCTTTGTCCTTGGATGATTTAGAGGATGGCAGCCATAACACTGTGGCACTTTCTGACGGAGAGGATGCAGAGCGGGAGATGGTAGTGCACTCAATGACTTCTCACTCTCCGAGAAGTAATTTCTCACAATGGTTGGCTTTGCAGTTGGTTCCAGAAGCGAGAATGGAGATGAACTTAGAGGAGCATGACTTGCAGCTACTCCAGGATCTGAGCAGAAGAGACAGAAGGCCTAAAGTTGCTAAAGCAACTTCTAGGTTGATCATCAA
>JAHRHJ020002877.1:0-10161 GCA_019776745.2 Taxus chinensis | reverse complement strand
GCATATAAACCATGCTACATATCTTGGTTGTACATAGTTTTTACTTGTTTATGCTTACACATACACTTTATTACACATGCTAAATAGATATCTTATATGTCATTATATTTATCATACATGTACATGTGTGTTCACTTTATTTCTAGTTATGATAATATAAATTACACATACCAATACATGTAGCATGGATGTTTGGTGTAGTACCTCATACCAGTCTTGCAATGGCTCCTGAGGGTATCCACATTTGTACATAATTCAGGTGATATTGTTTCATTATTGTACATAACACACTAGTATATCAGATTATACATGATTTAACATACTTTATATTTTTATAACATGCTAATGGGTGCTTCATGTATAGCATGTTCCTTTCAGGACCCATTTTCCACCATGGCTATCTAATGTTTTCTTACTCTCGTTTGTCATTATTTATGGGATTTACCCTATGCTTTGTCTTGTGTGCACACTGTATTATTTTGACCATTGTGGCCTCGATTATATTGTGACATCATGAGTAATGTTCCATATCTACAACCCACTTTTTGTGGTCTACATTTTCTTCTTTCTTGGTAGCTTACACTATTATCTGTATACATCTTTTTTTGCACTAACACTTGTATTCTAGCCATTGTTTATATGTGACTTGGTATTTATCAAGAAAAATCCCTCCTACATACCAATATCACTTCAACATGGGGTCCTCTTTTTGACCACATCCTCCTAGCAATGTCACATGCACCCTAAATGAGGGGGGGCATCTATTGGGTGAATCAGTCACCCCATTCCGTACAATCACAATTCAATACAATACAACACATAATCAACACAGTCTACCGAATCAGACAGGGATCAGAATCAGACTTGGGTCCTTACTTCAACACAAGCACTAGCAAAAAGAATCACAATTGGGTGCCTAGGCATTTCTATCGCTTCTTGGGTGCCTAAGAACAGTGGTCAGATACAAAGAAATCTTCACATAGTACATATTTAAGCATTTTCATAGAGGATTTTCATAAGACAAGAAGCCCTTAAACACTTGGAAATACCATTTAATCACAATTATTCACATTGGATCAGACTTGTACACACCATATCCAATGGGTTTTTTACTTCAGGAAACAGTCAAAGGATGGAGAATAACACTATACCTTTCTCCCTATACTACTTTTTCCATGGCGTAAGATCACCCAAAAAAATGACATTCAACATGCTTGGTGTATTCAGGATCATTGACATATTCATGTATCATATTCAAGATCATTTCTATAAATTTTTCTCATCATGTATCAGATGCACATGCTCCTTTTTATTTCTACTTTTCAACATTTTACACCCTCTTTACATACATTTTATACATCTACGCACATATTTTACTACTTGTTCATTCTTCTCCTTCATAGGTTCATCCTTATGGGAAGATAAAATCAATATAAACACACAACCATCACGATCCAAGAACATCAACAACAACAGAAACAAAATCACATCTACATTCGTGTTTTCACCATAGGTCATTATTCATCACTTTTATTTTTAATTCCTCTTCTTTAGCATCCATGTTTCACACTTTTTTATCACTCCACACTTTTCTTGTCTCACCACGCTCTTCTACATCAATTTACATGGTTATCATGTATGCATCTCTAACTCCTTTATGTTATTAAGATTTCGCTCACCAACATAAAGTGGGGGAAAATATAGACACTAAATCGCACACTTTGGGTACATTAATAGGTCCTAATCACATACTTCTATTCATTTACTTCTTACTAGAGAAAAGTACTAGTTGATCACTATACTTGGCCTCTTAGGTTCCTTTCTAGTCTCCCTCTTAGCCATACAAACCTCACTTCCCAATTTGACCCTTCACATTTAACCGTTTCTGGCTTTGGACAGTAGGGCCCAAGTACACTCGTCCCCTATGGGCACCCTAGACCTCTTTATACTTTACACATTCCTTTTTGGGTCATTTCTAACCATTGGGAATCCCTATCTCTTAGGGGTTTGAATTTTAGTGATCAATTATGAAATTTCAACAAGAGAAGAATACACATATATATTTATGTGACCAAATTAAAGAACCAAGCTCTAAACATCTATACTGTCACCTAAGGTTGCATATCACAAGCACTCAAGAGAATATTTGTATTCATCTATGACCATTATAAGGGATAAGGGATGGTTTTATGTATCACATGAATGGGATGTAAGTTCATTTTATTCCATGCACACATCTATTACATCTTTTTACATCTATCTACTTTAATCGCTATCAAGTGCAGCACACACAAGAGATACATAGGGAGCGATTCCACATACACACACACATAACTACATTGGGTCTGAGATGTAGTGCAAAAAATAGTTGTAAGATCACTTGTTTGACCACTAAGGATAGTTTGACCCTTCACTTTATATCTTTATTTTTTAGGTTTTGATGTTCTTTTGAGGGTTTTGCAGGTGATATTTTTATTATAGGTTATCAATGACATCGATGATTATAGTACGACCATATAACAAAAAAAAATGAGGGTTTCAGATCATTTAATGACCCTATAAAATTCATCTCTAAACCTCTTGCGTAAACCTTGATGCCTATGAAGGGATCCTAGTGCCTGAGTAAACTAGTACTAGTCCAGACGCACTAATCCCTACTCCTCCTACACTCCTGCACTTTTCTAGGTTTGGTTTGAATGTAATGTACTACCTTTCTACTAGTATTCCATCTTTTTATACTTCCAGGATGTTTGTGAAATCAATTAACCCAACTCTTTATTACACTTAGGGATTTACTTCCTTTGCTTATTTTCTTGAGTCATTTTTGTACTTTAAAGTCATATATACTTTTTGTATCATACATAAGAATTTAACATAAGTAATCTTCTCTACTCTACATTAATTTATTTTTGTTGAATCATGAAGCATATATAAGCAAGTAAAACATACCTCATTTAGGGACCTGACACTTTATGAACTCCTCATACAAAATTTAGCACTAAAAGAACTCAAACATCCCTAAAAAGTGAAATAAATCATGAACATCCATTAGAGAAACACCTTCCATTAGTATGATATATCCTTCTAGGTTTAGAAATTTCCATTTTCGTCATATAAGAAAGAAAATTTTCCCTTCCCAAGCATTTGAGAAAGTGTGAAACTCAAACAAGGCATTGTCAAAGCACAATTGTCATATTCTAATTGCAATACAATAGATATCACTTGCTAGGAGAATGATGTGTGGTTTGAGGTCTCTTCGAAGTAGTGTCTAAGTTGGTATTACACATGGGTTCCCATAACCCAACTAAATTTATTTTACATGAATTCCTTCTTGCACTACAAGGGATTGAGGGTTTGAGTAGAGTTCACAAAATCATCCTAAATGTGAACGAATAATACCAACATACAACGACATACATTTCCAGGTAGGAGAAACAATCAGGAAGTTTCAGACCTATATTTCAAGTAGACCAAAGACCATATAGAAGGGTCAAGACTATACGAATGCTATTGACTTAGTTTTAAGGTTTCAACCAAGCTTAGTTTTGAGTGACAATCTCAAAGAAAATGCATTTCCAGTTCTATATATGCATGTTCATGTACTCAAATCACTCAGAATCCTCCAGATCCACATAAATTATGTTTTTACATTTTAAGTAGCTAGTCACTTTAAAAATCATTATTTTGATTTTTGTAATTTATGTTGAAAGTTCATTAAATAGGAATAATCACTTGTAAGATTATTCATCCTTTTTTATGTTTGTTAAATGAAACATTCTTAAATAAAAATGGTGAAATCATAAGGATATACTACACGTAATCGGTAGGATGGGGATCAAACCTAATTTGTATACCCCTTGTTATTCTAGTAGTTTGGGACCACTCGAGCTCATGGGTTGGATTGAAAAGATGGATGAAATATTTTTAGGATGAATATATGGAAGATCCTATGGAATGTTCAAGTTTTACATGCACAAATTTTTACGGTCGTGCATTTGTTTGGTGGGAGCATATTCTAAACCAACCGAGGTGTAACATGGAAAATTAGAAGATCAAGACATGGTGATAATACCGATGCAAAATATCAAGGATGAAGTTATTTCCCGTATTATTACAAGATTCAGTTTGTGTAAAAATATTATAAGGTTTTTGGATAGAGATAGCTTAGTTTGAAATAATAAACACAGTAGGTAATTTTACCGAACTCATCATTCATAGCGGGACACGTGGAGAATAACTTAAAGGTATATGACCATAGGTATGCACATGGTGATTTAGGGTGAGATTACCAATATGTTACAAGTTCCATTCCATGTGTAAGAAGCCTATCATTTTGATCTAAAGGATAGAAGAAGAATTTGATGTGCACAAATAACATAGTGCTAACTAGAGAAAAGAGAAAGGTCACATGAATGGTTGTGGAAAAAGTAAATGTGGAGGATATATTTTGAACATGATGGAAGCAAGTAATGTTTGAATATGTAAAATGAATGAATTTTTTGAGGAAGTGGAAGTGCATATCCACAAATAGGTCAGAGAAGAGGTTGCATAGATTCAACAACATGATGTTATAAGTGTGGAGAAACATGGGATAGTGCATATAAGTGCCACGTACACCCATAATGGTGGTAAGAAAAGTGTGCATATTACATAATGGAGATACTAAATGGATTGTTAAATCATGAGGAAGAACTAGAATATTCGAAGAAACAATGATGTTCAAATGCATCCTATTAAAACCAATAAATTGGTCCTAAAGTAGAGGATAAGACTTTTATAGACATGATGTGCATGTTAGGGGGAAAAGTCTGCAAGGTGATAGTGGATAGTGTAAAAATATGATAATTTTTTGGTATAAAGAATGTTGGATAAGTTAAAGTTGGAGATAAATGAGAATATAAATCCATACATTGGGAATAATGGTTGTAGAGAGTGACATCAATTGTCGGTGAAGGAGTGATGTCTAATTAAGTTACTAGATTGGGAGATATAAAGATGAAGTAATGTACAAAATCATGCTCATGGATGCATGTCATGTTACTACTTCATAGGCCTTGGCATATTTGATCAGAAAGGCACCACATGATGGTCACATAAACACATTCATGATTTAGAAGGATTGAAAATAAGTGTACTTTGAACCCATCATGAGAGAAGGGTGAAACATCACCAAAAGTGTTTTTAATCTTAGGTGAAGCAGTTCTTGAGTGAGGTTAAGTAGGAAAATGCATTTTTTGCACTTATTGTGAGCACTATGGAAAGAGGCATGGAAAAAAGTGGTTGAGGACATGGGAATAAACAATACCACCAAAGGTAAAAGGAATGTTGTAAGAGTTTTTAGAATTTGTTATAGTGAGTTACCTAAAGGTTTACACTTGTAAGAGACATCACTAGTCACCACAAGGATTTAATTCCAGGATCAATTTTTACAAATAAGAGAAACTATTAATGACACCATAGGAGAATGTAGAAATACAAAAAAATGCAATAGATCTTTGGATAGAGGAATCATCAAGATAGATCTAGATATATCCCATAGTTATGATAGTATTAACATCAAAGAAGGGTGATGAGTGGTGTATGTATACTGATTTAAGATCCATAAATAAGATCACCATCAAGTATAATTTTCCATTGCCACACATGGATGACATTATAAGTTGCTTGAGTGGAGAAATGTAAGCATTTCAACAAGGTTAATTTGAAGATAAATATGATCAAATTTGTATAAGAGAAGGAGATGAATGGAAGTACAAATTTTAGATACTCAAAAAGGATTGTATGAGTGGTTTGTGATGCCATTCATATTATCAATGTACCAAGTATTTTTATGAGGTTGATGAATCAAGTCCTAAAATTATTTTTAGGAAAGTTTGTAATCATGTACCTAGATGATATTCTAATTTTCAATTAGGATGCATGAAGAGAATTTTCTACATATCTAACTAAGTGTTGTAAATATTGTAAGAAATATAAAGTTGTTGATTAATTTAAGAAGTGTAATTTTATGCAAGAGGAGTTGGTGTATCTAGAGATTTTTGATTTCTAGAAAAGGATTGAAGATGAACCCAAAAAGGTTCACAAAAATTGTGGATTGGTCCATCACCGAGGAGTGCTTTTGAAGTAAACAATTTTCATGGGTTGGCTAGCTTTTACCATAATTTCATAAGGAACTTTAATGGTGTATGTGCACCGATTACAGAGGCCATGAGAGGAGATATGAAGAATTTCATCTTGTTGAGCAAGTACAAATTTCACAAGATTATTTTATGGAATAGAAGAGAATAACAATTGACAACAACTAGTGTTGCATAATAAATTTTGCAAAGGGTATTTTGCAATTTGATTAGTGATGCTACTGGCATGAAGCCATTGGCGTAGTATAAATCAAGAAGACATACATTCTTACATATTATAGTGAGAAGATGTTGAATAAGTGGAGACAATAAAATGTTTATGTATCATAGGTTTTATACAATTGTGTAGACCATTTAATAATTGGAGATGATTCATTTTCAACTAGTTAAAGTTAAAAAAGGAATCATGACAAGGGTGAAGTATTTACAACCAGATATACATTTGTGATCAAGGCATATGATTCATAAAAGTTCCTATAAGGTGATATACATGTACATAGTAGAAATATTTCTATTGACATAGGTGTGAGCAGAAGTTATGTGTTTGAATTCATGAAGGATTTGTATACGCAAGATGAATTTTTCAAAGAAGCATACTAATAATGCACAATACTTACAAGTTTTTACAAGACACCTTGGTTGTACTATTTTGTGTAAGAAGGATTGTTATTAAAGAGGAAATTATGCATTCACAAAAAGAATCAATGAAGGAAAATTTAGAGAGAGAGAAACATTATAGAGGATTAGTAAGGAACTTTGGCTTAAACATAACCTTAGTGCAACTAAGGGAGAGTTAATTTTGGCCATGAATGAGTTCAGATTTGTGCAATGTTTTATAGGAATGCCATGTTTATCAGTTGGCTAAAGGAAGATCTCAGAACGCATGGTTGTATCAACCTTTTCCCATTTCGGAGTTGCCTTGGGGAGACATAATTATGTATTTTTTTTTGTGTTGCTCAGAACACAGAGGGGTGTTGATTCCATTTTTGTAGTGGTGGATATATTTTCAAGTATGGCACATTTCACCATTTACATGAAGGCTAGTAATACAATCTACAATTTAAATATTTTCATTAGTGAGATTGCATGGATTACCACAAAATATAATGTTTGACAAGGATATATATATTTTTGGTCATTTTTGGAAAACATTATGGAAGAATTTGGATACAAAGTTACACTTCAATTTGACATACCATCAAAAAATTGATGGATAGATTTTTTTTGTCTATGTAAGCCTTGGATATTTTCTTAGATGTTTGGTTGGAGATAAGTTAGGAACTTGGGATTTGTCTTTAACAATAAGATTTTTTTATAAAAAATCAATAAATAGGAGTATAGGGAAAACACCATCCCAAATCATATATGGGAAAAACCCAAGAGGGGTTTCTAAGCTAAGATACTATGTAATGAAGATAATAGTGTTGAAGTAGGATAATTTATAGAACACATGAAGGAAGTGAACCAAAAAGTGTGTAATCAGTTAGAATTGGAGCTAAAATTTTCCCATTGCTGAAATTTGGTTTAACAATTTCAGTGAAACATGGGATGATATCTCAATGTGGGACTTGACTGGATGAGATCATCCTCTGGAGAAGGTTGGATTCATCAGATGTAAGATCTATTTCATTGCATCCCAGTTCATTGCAACTACTCTAACCAACTCCTACTCTATCACTAAACTAAGAAACTCTGAGGAGACATGGTGAAAGAGAGGAAGAGATAAAATAAAGGGAGGTGATGCACCAAACTAGGAAATGGATCAATTCTGGCTCTAAAAGACACAAATGTGAACATGAAAATGAATATTTAAAATATGCACACAACTTGGAAGGAAATAAAATGGAAACGAGTGAAGGAACGTAAGAAGGCATAATTGTTCAAATTAAACGTGAAGCATTCAAAAGGAACGAGGTCGAAATCACATTAATATCAACATTTAACCACTTATAGATAAAGGGCTAAGCTAAAAAATATTCACATGAAAATTATAGAGGCCATGAGTAAGAGTTTCATAAGATCATATGGAGGAGATTCCAATTCAATAGAAAGGAACCCATATAATATGCCAACGCATTTACATTTGTAAATGTTTAGAGAAATGGAGGGAGAAGAGGACGATCACATCTAGTGATAAATGAAATCAACCACACACCACCACCAAGGACCACTCATAGGAAAGGTATGGATGCCTGAAATTTATGTAAACATGCGCCATCATATTTAAAGGATGCAAAATTTTTTTTCCATACTTCATTAATTTCTAGTTATTGAGGTGGTTGGGTGTCTAGTTTAGAAACATGCGTAACTTTCACGTGCCTCACATAATCTCTTTGATCCATGGTTTCCCGTGGCCTTATAATTTCCTTAATTGATGATTGGAGCCATTTCTAACCTCTACTATGTATTAGAGTATCCATCGTATTTCCTTCATTCATCTGTGAAGCTTCTATATTTTGTAGCATGTTCCTTCATTCCGCATCTTATGAGATATGTGGGACATTATACTTAGAAACCTTACGGAACACTATGTGAGTGTTTCGTGGCTTTCAAAATTTATCATTTTCAAACCTACTTTATTTTTCTATGTCATGCCTCGTAGAACCCTTCCTTACATCAAAAATTTCATGTTAAGCAGGTTATATGACTTGTTGCAAGGAATTATCTAACTCTGTGGAATTTCCTATTTTCAAAGTTTGCGTAACATTGTTTCTCTAATCCACAAAGCACCACACTTTCACATAGGTATTCATCTCATGGATCCTGTCCTTACACATTTTTCTGACTTGATCTCATATATTGCAGCCTCTCATGGTTCTCTAACCTTTCCTCACTACCACAAAGAAATGGTATCATTAAAATATTCCATAGTCTTGAGCTTGAGCTCCTTTGTTCGATAGGCAAGGAGAACCCATAGGGCACTACATTTACGCACTCTATGGGAGACTAACTTAGTGTTCCATGGATTTCTTGAGTATAAGGTGTCTAAGTCCCAACTTAGGTGAGTTGTTCAAAATTGCATGGGGTGTAACTTTAGACAATAGTTTGACAACCCTTAGGGGACATCTTCTTGCTAGATGTAAATATTAGTAGCCTTGAAGAATCATTTAGTAATAGAGTCCCTCCCAAAACTTGAATTCGATCCTTAACTTCTTATAATTGTCCCTCAATCCGCATAGACTCAACATTGATTTAGAAATGTTCTCTTAAGCTGATATTTTAGAGCTTTAACTAAATATTAAGAATTTCCCCAAAATATTCTTATTTCTACCATAGAGGGAGGAAATTGAAATGGATTGTGCATGATTGCAATGGAATTACAAAACCTACGTATAAGAGAATAACATCATACAGGCTTCAAGTGAAACACATAGAGTGTGCAAAATAACTTATTATGAACAAGGATGATCACCAAAAGAATTTAGGAAATGACATTCAATTAGTGATCAAAACACAAAAAGAAGAGGGAACCTAAAAAAAAAATAAAGGAGACAAAGAAACAACTATGTACAAGATACAAAACCAACTCAAAGAGAAGGATTGAGATAAATACCATTAACTAGGATATGAAGTACTTCCCCATCAAGTTTGGATAACTCAAAAGAGTTGGTTTATTTTTCAGGAAGTGATGATATATGGCCCACTCCAAAACTTATAAAAATTAGAGTGTTGCCCTTATTTAGCTCTATCTACATCCCATTTTAGGACTAGATCTCCAGTTTTTAAAGTATGTCCCTTGTATTTCCTATCAAACCATTGTTTGGTTGATCTATTATGATATTCTAATTTGGTCATGAAAAATTTCCTCAATTCCTCAAGATCAGCGAATTTCTCTATTCTGATTTTTCTTTTATCTTCACCCTCAAACTTTGACTGCTGGGCTAATTCTAATTAAGGCAACTCTAGAGATAAGGGAAGACTAAATTCTCTGCCATAGACTAGGGTTAAAGGAGAATTTCTAATTGCTTTATTTTATGTGATCCTATCAGCCCAAAGCGCATTTATTACCTTGGTGTGCCACTGC
>JAHRHJ020002876.1:0-10167 GCA_019776745.2 Taxus chinensis | reverse complement strand
ACACGCACTTCACATTACTATCATACTTTTTATGAATTGTCTTGTTCTTAGATTTCTAGGTCAACATTCTCTGGAGGTTAGGATAATTTTCCACATTTAACAATTGCCTGAAAACCCTCCAAGAATCTTGCAACAATCTTAAAAGTACTCAACAACATGATTTTTCACCCTTTTCACCATGATAAAACTCACTAACTTTTACATGAATAATGACACTATGATGATCTTTTACACTTTTTATCAGACCTAATTGAATGCTTATACATAAATTTTTACCTTTAAAACTCAACTAATGATCTTAATTCTTCAAAACTAGTGTTAGAATTTCAAAGTTACATTTTGGTGGGAAATACCAAAAAGGCTACAAATGATTGAAAAAATTGCATAGAGCTCCATCATGATCTTTTATTGACTTCTACACACCACCTAAACACACTACGAAAAAAAAAATGATTAAGTTATTTGATTCATGATGTGCCTACATCACATATTTTTGCCAAGAATAATTCTTTAAACATGCTCTGTGTATTCAAGCTTGCCACCCACTTTTTTCTCAACCTTAATCAAATCTATATGAACAGACTTTCTTTATAAATCTATGACCAAAAACATTGTTTTATCAATAATCTAAACCTGCATATGTTTACATTTTCCATCACTGCATCAAATATAAAGTACTTAGTACAACAAATATAAGTTATAACAATAAAAAGAAACAAATCCTCTCATATTTCTAGGTAGTAATAAGCTTATTTACTATGAAAAGAGAACACAAACACGCTGGTCATACATATCTCAAAACAAGTCAACTAATTTATATATCTTAAATACATCTTTCTAAAATATGTCAACAAACGTGAATCTTGGATTTTTCACATACCGTACTAAATAAAATTTCACATTCACTGGTTATAAATTGCATGCATATAGCTACACCAATATTTCATGTAAAAACAAATCTGACTTAGGTATTTTCAACATAACCATTTTATTCATATCTTGTAATCATTGTAGTCCATTAGAGAATGTTTATTTTGTCTATTTTATCAAGCAATTCACATTCCTTTTGCATGCTTCCACCTCTTACGTACATGTCTTCTAGGATATTTACAACTAAAACAATTGATAGAATCTTGTTCTCCATAATTCTTTGGTGGATGCCTATTCCATATTTCAAATATTCATTTTTTAGCGCAAGATGAATGTATGCTAAGAAATGAGAACTAATAAGTTTGGACAACTATTGGTTTTGTTTGGTGAAAAATATCAATGCTTCATGAGGATGTGTATGTCTCTTGTTAGGTATCTTTGACTGTGATATTCTATGTTAAAACAAATGCGAGTGAAAAAAATGCACACCATTTTGTCACATGCCATTTTGTTGCTTTGTACATTGGTTGACTATATGGTCATGGAATTATGGTTTAACATTGTAAATTTATAATGCAAGTGAAAAAAGGGTAATCATTTTGATTTAAAATCAATTGTAATTTGTGGTTTAATGGATTTTGAGAGCTCGTGAAATTTTAGGTTTGATACATACAAGGAAAAATCATGGGAAGACTCACAAAAATAAAAAAAATTAGATTCACCCCTACCATTTACATCTCAGAACAATATTAAATACTTTTTTGTATTTCTTGTGTTGAGTACTTACTGCAATTATAGGATTCCAGGAAATTACATTTAGTTCAGAGATTTCATTGAAAACTTATTGTGCATCTTATAAACTTCCACACTTAGTGATACATGTGAATATTTTCATTTTCAAATTTTTTTTTTTTTTTTTTTAATAGTTCACAATCAATGCAAAGAAATAAATCAAGAAATATTTACAAGAACAAAATATACCTTAATCATCCACGAACCTTATAGCTCATTAGTTGCAAACGGTGTCAAAAACTAGAGTGCAAATGATGCCCATAACGTTACCAAATAATTAGTTTGAATTCTCTATTTTATTTCCTAATTTTCATATATAGGTAATCATAATTTTCTCAAATGTATTTTGATATTTTTATTTTCTTTTCATAACTTTGAAATAGATGGCATTTTATTTGGAGCTTATGCATAACATTATTGATAGAAGTGACCACATTAGTCAAACTAGTGTGGATATAAAATAGAAATTATGAAATAATTGTATAAATACATGGGAATTACCCTAGACTTAGAGATACCTTACACTCAAAATAAAATATTTGATCTACACTAAGATATACAAATATATAGGTCTTGCTTTTCCTATAAAATAGGATGTTTCCCAAAACCACTCTCACTAATATAGGATTATTGTTCTAACAATCTAGATTCTCTCCAACTACTAGCATCCCTTTAAATCTCTCACACCCTCCATTATTTTGATCTACTCTAGAATCACTCTCTTGAATTCTTATGTGATTTTTTTCCCAACTTATCTACATAACATTATTAAGATTCATATATTATTTTCTCGCATACTTAATTATAAAACATAATAATTTTATTAGCTAAACATTAGCTAAGCACATTACAATGCACACACTAATTATTCCTGAAGAATAGTTATACATTTTAATGCAATAATTATTTGTAAAAAGTAGTTTCTTTCGTTTCTTATAACACTTATACAAATATCGTAAATATGTCAAGAGATATCACTATCAAGGTCTTTATTGTTGATTTTCACATATTGTACATTGAGTAATAACTCCGTTATTTTTGCTTGCAATTATTAAGAATATGGAATCAATGTAACCACAATCTTGTCACATCACTATCTAAAAATAAGGGTCTCCTATCTCTTTTGTATGGTCAAAATATTACAATTTATAAAAGAAATTTTTTCTATGTGGCTGTCAAATGGACAAAAAAAGGTTAATGTTGAAATTATCCTATGATAGTCAAATGGATGTCAAATTTAAGATTAACAATGAAAGTTAATACACTCACCCCATTTTATCCCAACCCCCTCTGTCATTGTAGAATGCCTCTTGGCATAATAATTAAAAGTTTCCATGACAGTTGGTTGAAAACACATCCAATAAGGATTTTAAAAAATAGAAATAAGTGCATTTAATACAAGAAGCTCAAGAATGTACATTTTCAACTTTTTTCTTGTCCACCAACAAAAACCATCAATCCTTTCCTCCTCACTCTTCCTCTTCTACTCACCATGGTTAAAAACAATAAGTATGAAATGAAAATAAATCTTAGAAATGTATATGTGGGGACCCTCCAAGAATTCCCCTCCACAAAATAGTGACGCAAAATAAAATCAAAATTTGTCGAAATTTAGCGTCATTTTCACACATAAGATTTGAGCTACATTTGTATCATCATGTGAATTCAAGAGGATGAAACTAGTGAGATCTCCTTATGGTGATGCCTGAAAATCAACAGGAGATGACTACAAATTACATCACTATGTAGTGAGTCACTGCTCCAAGCTACATCAAATTTTAGTGCCTTAAACCCTAGATTCAGGGTTTCTTTTAACCTTCTTGAGAGAAAAAATCTCAAATATCTTGAGAAAGTCTTTTTTTTCAAAACCTAAACCATACCTCTGCAACTTTGTAGAAAGTGATTAATGCTAAAATGTGAATATTCTAGTGTAATCTAATGTCTATAGGAGCAGTAAAATAACTAGATAAATGAAGTAATAAATACTCAAAGTACACCCAAGCAAACTAAGCAACTAAAATGTAAAACCCTAATATGCAAAAGAGGGTTAGGAAGAGCCTTAGCTAATTCGTAGATGTCTTGGAGGCCATGTCGCAGTGCAGACCAGATGAACAAAAGGAGGAAATCTTCTGCACATGATTTTGAGAAAAGTCTAGATATGGACTGTCTAGCTAGACTGGGGCACCTAGAGAGGAATAGGGGCACCCGTGGGCACCTTGGTCTAAGATCTAGGTGCCCTGGTTTGTGGAAATGGCCAGGAAACCTCCTCTAGAGTGTATCACTGGATGTTCGCCTATGTTCGACTCCTCTGTCACATAAATGTCATTGTATGATCGACGAAGCACTAGTAAACCTGCAATGGCAGAATCACCTGCAAAACCTCAGACAAAGCATGCAAAACCCTAAAAAATGAAAGATGCATATGAAGGGGTTGAGACTGTCCTCATTGCCAACATTTATGGTGTACTTACTCACTGAGCGTTGCACCACATCTTAGACCCAATGTATGCTCTAGGTGTGTGTGTGTGTGTGTGGAATTTTTCCCTAGGTGTTCTTGTGCTTAGTCACACTGTTGTGAAGTAGCAAGCAAATAACTAGATGTAAAATGTAAACAAATGGTGCATAGAATACAATAGACTCTCCCTCCTATGAAGTGTGATGCAGATGAACTAACATTTTTGTGCCTTGTGATGGAGCTAGATGGATGCAAATGTAGCTATGTAATGTCTTTGATGGAAGCAAACTTAGGTGGTGATAGTAAGTGCTTAGTGTTTGGTCTCACATTATGGTCACATAACTTTATATTTATATGGTTCTCTTGCTTTAATTTCTTAATTAACCTTGAAAGGGCCGAACACACAAAAATATAAGAAGCTCAAATGGCTAGAAAGTGCCCAAAAAGTGAGAGGAAAGTATAAAGAGGATCAAGGCACCCAGAGGGGACCAGGGCACTTAGGGCGTCCTAGTCAAGAATAGGGAAAATTTAGTATGATAGTAAAAATTGAGAAAGTACAAGTGAAAGATCGAAAGTAGCAACACAAAACAAATCAAGATAGCCAAATACATGGGTTCATTAGTACTCTTTTTCACTCAAGAACCATATGAATATTAGTATGAGACCAAGACTAAATAATTACTCCAAGTGCATTATTTGGTGTCTATAGGATCATCATCCATCATTTTCCTTTAGGTACTATGGCCTGGAAACGTATGGACCATTCCTAGTGGTAAGCTTTGCATAGTTTTCATGGTCTAAAACCTTGTTTTGACAATATTTCTTACAAACACATTCAAATTCACCATAAATCCAATGCATTTTAGACTCGAAATATTCCAACAAGATCAAACCATGTCCGGAAATTTCATTACTTAGAGAGAAATACTAGAATCCTTATCTTATTTAGGTAACCTTGTTGCCGCTAGTTAAAAATCCTTCATACTGAGCTGTCCACACGCACTTCACATTACTATCATACTTTTTATGAATTGTCTTGTTCTTAGATTTCTAGGTCAACATTCTCTGGAGGTTAGGATAATTTTCCACATTTAACAATTGCCTGAAAACCCTCCAAGAATCTTGCAACAATCTTAAAAGTACTCAACAACATGATTTTTCACCCTTTTCACCATGATAAAACTCACTAACTTTTACATGAATAATGACACTATGATGATCTTTTACACTTTTTATCAGACCTAATTGAATGCTTATACATAAATTTTTACCTTTAAAACTCAACTAATGATCTTAATTCTTCAAAACTAGTGTTAGAATTTCAAAGTTACATTTTGGTGGGAAATACCAAAAAGGCTACAAATGATTGAAAAAATTGCATAGAGCTCCATCATGATCTTTTATTGACTTCTACACACCACCTAAACACACTACGAAAAAAAAAAGATTAAGTTATTTGATTCATGATGTGCCTACATCACATATTTTTGCCAAGAATAATTCTTTAAACATGCTCTGTGTATTCAAGCTTGCCACCCACTTTTTTCTCAACCTTAATCAAATCTATATGAACATACTTTCTTTATAAATCTATGACCAAAAACATTGCTTTATCAATAATCTAAACCTGCATATGTTTACATTTTCCATCACTGCATCAAATATAAAGTACTTAGTACAACAAATATAAGTTATAACAATAAAAAGAAACAAATCCTCTCATATTTCTAGGTAGTAATAAGCTTATTTACTATGAAAAGAGAACACAAACACGCTGGTCATACATATCTCAAAACAAGTCAACTAGTTTATATATCTTAAATACATCTTTCTAAAATATGTCAACAGACGTGAATCTTGGATTTTTCACATACCGTACTAAATAAAATTTCACATTCACTGGTTATAAATTGCATGCATATAGCTACACCAATAATTTTCATGTAAAAACAAATCTGACTTAGGTTATTTTCAACATAACCATTTTTATTCATATCTTGTAATCATTGTAGTCCATTTAGAGAATGTTTATTTTGTCTATTTTATCAAGCAATTCACATTCCTTTTGCATGCTTCCACCTCTTACGTACATGTCTTCTAGGATATTTACAACTAAAACAATTGATAGATTCTTGTTCTCCATAATTCTTTGGTGGATGCCTATTCCATATTTCAAATATTCATTTTTTAGCGCAAGATGAATGTATGCTAAGAAATGAGAACTAATAAGTTTGGACAACTATTGGTTTTGTTTGGTGAAAAATATCAAAGCTTCATGAGGATGTGTATGTCTCTTGTTAGGTATCTTTGACTGTGATATTCTATGTTAAAACAAATGCGAGTGAAAAAAATGCACACTATTTTGTCACATGCCATTTTGTTGTTTTGTACATTGGTTGACTATATGGTCATGGAATTATGGTTTAACATTGTAAATTTATGATGCAAGTGAAAAAAGGGTAATCATTTTGATTTAAAATCAATTGTAATTTGTGGTTTAATGGATTTTGAGAGCTCGTGAAATTTTAGGTTTGACACATACAAGGAAAAATCATGGGAAGACTCACAAAAATAAAAAAAAATTAGATTCACCATCCCTACCATTTACATCTCAGAACAATATTAAATACTTTTTTGTATTTCTTGTGTTGAGTACTTACTGCAATTATAGGATTCCAGGAAATTACATTTAGTTTAGAGATTTCATTGAAAACTTATTGTGCATCTTATAAACTTCCACACTTAGTGATACATGTGAATATTTTCATTTTCAAAAAAATATTTGTTTTTTAAAATAGTTCACAATCAATGCAAAGTAATAAATCAAGAAATATTTACAAGAACAAAATATACCTTAATCATCCACGAACCTTATAGCTCATTAGTTGCAAACGGTGTCAAAAACTAGAGTGCAAATGATGCCCATAAACGTTACCAAATAATTAGTTTGAATTCTCTATTTTATTTTCCTAATTTTCAATATATAGGTAATCATAATTTTCTCAAATGTATTTTGATATTTTTATTTTCTTTTCATAACTTTGAAATAGATGGCATTTTATTTTGGAGCTATATGCATAACATTATTGATAGAAGTGACCACATTAAGTCAAAACTAGTGTGGATATAAAGTAGAAAATTATAGAAATAATTGTATAAAAACATGGGAATTACCCTAGACTTAGAGATACCTTACACTCAAAAATAAAATATTTGATCTACACTAAGATATACAAATATATAGGTCTTGCTTTTCCAATAAAATAGGATGTTTCCCAAAACCACTCTCACTAATATAGGATTATTGTTCTAAAAATCTAGATTCTCTCCAACTACTAGCATCCCTTTAAATCTCTCACACCCTCCATTATTTTGATCTACTCTAGAATCACTCTCTTGAATTCTTATGTGATTTTTTTCCCAACTTATCTACATAACATTATTAAGATTCATATATTATGTTCTCGCATACTTAATTATAAAACATAATAATTTTATTAGCTAAACATTAGCTAAGCACATTACAATGCACACACTAATTATTCCTAAAGAATAGTTATACATTTTAATGCAATAATTATTTGTAAAAAGTAGTTTCTTCTTCTTCGTTTCTTATAACACTTATACAAATATCGTAAATATGTCAAGAGATATCACTATCAAGGTCTTTATTGTTGATTTTCACATATTGTACATTGAGTAATAACTCCGTTATTTTTGCTTGCAATTATTAAGAATATGGAATCAATGTAACCACAATCTTGTCACATCACTATCTAAAAATAATGGTCTCCTATCTCTTTTGTATGGTCAAAATATTACAATTTATAAAAGAAATTTTTTCTATGTGGCTGTCAAATGGACAAAAAAGGTTAATGTTGAAATTATCCTATGATAGTCAAATGGATGTCAAATTTAAGATTAACGATGAAAGTTAATACACTCACCCCCATTTTAATCCCAACCCCCCTCTGTCATTGTAGAATGCCTCTTGGCATGATAATTAAAAGTTTCCATGACATTTTTTTTGAGAAAATGATGTACTACCGCAAGTTAGATACATCTAAATAAATGCATCTTAAGATTACATCTAGAACTTTAAAATCAATATGTCTATTGATAAAACTAATTAGATACAAGATACCAAAAAATTATTAGCCACATCTATTTTTTGGAGATAAAATATCAAATACAATAACTATCAAAATGATCAAATATATATAAAAAATTTACTAAATAAACTTTTACTCTCTTACATCAACAATACATTTTTAATACCACACATGGTATTTTATCTCTAAAAAGAACATAGCCTAATCTTGTATTTAATTAATTTTTTTAGTGGTGAATGTATATAAAAAGAATGATGATTCACTTAACAAAGTTGTTATCAACATTGGTTTAATGGTTTTTATGTTCTCTTCAACATAATGTGGTGGTTAAGGTTCTCAGTAGACACTATAAATCTCTTTGGATGAATTTGGCACTCTTTTGTGGCTTTTTTGTTGGGTATCTTTAAATAACATTTGTATTGAAAATGAAGATATTGATGAGGCAAGTTAGAAAAAAGAATGGCAACATCGATTGATGTAACCTACGTAAGTTTTAAAAAAAAGGTATATTGGATGATCCATATTCAAGTCCTCTCCGTTTATTGCGTAAATTGGATGAATCCATTCCATATGAACTGCTTAATTATTAATTTTTTGTATTTATTATTTTTAAAAAACCTTTTATATATAATGTTTTGGACTTTGACATTCATTCCACATTTGAAAAATGAATGGATAATAATTCAATATATATATATATATATATATATATATATATATATATATATAATAAAGTGGATAATAGAAATCATTATTTATTGGGTTGTGTGTATAGATATTGGTCAGCTACGACTATGGAGAAGCAACTTGAAAAAAATCAGGCAGAGCATACGAGACATTCAGACTTCTCTCACTCTCACCATTGGTACCAACACCTATAACAGTGTTTCCAAAATGGAAAAGCAATTAACAAGACGTTCAGAACAATCGCCAATGAAGCTACTTGATTTTCAGCCAGGTGAAAATAAATTTTATCAGGCTTCTTTTATATTGGTTGGAAATTATGTGTGGTGAATAACCCTTTTAACTGCTATTTTTTTTGACACAAAAAACAGTTGGTATTGAAAGGCAAGTGGAGGAGGTGAAAGAATTGCTTGACATGGAAGGCAGTGAAGCCGTGGTAGCAGTTGTATTATGTGGTTTTGGGGGTGTTGGGAAGAGCACTTTAGCAGCTTCTGTTATTCAGAAGCTCAATTGGAATTCTGCATCCTTCAAATTTTGTAGGGTGATGATTGACGAGAAAGCTGCAGATAAAAGATCTCACATCATCAAAATTCAAAAAGACATCATTTCTGACTTTGGAGGAGGCAAAGTAGACTTGAGAGATCCAGCTGAAGGCCAAAATCAAATTAAAGATGTAATACAGAACAAATGCTGTCTTCTTTTTATTGACAATGTGGTTGACAACGACTATATTAAAGACCTGCTACCGAGAGAATTATTAGCCAGCGATAAGACGGATTCAACAATGCAGAAACTAAGAATGTTAATAACGTCTCGAGCAGCGAATCTGAAACCGCTACTCAATCTGAAAAAGTGTCATGAATACCATGTGAATACTCTCTCTGGCGAGGCACCCAAGGTTCTCCTCCGCAACACAATTCTACAAGGTGAAACTGAATTTTATCATCACTTTGATTGAAGCGGGTTTTGTGAATGAAGTGGCCGAAGCATGCAGAGGTGTCCCGCTTCTTCTGTCTGTTTTTGGTAATCACTTGAGAGTTGAGAGGGAGGAGCGCAGTTATCAGGAAGCACTTGAAGCTCTTCGAAAAGGAGACCCTGACAGCTTTGCAGATGAAGGGCGCATTGGCGAAAAGGTTTGGTATGTGTATCACAATGTCAGAGATGAAGAGACTCGAGAGGCGTTCCTCGACATTTGCACATATTTTCATGGTCAGGACTGGAATATATGTTGGTCATATTTTTGGTGAAAACACA
>JAHRHJ020002875.1:0-10170 GCA_019776745.2 Taxus chinensis | reverse complement strand
TTACATGGTGATCATGGGGTACATGATGATATGCATGATGATGATGATGTTACATGATGGTGGTAGATATTGGAAGAGTAATGTGCTTTAAACATGATGTGATTATTGTCGCAATTATGATATTGTGAGCGCACATGATGTGTATGTCACCTTGTGCATGTTTGTGATCATGTTGATATGTTGGGAATGGGAGTATTCTCTCTCCTTCTTGTGGATTCTATGAAGAGTTCACATGTGAATTACTATTTGTGGCATGTGAAAAGAATTCTAATGTGGATGACAGAGTGTTGGAACATTGTGACATATTGTGATATGTAGGTGTATCAATGTGTTTTATGACTAGATTGATGTTAAAAGAAATGAGTTGTATCATGATGTTTTTACCATGTTTTGAAGAAATGTGTGTACCACCTTGTTGTGTAGCAATGGATGTTATGTTGTGATGTACTATGTTCATCGTATGTATGATTTGTGTAAATATGTGAGGCTTTATGTTGTGATTTGGGGTCATACAGAGAGTGTATGAAGCCTATCATATGGTGATTGCACTTTGGGTGCAAAAAGTGGTAAAGTGATGTGTTACACTCAGTGAATGTATGATCGTGATCTACCCTATCTACGTACCATATGTAGGATGTTATGGTAGCTATGTGTGTACCACCGTTATGTTAGTGATGTTGTTGTATGTTATGTTGTGAACCTTATGCTAACCGACCCTGAGGGTAATGGGTAGAAGTGTATGTTGAGAGTGAGGAATGGTGTACCATGGGTCAATAACTCGATTCAAAACTTGGTTTAGTAGATAACATGTGATTCTTTCCTCTCTCCCTATGTGGTTGCATGTATGCAACCTAAGTGCAACTATGACTATGTTTAGCCTTGTTGAAGTGGCGGCGGGATGATTTCAGATGGAGGTGATGACAGTTGTATTATTGATATGTATTTTATGAGCTAAGGCTCGATGTTCCGAGTGCTAGCAACTCGTTGAGTACCCCTTGTTGGCCAGATAAGGCCACACAGTTATCGTGATGTGACATTATTATAAGTTAATTTTATTTGTAAATTGAGCTTTTTACTTTATTTTGTAAGGACCAGCAACTTTTCTTGATTGCCATGATTTACAATTTTGGGAATTTCCTTGGTTTGTTGGCACTGACATAGGGGATTTTGATACTAACTATGGCTATTTGGCAATTTATTTAGCTTGATTTGGGGTCTTCTTTTAAATTTGGAATTCTTACCGCCTTGCCCAAGGCTTGTACTTTACCACTTGGCACTTTGGATTGGATTGTTGTGCTGGTTCTATTATCGTGATGTGTGGAATAGGGTCATAGGATGCACCATGGATTGGTTGGACCTATGGAACCGCTTCAGTTGTATGGGGGTAGGCCCCAAGGAGTTACATATAACTAGTGGGTTGTTTAACCACGCGTTATTATGTCGCTTGGGTTAGGAGTGTTCGAACTCTATGTATCTTGGACCATAGGGTCAACCGGCCTCCTTGAGGGAGCCATAAGAGTTTGAGGGAGGCATAAGAGACTTGAGGGAGGCATAAGAGTTTGAGGGAGGCATAAGAGACTTGAGGGAGGCATAAGAGTTTGAGGAAGGCTTTTGATATTTGTCTGTATGGTCGATGTTTCTGGGATATATGTTGAGTTATTGTGATGTTTTGGTAGTGTTCTTTTGATGTATGTGTTACTAATGTCAGATGGATTTGTTTTGTGATGTTGTGGATATGGCATTGATTCCCTTGTGGACCTTATTTACATGTAGTTTTTATGAGTCATGGAAAATTATCATACGTGGAATTGAGGAAATGTCTTGTGGATTGTAGTACTTTTTTGGTTGAGTATTTTGTATGTCAGTCTTTGATGTGTGACAAGTACTATGTTATGTGGACTGTGCCTATTCCATTCCGTATTTGAGTAACCTTTTGTGGTGTAATACAATCTTGAAGTATATACTTGTGTGCTTGTGAATTTGTAGTGTCTTGTGAACCTGATAGGGTGTTGTGTAGTAGTTCATGTTGGGCACCGACAATAAGGAATAAACCAAAACTCTTCAATGATGAAATTTTTAAAAGAAATTAAACTAGAAATAATGATAATGGAAAGAGACTAATGAAATGATGAACAAGAAGGAACTGCCAATCTTCACAGAACATTGAAAGTTAAAATTTCTCCCAGATGTTCCTAAGGCTACCCTGTGGCCGTGCTTTAATTGAGCGAAATTTTAAACCATAGGGGGTACTTTCTCCTTTACCTATCCTTGGTTACGTGCCATTTATTTTCCTCTATGTTATGTCGCATCGAGGACGATGCTTTTATTAAGGGGAGGAGAATGTAGTGCCTCGTTGCAATGCACATTTCTGATCTGGTAGATGGGTGACATTTCATGTCACTTCTTAAATGAACTTATAATTACCTGCTTTGCATGATACAGTGGGGAGTAGGTGGAGGCCTATTTTTCTTCACCAGGATCTCCTTTTGGATTCAGTTATTCAATGTGTATGGTTGGTAGGCACCTGGCTCATTCTTGGGTTGTGTGGCTGGGAAAAGTGGACCACGTTTTTATTGGATTTTTTTGTTGTTTTGGCCGCTTCCTTCTTCTGCTCTTGCAGTCTTTCTTTTAGTGGCCGCTCACCTGGTAAATCCTCTCAATAGATGAACCTGCTCCTGTACTAATCTTACCTTACCGACTCTCTCTCTCAAACTTTGCAGGCCGAATGGATTTTGGGTGCAGAAATGGGTTTGGTATGGTGGTTATAGATGAAGCTACAGGCTGGTGAAGTAGGCGTGTTTTCCCTAATTTCAGTGCGTGCTGCGAGGTGTGTTCTTGTTGGGGATCTATAGCAACAACCTGTGACAGTAATTAGCCAGGCAGCAGGCATGTTGCAGTATAGTCGAAGCATTTGTAAGCACCTCCACCAAGCAGGTTGTCCAACTTTGTTGTTATCTGTTCAGTGTTAATGCATCCTCAGATTCAGGATTCTCCTTCAAGATATTTCTGTCAAAATCGACTATGTGACAGAGAGGGTGTTACCAGCAGACCTGATGAAATTTATTTACAAGATTCTCCACTGAGACCTTACTATTTTACGATGTAGCTCATGGAAGAGGGTCTCTTGGAGGCGGATCTGTTTCAGATCAGAATATTCATGAAGCACGTTTGCTTTGCTGTAATAATGGCACATGCTTTTTGTGTTGGTGACAGATCACACCCACAGGCATGGGAGATCTATACAATGTTGGAGAAAATGTCTTGGGAGATGAAGGTAACAGGATATTTGTCAGATTCAGAACATGTGCTGAGTGACATGAAAAGCTGCTTTTCAGTGAATGGGAAACCGATCTTTCACTTCATGGGTACATCAACATTCAGCCAGTACACTATTGTACATGAGGTCTTGGTGCAGTTTGTAATACAGCAAAAGTAGAAGCTGGATCAATAGTTACAATATTTGGTCTAGGTACAGTCAGACTCGCGGTTGCAGAGGGTGCTAAAACAGCAGGTGCTTCACGTGTTATTGGCATTGACATTGATTCTAAGAAATTTGAAACTGCTAAGGATTTTGGAGTCACGGAGTTTGTTAATCCTAAAGATCATGATAAACCCATTCAACAGGTGCTTGTTGATATGACTGATGGAGGTGTTGACTACAGCTTTGAGTGTATTGGAAATGTTAGTATGATGCGAGCTGCTCTAGAGTGCTGTCATAAGGGTCAGGGGACGTCTGTTATTGTTGTTGTTGCAGCCTCTGGTCAGCCTTAATTGAGGATGCCGAGTCTAGGAACTATTTTATGGATATGGAGTCTGTACCAAGAGATCTTTTGTTTTTTTTTTAAAGCCATCTTCTTTTGCTTCGTCTTAGACTAGGGCTGCTCCTAATATGAGAGCACCAAGGTTAGGAGGTCCCTGAATAAATTCTTCTCACGCACAGTTGAAACAACTTCAATGTTCTTGTAGATCCAGCTTCCCTTTCTGAAGGAGTACATTACTTTGAAGTCTACGGTATAGATTGCAAGGCCCCATTGCGTGGTCCTCTATTTAGAGTACATGTGACAATAATAAAACCTATATCCTTAAAAATGAATCCTCCAGCAACTACTTTTTCAAGGTAGTTCTTTTTAGCAGGTCACATTGAGCAGAGATTTATTGAAGTTCTAATTGGTTCTACATGGGTGGAGGCTACCATGGGAGCTTCTGGTTTTGACACTCCTCGATGTTTTTTTTTTATTAACTGTCTTCAAATTTGTCCTAAAATTCTATCTCTTCAGTGGAAGAGTGTTGTAACATTCTTGTCTCCATCATTGAAAAGCTTCAGCCATAGGGTTGAAAGTGGTCGAATAGTGGAAATAACTATAACTCAGTTTTGGTCTAGTGGAAATGGAAGTCTTGCTACAATGCTTGTAGATTTGGAGGTCGAATTCCATGGGATTAGTGCAAATAAGGAAGAGATTCTTTGTTCTAGTTCTGATGCACCTACCAAGATTGATGTGAAGGCCTTATCAACTGAGACACTTGCTCCTGTTGTAATTTTGACAAAAGTCAGAGTTCCATATCGACCTGTTGAAGCTGGAGAAATAGGAAAGATACTTCTACACCTTTCTACTACTATTATTTTTACAATTATTGCGAAATCGAACCGCTCTTTCCTTGCATTGATTTGTCAGTTGGATGTCATGATGGGAGATTTCCCTCTTTGTTTGTTTCTTCTTGTTTTAGCTTTTATCGATGACAGTATGTGGGTCGAAAGGAGGCATGTGCCTTCTCCTCTGAATGTTATGTTTCTCTTACTCAAATGATAGACCTTCGTCTGTATGTGTATGCATTATCCCTTCTCTGCGATTGAGTTGCAAGTTATTATGTTGATCAACTAGTATTTTCGATATTATGGAAGCAAGTTACGATAACTATGAAGCTCCTCCCTAGCACCCAAGTTGTCTTTTGACATTTTTTGTTAGCCCTTCGCAAGTCCCTTGATAACCTTTTTGGCATCGAGAAAGAAAGGTTGTAGGATTGTGTGAGCAATGCGTGGGCTAGCCAGCTTAGAGTTTTGGTATTAAAACTGGTAGAATGAAAAGGTTTGTGTGCAATGTGTTTTACCGTCTCGCGTGTTTAGACTCTTTTACTATCTTGCATCTTGTTTCTAGGCTTTTAAGGCCATCCTCAAGAAGTACCTTGACCATCCCTATCAACTTGAAACATATATAGCTTTTCGGATCAACTAAGCTGGAGGTTTCAATGTGTGAATCCAGTACCTTCGTTGACACTAGAATAGTTCGGTCTAATCCCCCTCTCTGAATTATCGTTGATGGCGCTCTTCTTTTTTTTCCTAACTTGCATTATTTTCTCCCTTGTAATGTTAACGCTATTAATTAATTTTGGTCAGTTTTTATGCATGTAATTATCGTAATAGATGTGATGGAAATTTCCTTAAATGTGATTAATCTTCAGGAAAAACTCAGCTTTCATTTGATAATCTTATGGATTCATAGCGGAAGGTTTTGTTTTGATAATGTCCCTTAGAAATTATGTTTGTATCTATTTGTGCGACGGTTGACTGTGTTACCAAGGGTTGCTATAAAATATGGTTGTTTTGGGATATGGGTAGTTTATTTTAAATTAACCAAACATTAGTATTGTAGTGGAGGTTTGCAAATCTTTAGTGTTATAAAAATTTGTTGATGACATTATTGTATACTCTTGTTGGATGGAACTCCCTTCTTCTCTCGCGTGTTTGCTACTAGCCTGTAAGACTTTGACCCTTCCTGGATGATTGGTAAATCCCTTTGTAGTTAATGGTCAAAACTAGTATACTATGCCTTCGCTTCGAAACTTATGTTGTGTGTATACTCTATTTGATTTCCGGTTTGATACTCAATTATACATGGCTTTTTGTGTTAAATTTCTGGAACCCATGTTTCCCCTTTCTTGGGCCGATCAACCTTTGTTCTTTTAGAAATATATTATTTTAGCCTATGCGTTGGTACCTTTGATAAATTTATAGATGGTTGGTCTGATTATATCAAATCTCAATCTTGTAATTATTGTTTAATTACTTACTAGATGGGAATTCTGTTTTTGCCGGATTGTTTGTTTCTTCTTATAGGGCCAAGGGCCATTCTCTGAAGATTGCTATACTTTCGTTGTTTTTACTCCTACTAAAGTACAAGGTCTTCCCCTTATTTGATTGGCATGATGAAGACTTTATTATAACTTGACGTGTTAATAGTGTTTAGAGGTTTGAACCAATTCTTGTAATAAAGTGCTTCCTTTTCGTGATATTGTTAGATAATAGTTATGGTGGTTTTGTGTAGCCTTATCTTGCTCAGTTCTCGCGAACTGACTCTTGTGGAAAAAAAATTTGTTGCAGATGGATTTTGCGAGTAGATGAGGAATAGACTTGTAGATTTTTACATCAACCTCAGTTGAGAAGTTCCTTTGTATGAATCCTTTTTATATTGTTCAACTATTGATAACATCTAGTGGAAATTTTAGAAGAGGATCATTGTCTTAGTGTATTGTATCGTGGATTATGTCGTCTTAACTTTGGAACCTTGAATTGTCTGTATATCGTTGAAAATACAAGGAAATTTGTTTACCGCTTGTTGAGTGACCTTAATGGATTATCGGTATTCTAAGAATTGATGTAACCTTATTTCGTCTTCGTAAATAAATATTGTTAAATTTTTACCCCTACGATTAAATGCTGAGTTAAATCATTCTAAGACTTAGTAATTGTGAGTTATAAGTAAAATAGAATGGGTTGTTTAATACTTATAGAAGTTAAACTAAAATTTATATTGCAAATAAATTGGTGTAGAGGTGACCAACTTGAGAGCATGTAATTCCATAAGTGATCACAGATGAAACTATCCCTTGTTAAGTAACAGTATATAACTTGATATCCCTAACTACACTATTGAACACTATCCCTTTCATGGTGAAATTCTTAAGCGAACTTAAAGGAAATCTATGGTTAGATTTGGAAGATAATAAGATTTAATAAATAGGAGAAAACAATTTTGAAACCACGCAATCTATCTCTCCGCCATTTGGAAAGTAAATTTTTACTCCTTGTTAATACTTTTAGTGAAGCCTAAGCAAAGTTGTTGATAATTTTGGTTAAGAGCCCTAGCTTCAGTTAAATACTGGCAATAACTAATGTGGTCCTAAAGATGTTTCATCTCGACCTTCTCCCTCTAACCCTTTTCCAAGGCACCTTGTATCACTTCTCTTAAGTGTGTTGAACTTAAAACCATGTTGTCTTGTGGGCAAGAACGAATCTTAGTAGCATTAGTGGTGAGCAGATGGCCTTGTGGAATTTAAATACTTCCTTTTCTTGATAAACGAATTAAGCAAATAAAGGTCATACTAGAGAAGATTTAAAGATGATTACTCAGTGTAAAAAGAATAAACTTAGCTTGGAAAGATGAACTGTTTGAATCATATCTTGAGCCTCCTTGAAAACATAAGCTAAGAATTGCAAGATGTCCTTTTAAAATAAATAACCCCCAAGAATATCTCATTGTGGTTGGCCCTAACTGTAAGTGTGTTCTGTTTTTGGACCCTATGTTGTCATGTCAAAAAGAAAAAGTGTATTATCCTTTTGGGTGTGAATGTTTCCGTGTTGATCTTGTGGTTATCCCCGTAACAACTGGTTCCTAGAGTTGGTTGTAACCTTTGTGATGAATGTTGTGTCGTGGCATGTGTGGAAGTAAGTAAAAAAAAAATTATCCTGTCTTTCACTACGTTGTTCGTGTGTCGTGATTTTCGGTCGTTACAATTTGGGTGCACCAATAGAGCTAGTGAAGTAAAGGTCTTCACAAGAAGATTGTATTCAGCTAACGAGCACCATGTGTCAATGGAAAGAATAGAGTTGGTGGTTTCTTTTTCCCATAACTATGATGTTGACACCTAAATAATGAGAGCTGGAAACAACTTGGTCCTAGTAGTCCTTACCCTAAAGGTAATATATAAAGGCATGCAGATTTCAGTTTGAAGCAACATAGTAGTTATCACCAAGGAGGTTGCAACACAAGAATTGTGCAACAATGAATCATACTTTTAAGGCCTTGCCCTAATATCATGGTTGAATCAAGGAATGAAGCTCTCTCATGTGCCCAATACTCTTTCTCGAAATGAATTCTGTGATGTGTTCTTTGATGTCATCATTAATCTAAGACGAGTGATGGAGGAGGAAACACGAAGAGAATTTCAAGATTGGATTGAATTTTACATTCTTACAATCCTTGAAGGTAAGCAAAAACCTGACTAGGAACAAATCATTACCGATATAGATTTCATCACCAATTTCTTCAAGTTCCATCTTCTAAGAAGTTCTTCATGAATTCAATACTAGTCATGCCTTGGAAAAAACATAAGACCATTCAAGGTCCTGACGCTTGCACACAATTTTTGGAAAGAGTCTCTCGCTTATGAAACATATCCACACTTGGTTCGCAAAGAGAGAAATAAGCACTTTTCAAAGGCGGGTGATGCTTTCACAATGTATGATGTCATAATTTTGGAGAGAAACCCACATTCGAGATTGTATACACTAGTAAAACGTTAGTGATCATACTTCATTCAATTTTAAACGTTTTCATATATTTGAATTTTAAAATTTCTCCACAAATATTTTCATTACTATCTTTGTGATAGGATCATGATCATTACGTTGTGTAGGTAACTAGTCCATATCAATTAGAAGCCAAGGAAAAAGAAGAAGAAGTTGATTTATTTCCCTACCTCACTAGGGATTTTGTCTTACAAGAGTTCTCACAAGGATACCTACATGGAAGATTTCATGTCTCATATAAAAATTCACTCATAAAACTCAAGTGAAGATTTTGACATATGAGAGGATCCAGACGCCTTTCACCTACCTGATATGTATAATGTCCCTCAAATAGATGATTTTTGGGTAAATTGTGTTGATGATTCTTACGTATTTGAACATGATCACAGGAGGATGACAGTTGAGTGAATGAGAAATTCAAGTTCAAAGGGTATGAATATGGTATTCAAGAGGATGAAACTTAACTTTGTGATCCAGAGTACCCAACAGTGAAAGATAATCATCTCCCCCTAGGGGTTTGGAGTGTTCTCAAGTCTGGATATATCAAAGAACAAAGAGAGGTGGGTGTAAAATGGTCAAAGGAATGGTATAGGAAAAATATTCCTTCTCTAATGTATAGACAACTTCCCTTCCCTACAAAGAAAGGCTTGTTACCATTCTTCTTCAAGGGACAAAGAAAAAGCTCCTAGTTTGGCTCAATCAAGAGAAAGCTCAAAGAGGAAATCGGTGGAAACTGATGCTCCTCTCTACATGAGGTTGCATAAGAAAATGAAAATAGTTGAGGATCCTATTGATGAAATAGAACAAGTGGAGATTGATCCAATGCATCTCTCAACCCTGTAAAAATCTCAAAGCTTCTCTTCTTCCGCTACAACACTAGCCCCACCTGTTCAGGGAGGGTCACAATTTTAATCTTTCAGGTTTTGTTGTGTGTTGTTGTGTGGTCACATGGTAAAAATTCTTGATTTCCTAACTATCACCTTGATTGTTAAAGGGAATAAAGTAAAATCTGCTCAAATGTCGATCCTTTTTTCGCGGTTTGGCCTCGGTGGGGTAACGATTATGTAAAGGTAGTCAGGCCGAGGGTTATCAATCCCATCATATAAATGACTCCAGATGAATATGAAATGAACGCAATTGTTCTGGGACACATAATGCATAAGGGTAATATTCATTTGTTTCAAGATTCTTCCACTCGCCTCATCGCAAGAATCAAGGATTACAAGGAGAAGTTGGACCAAGAGGAAAACCATATCAGGACCCTCACTTCATATGTGCAAGTGATTTTGGACCCGATTGCTTCTAGTGCTCTCAAATCTGAATAAGATACTCCAATAAGTAGCTTCGACCCTAAGTCAATAAGAAAAAAACAATGGTTCACCATGAAGGGAAAAGTAAGTGACAAGTGGGTGAACATAATCCTTGGAAAGGGGAAGGTGTTGCTACTGTAAATGTTGACATTATTTAAGTACATGGATGTCGTGGTCATGAAAAAATTCATGACACTAGAAGGGGTTGATGTGAAGAAGATCACTGGGATTAGATGTATTTTTGGTCAAGGCGAGGGCAAGGGTCGGTAAAATATC